>OX411309.1:85703342-86303342 GCA_948150685.1 Rhaphigaster nebulosa | reverse complement strand
TTTTTATTTATAATTTTTTTTTATTATTATTATTTCTCACATTTCTTTTACTTACTCTAAAATTTTACTTCTTATGCATTTATTTGAAATTATAATGTATCACAAAACTTCTAATTTATTTCTTTATTTTAAGAGTTATTTTAACTTGTCCTTAAGCATAGTTAGAAAAATGGGGTCGAAAGGCTCAACATTTAACTCCTATCCACCATCACTATAACAATTTAATTAGGGATTGATAAATTATTTGCCACTTCTATAAATTTGTTTTATTGAAAACTAGTTTCGAATGTTATACATTCATCCTCAGTTCAAAAAACACACAAAAAATTCAAATTGAATTGCTTATTTTTGTGTGTTTTTAGAATTGAGGATGAATGTATAATATTCGAAATTAGTTTTCAATAAAACAAATTTATAAAAGAGGCAAATAATTTATCAATCCCTAATTAGATTGATCCTTCAATACCATCATGCGGATGTCAACTAATAACAATTTATTATTAAGTATCCAAGTATTATATCCACTATGTACGATGCATACTACTAACAACATGTAATTTTCTTTTTTAAACAATCTAGAGGTAAATAATAAACATAATTTTCTAAAAGACATTTTAATTTCAATGTCAAGAAGTATTCAATTTTATCCTAAAATGGTCCAAAAATAGTGATAATTGGTTAATAAAAAGCTCAGCAAATTCAGATAGTGCAGATGCACAATTATTAAATCTTGGGGAATTATAATTCTCGTCAAATCTTTTCCAAGTAACTAAAAATGAGTATACCATGCCTCTAAAAAATAAATTTAAATGTGTCCAATGATATACAATCTGATAATATAATTACCTAGAGCAGACCCTAATTCCGCAACATATATCTTAACTAATTCTTCAGGAAGGGCACCATACTTTTCACTGAGATCAAATAAGTCACCTCCTTCTACATATTCACTAACTGAAACAAAATAAAACAAACAATTTTTTCTAAATAAAGATTATTATCCAACTTACTGAATATTTAGTAATTTTTTAAATACCTATAAACAGCTTTCTTCTATTCTGCCAATATTGTGGACTGCTAATAATAAATGGATGGTGTCCACACATCGATTGAATTTTGACTTCATCTTTAACTTGAGAAATATAATTGTCTCTTAGTACCTAAAACATTAAAATAATTTAATTTTTTAGTTGTATATCTTATAAGTTCAGAATCAAACTAGTTCAAGATTATTTTATTACATATTGTAATTTAAATTTTTATTTAATAAATATGAAATATATGAGTAAACAAAATAAATTATGCAATGTTGAACATGAACTTTTTTTGCCAAAAAAACTTTCATGTAGGTAGAAAAAATTGTATTTGTTATTATTGATAGATATATGAATGAGTGAAACATGCAAATAACAGTTGCAGTAAACTTTTTGGGGTTTAAGGAATTTTTTAAAGTTTGAGAAAAAACAAATTATCAAAGGCATCTGTATAAACAATTCTTTTTTTTTTTAGCTGTACAAAGTAAATACTTATTGAATTGTATACTTAATTAATTATATTATTATATTAATTTTAACAAATTATAAATTGATTGTTATATTACTATTTGGTAATTAATTATATACATACAAAATGTGTTCATTTATGCTTAACAAAGATATATACCAATAGTTTACAGACAATATAATACATACAGATTTTTTATTTTTTTATTTTATAGAGAATATACAAACTTAGAAATCAGAAAAATGTTTTTTAAATAAAAATTTAAGGTTCCAGAAAAAAAAAATATATGCACAGAGCTTTTCGATACAAAGATTTAACTGTTTATGACAGGCAAACACTTTTAAACTTAATATTTACACCAAAATTAAATTAAATTTTACAGATTAATCACACTACTTGAACAAAACCAATTGTTACACTTTTAAGAAAATATCCAATTTTTAATCTCATCTTCAAAAGTAATTATGAGACCTTGAGTAGCGTGGGAGAGTTACTAAGATCTCATTCACAGGTATTTACAAATATTCCCTTAATGTTTAAGAAAACTTACCTTTGATTTGCTTAGTACTTTCAATGCAAAATATTCCTGAGACTCATTATTCATTACACGATAAACTTTCCCAAAGGCACCTCGAGATATCACATTAATCACCTTAAAACAAACGATCAAAAACATAAAAATCAGTAAAAGAGCCATTTTCAAAAAATATTAAAATATATACATACCTCAAAATCATGTTTCTTAGTGAAGTCTATTTTGAATTCAGGCAAAAATAAAGCTTCAATAATAGGTACAGGCCAAGCAGTTTTGATGCACTGGTAAGAATTTTCTAGAGTTGAGTCCTTCCATCTAATAAAAATGTAACTTAAATAAAATATAAAATAAACAAACTAAATATTTTAAATTAAAATAGGCTAATTCAGGACTGACATCCTTCGTGAAACTCTGGACCACGGTCTCGAAGTACTGCTGGTTGACCTGAATGTTCTAGAGCTACCAAATGAGCGAGCACTAAACTTACTTGCAAGACTAGCGACTGAGAACTGAAAAAATTAACTAGACAGTTAATATTTCTTCACAAAATAAAAGAAAAACAAATTATATAAATTTATTTACTTCATTTATATGATTTTTTCTAAGGAACGAAAATGTAAGAAGTCTTAAGGTACTATTATTTTTAGGTTTTTCAGAACCCATTTATCGCTAGGCATCCTAATATTAATTTTGGATTGAAACTTAGAAATTCTAGCTGGCACAAGTGACAGCTCTCACTTTGAAAATAGGTAAGGTTATCATTGAACCTTCCCATTTAGGAGGGAGGAGTGCGATAATACCAACAAGAAATCTCGAAATTTCCCGGCCCACCACTAGTCTACTAAAATTTGTTTAAATTATCTAAATAATGATATAAGTATCCATTCCAGGCCAGTTATTTACAATTGTAGTTTCAATTAGGCAAAGTTCACACTCCGAAACCAAATTAAGCTGAGAACCTGACCAATTACATTTCGAAATATTTATAATAAAAAGAGATTATTTATCCTCCTATGAATCATTGTAAATAAATGTTGGTTTAATGTATAATTGCTTATAAATTTAATTATGTTAATAAATAATTGATCAATTTAATTTTATTATTCCTGATTTATTCCCATAGTATAAAACTAAACATTTCATGCACATAAACCGTAAAAAACTAATCATAATTCCTAGAGGAAGAAAATATTCAACCGGAAGCTAGAACTTTACCATATGAAATAATTATTATCACTACTACCTACTTTGGTTAATTTTAAAATGAAAAAAATAAGAATAGATGAAATTTGGTAAATTAAATAACAACAGACAAATTAACTTAAATTAATTTAACTAATGACCGTCCGAGGGGTCAACTAAGCTTAATGTTAAAATAACATTAATTTTTATTAGTGATACAAATGACTAGAGACGATATGAGTGTGTATATATATGTACGAGTAAATATGTGTATGTGTGTATACATATATATTAAATTTTTAAAAGGATTAACTTCTTATGCCCACTTAAACTGTTATAAAACATATTTGCAAGAAATATAATTTCTCTCTCTTGAAGATAATTCATGAACATAATAGTGTGTAATGAAGCAATATCGTTATCACTTCTTTGGTTTTTATTCCTCTCTGTTACGGAATTTAATTCAAAAATTAATATATGAACTAATGGTTTTTTATTAACAACAAACGTATGAGTCGTGAATTCACTCAATTACAAGTTTTGGATAAATAGACGCTGAAACCGCATTCATTTCAAGAAATTACATAAGATTTCATTACACCTCATTAATGATCCACGTTCGTAATCGAAATTTGAAGCATTAATCAACGACTGTGAATAAACTAACGAAATTCAAACAAAAATGTAATCAAAAATAACTAAATTACATTCAGTAAATATTTCTATAACAAAAATTGACTCACCCAATCCTAATTTACGTTTTGCCATTTCATCGAAATATTTTTGGCGGTATTTGACCTTTAGCAACTCTGGTGCTAATGTCAGTCCCAACAATTATTTAATATTTTTTAAAGAATAATATTTAAATTTTATAAAATAAATACTGCCACAGGTAAAGAAATTGATGAAATATTCTTTGCATTTGCTTTCATTACAGAGTTTATTAGTATAAATGTTTACACTAATTAAAATGTGTAATATATATATACACAAATAATACTGTCAAAGTCTGATTTGATTATGCCTTATTATATCCTCTAATTCATTTGGCATTGCCTAAAAATCGTATAAATATTTTTCAAATTAATTTCATAATAATTTCTAAACAAACTTGTAAGGCTATTAAAATTGTAACTGAATTAAATAAAGAATTGCATCAGATACACGTCAGATTGTTTGATCAATCAAGCTAGTTTCTATTCTGACCAACAACAGTACTCAACAGTAAGAGCTGAGGGTTATTGATTATAATTCAATCTTAAACTATATACCACTAAATATTACATAAAATGGTCAATTCAAATTTTAGCAGAATTCCACCTTCAAAAAAAATTTCATCTAAGCCTGGAAGAAAAGAGGTATAGTTTATGCTACTAACTTTGTGTCAGATTTAGATTTTTATGATTATATTAACAATTATTTCTGTTTTTCTGTAGAACATTCAGAGACTTGTATTTCAAGATTGTATTAAACCAGCACCAATGGCAATCAAACCATTTTCTTCTTTGATAAATCCATTTCGTCATGGTTGTTCTATATTTTGTAATCATCCAACAAAAAATGTTCAACTAAAGATGGAAATTGAAAAAACCAAAAGAAAAATAGTAAATATAGCAAACATATTTTCTATCCTTCATATGAAAAATTTATAATTCAAATTTTCTATGTGTAATGTGATTAGATAGATGATGAAAGAGAAGCAGAGATGATGGGCCAAATACTTGAAGATATAATTTGCAAGTATGGAGCACAAAGTGTTGATTCAGAAACAGCAATTACTACACCAGAAAGTGAAATTTTGCCTCCACCACGACCACAATTGGTTCTGAATTTAAGGAGAACAACCTCACAAGAAACAGTAAGCAAGCTACTTAATATATAATATAAATAAATATTCACAAATAAACCTTATGTTTATTATTGTGTAGGGTAGAACGTCTGGAGGCATGCAGTCAACTTTTTCCCCGAGCCCTAGCTCTCTATGTGGACAAAATGTGAAAATTGAACCAACTTCTGTGTCTCCTGGTGCACAGGACGAAGTCCCTACCGAATCAAGAGTATTTTCGATTAAATTATTTTTTAAGAAATATTTAAACCATAATGATTTTTCATAATGAATAAAATGTTTATAGAGTGAAGGTGAAGAAGAAGAAGGAAAATCTGAAGTAGTTAAAAGAAGAGGCAAAATAAGAAAAAAAAAGAAAAAGCTGATGTTAGAAATCGAGAAAGGAGAAAAGGAAGTAATAGATCTAATCGAACCAAAGGACACTTTGGTATTATTCCAAGTATTTTTTTTTTAATGAGACAATGAATGATTTATTTTATCTGATTTTATTGAACCGTTTGTTATTATTGTTTTATGGTCATATACGTAGGGTTACATCTGGAAGCTAGCATTTGTACTGATAAATATGATTATTATTTTTTTTTTTTTATATGATGAATCTAGGTAAAGCAATATAGTATTACACAGTAGTTATTTTGAAATAATTATTCTTATCCTGGAATGCAGATAAATACTCATAAAGCATTGTCAAATCTCTGATCGCTCTTTTATTAATTCTAAGTAGGCATGGCACCAAAAAGTACTGAATCCTATTTAAGGCTTATTATACCAATCCCAGTACTATCTAAAGATTGCTACCCTATTCTAATCTAAATAAGGCTGTCAACATTTATTTTAACAGGTATCCTGGGATCTTCTCATTAACATACTCTGCTTTGCCATCACAGCCTCATCCATTCTTCTTTAAATTAATGGACTAAAAATTATTCGTATGAATTTCAATGAAGTTCTTAATTTTTAATATTCTAATTCACTGCAAGCAATTAACTTATTGGTATCAGTCCTTGGAAAATATTTTTATGTCCTCAAGTTTCTTTATTAATTTTCCAGTGGATTTACTCATTTAACCTTTCAAAAAATATTGGATCGCTCACTTAATAAAAAAAAAAATATTAAGGTGAGACTTTGTTGACCGCAGATGAATTAGTGTTTATCATTTACCACAGCTCCCTCCTCTCACCACCACACCCCACCACACGATCAACTTCTTAAAAAAAAAAAAAATCAAGCACTGATTAATATGACTTTACACAGCTAAGGACCAAATGTAAATGGTCTGAGTGGGAAATGTTATTTTTAGTTTGTTGATGGGCTATAAACATAGAACTGATTTGTTGATAAAATAAGATTAAAGATTTTTAACTGAAGATAATTTACAGGTATCTACATGTAGAATCGATGGAACTGACTATGAAAGTGATGACTTTGATATTGAGAAGAGTAGAGCTGTGAATAAGTGTGTTTCATCTAACCCAACTCCACCTCTTATGGAATCAGACCTCTTTGATAACAAGACCCTGAGGCACCTTCGGAGGAATCTTTCTCTTAGAGATATAGAAGCTCAATTCAGGAGGATTGTAAGTCTTCATTTTTTATATATTTTATTAACTTTAAAAATAGTATCTTTATTTTCTTTAACTCACGATTCTGCAGTACTTACCTTTTTTCATTCTATTTTCTCATGAAAAAGTCTGAAAGATGCTACAGGATCACATATTGATGTTAGCTCAATGATTATGATGACAGGAGTTCAATGATTATGAACATAAAAATGTTTGTCTTAGTTTATCCTTCACTCCTTATTCAAGTATCAATAAAAATGGAGTATAAAGTTGTTAAACAATTAAGCTTAACTAAGTTTACTTTAGATTAACTTAGCTAATATTCATAACTCGTAGCAAAATTATTAAGCAAGATAAATTTATAAAATGTTACTCGCAGTTGCATTTATGCTTCCTTAAAAACGCCAATCATCATTTGTTTTATTTGTTTTAATTTACTCATTTCTTATTTACTTCCTCTTTTCAATGCCCTATTTAAAATTTTAATATAACCAATGAATTCTGTTGAAAAAGTTTAATAACATAAGTGTCATTCCATAGTTTTTAGTAACACTTTTTAAATTTTAATATTTTTTAATACAAGTTTTATATTTTATTTTTAAAATTTTTTTAAGATTTTGATATTTGCAAAATATTAATCAGTCACAAAGTCTTAAAATTAATAGAATAAATGTGATCAGCAATTTTTAAAAGAATTAGCACTAGCAACTATGCATTCTTCAATACTCTGAACCAACCTCTACAAGTCCCAAAAGTTTTATCCAAAAATGGTTTAATAGTTTATAGATAAGAGAGATACTTAGAAATTAATGAGAACATAACACCATTAATTACTTCTTATTTGTTTTACTATAAATAATTTTTTTAGACTAATTGGACACTAAAGTTTAAATGAATTAAGTTAAATCTCGAAAAATATTATTTTATCAATTATCAAACTTCATCTACCTTCGGTAGTTGAGGAAGTAATAGCAGAATGGGAGAGTTTAATTTTTTTATAAATATGTGGTATGATATTATTGTTCAGTTTTAAGAAGGAAAAAATATTTTCTATATCTCAAAATAAATATATGTTCCTCCTACAATAAACAACTTTCAATAAAAATGAAAAATAAGCATTACCAATTTAAGTAACCTCTAGATCTTCAATATTTTGCTCTGTAAACTTCATAGATTTCTATCAACGGAATTTACAATTTTTATAGCTCTGTTACTTTAAACATTACTATTACACCTTTTCTTAATGAATGATTTTTCTATAGAATCTTAATTAATTAATTTATAATAATTTTCGTAATGCATTTTTAAAATAATCTTGATTTTAGTGGAAAAGAGTTCTTCAAGAAGCTTTGGGTGCCTGTAAAGTTTTACCTCGCGATGAAGTTAAATTAGACGATGATTTAAAAGTACTTCCTTGTGAACCTGAAAAATGGCTATGCTATCCAAGAACCTATAAACGTTCAGATTCAAGATTTGATTTGCCAATTGATAAGAGAATTCTTCGAGGTAAATTATTTTAAGTTTTTTGAAAAACAGTAAGCCTGATTAAATTCAAGTTATTTGATCGCTTTTAATATTATTATTATTTTTTATTATATCGTCTAGAAATGAAGCCACTTCAATACTTGAAAGAGTATGTTTATTTTTCAAAATCAAACTTGCTTCTTTATAGACATGTTTTTGATAAATATAAGGAAGATAATGAAAACATCATAATTGGAAAGGTATTTAAATTTAAAAAATAAGTTTTCTATTTTCTAAGTCTCAATTTAAAGCCCTGCAAAATATTTTTCAGGTTGTCACTAAAGCTTTAGGAGAAGTGATGGGGCAAGAATTTGATGAAGAAGAGACTACAATATTTAAAGAAATAGTGGATCTTAAAGAGGAGGACCAAATATGTTTTAAAACATGGCTTGGCTTATGTTCTTTTTCAGAAAGATTTTATGGTGCATGGCATTAACTTTATTGTTTTTATTACTATGATTTATTTTTATTTACGTTATTTTCATTAAACTATTTCATTTAGGTGAAAAATTCAGTGCTGGAAAAACAACAGGCTGTGGTGAAAGAGACACTATTGAAGTGTTAGACTTTGAATGCCTGGAAAAGCGATTATCTAAACTTGATTTAAATAAAAAAATACTAAAATTATTAAAAGCTATAGAATGCTCATAAAAAATATTTTATTAACAATTATGAATGTCAAATAAAAATTATAAATTGTATATTTAACAATTGTTATGATTAGATAGAGATGGGAAACCCTTCTCACCATGGAGAATCCTTATTGATCTTAAGTGAAAATATCTAAAGATTAAAAAAAAAAATAGAAATTATTGTTAAATAGAAATTAACTCCACAATGTAAAAACACAATTCTTAGATTCATTGTTAAAATTGACTTCCAAATGATATGTTTATTCTCTAAATCATATTAGTAACAATTCTGACGTATCGGGAACAATTTTCCCCATCTTCAACATAATTTTCTATATAATAGACATAGATTATAAAAATGTCAATAAATCCATATTAAAAATTTTGTCTTGGCTGCTATATAAGATGATATACAATATTCTACATGAGCGAGTTCTGTCTGTTTTCTCATCCCTCCCAGATGAGTAAAAACACATTTCATTATATAGTAACATTATTGAAAAAAGGAAAGATTGTCACAATCACAGTTGTCTTCAATAGCTTATATTCATCCAATGTTATTTTATAAATTTTACTTATGAAAAGGAATTACTACTTCTTCAGTGATTTTAACAATGGTTGTAACTTATGAAGGTGGAAAATGGGCTTTAAACTATAAGACATGTGATTGGCTTGATAGATTTGAAAGAAAAGTACTACAAAGAATATTCAGCTTTATACATGAAGATGGGAATTGGCGATATAAAAAAAATTTGGAGATATTTGGATCAAAATGATTGGCTGAGGTGGTATGACCATGTGAATCGGATGAGTGAGGATAGGCAGATGAAAGTCTATCAGAAAAGTACCTTCACCACTAGAGTAAAGAGACGGCCAAGAACATGATAAGAGGGATAAAGTGTAAGAACTGGGGGTATCCATATTGTAGAGGACCAAACTCTGTGCCACTTTTAACTAATATTGATGAACCTTTTATATTGGCAGAAAAAATTGGTATTGGTCCTCTCCTATATAAAAATAAAGCAATTATTATTATTATTATTACTATTTTTTTTTATGAACATGATGTTTCATGTTCATAAAAATATAATTTAATTATAATGAACATAAATATAAAGCTATTATAAACAGATCAATAACAACGCTATTTAAACAGAATAAAGCTCCTACTCCTCATCAACAACTTTTTGAAAACAAGGAATGTGAATTTTTTTAACTCTTCACCCGTGTTAACTATAACAATTTGGCAATGTCTTCAAAAGCCTCAACTTTCAGCTGTCAGTAACTGTACTCCATCAAGTACCAATACCATTCTTCAGGGCATTATTTAAATGATTGAATCATACATTAGAGAAAAAATTAAACTGCTTCAAAAGTTTTTGATATTAGAACTCAGGATGCAATATCTGATGTGGACACCACATGACTTCCTTCTACGCCTATTAAACTATAAATTGGTGGCTCAAAAAATGATCCTGAATTTGATTACTAGTTTCCAAAAATAGCAATATCTCAAAAACGACACTCGGTATTGCGATGTCCATCTATTGACATACACGCACATAAGCTCTTGTTTCTGGAGATCTCATTCCGTTATAAGTCATAACAAGTATCCAAGAGATTTATTTGTGTTCCGTGACAACATTAGAACTGTCTATATCATTAGATAAAGCATTGGAAATCGATGGTTTCGGCATTTTAAGTGGAAGAACCTGCTTGACTTATGTCTTATTCTCCTGCTGCAGACTGCAATCCCAAATACAAAATTCCAACTTACTACAGTTGAGTTAAGCGAGATACGAGCAGACCTCACAACGAAACGAGTCAAAATGGATATTTCCCTGAAAATCTGAAAACCGAAATTTTTCGCAATTACAATACTTCATTTATTTCATACAAGGAAGTAAAAAGGGGAATTCTTAAATATGGAAAATATTAAAGTAAATAAATTCAAAATTACCTATGCCGAAAGGCATATCAGAGTGGCTGTAGGCAATAAAGTTAAGCACTACTGAGAAAACACTAGAAAACAGATACACTCCAAACTGTTTTTAGATGGACCCTGCCCCAAAAGAAGTGAGATACTTCTGTTTATGGACAAGAGTAACCTTAGGAGGGTGACGGGACTGTATACAGGACACTGTCAACTGAATAAGCACCTCCACAACATGGGTTAAATGAGTCACCGCCGTGTAGACTATGTGGGATGGAGGACGAAACGGCTTTCCACATAATCTGTGGATGCGATGCATTGGCAAGGGTGCGATACCTCCACTTTGGTTGTGACCGGACCTCTGACCCTAAGCTCTGCAAGATGATGGACCCAATGAGTCAACTCAGATTTGCAAAGGCTACTGGCCTGTTTTAAACGGTTGCGCTTAACAGGCCGCGGTGCATATATGCTGGGATAAAATTAAAAAAAAAAATTCAAAATATATATATATTTAAAATTTAACCATTGTACATTCCATCACTGAACTGAAAGGAAAATAAAAAATACATAAAAATTTATTTTAAAAACATCTTAGCTTACTTATTTACTTCCACAAGTATCAAAAATTTTATAAATAAATATTTACATAGATTATATTTGAAACTTTAATTTCTCCTGATGCGATTAAAAGATTTAATAGAATAAAAAAAAAAAAAAAAAACTTGCTATCAAAATTCATTACATAAAAAAATAAAAAATCTTTAAAGCTTAATGATAAATTAGAGATTATGTTTGTATCACATTTTTATTTTTTTTAATTTTCTATACATCAATGAACACCATTGGAAAGTCAATCACAATAGTTTTCTAAAGTATAGCAGTCTTTTATATGCCTAAGTGTTAGAAATAATGGCCAAATCACTGATTGAACAATTAAAAAATATTATTAAAAATTATTGTTGCAATTACAACAAATTAATAATTCAATACAAGTATTTAGTTGTGTACAGAAATGGTGCGATATAACAATCAAAATTGCCAACATATGAATTTTGCAAAGATAATATTTGAAAATTTCTGACAATTTGCAGTTTTTGGAACATATTTACATACTAAAAATAAGAATTCCTTATAACAACTTTTCATTTAAGCATATATGTGCCAAACCTCACAGTACAATGTAATATCAAATTATCTAACATATTTTTGTATCAGAGATGGTTGGAGATAAATGAAACCAAATCCCCAGCAAAAAAATTGCATTATTTAATGATGACTCAGTAACAGTGTAAGAAAAGAAGCAAATACATTATAAATGTATATCAATAAAAAATCAGTAATAGACTGTTCATCTTTAAAGTGTTTGTTTTTATTTTTTCACTTGTTGGTATAGTGTGAAAAACAACATAGCACTAACCAAGTTAGTCTATCACTAGTTTTTTTTTATTATATTTTTGAGAATGATTTGTGAATGTTTTCAAAATTTAGGCATGCTGTAATACAGGCAGCTGCATATTATGGAGTCTATTATAAACCAAGTGTGGACAGTAACATAAATCTCATTAACTGTGAAAATAAATATTTGCCTATGATTTATCACAATTTAAAAATGTTTAAGCAATGAAATGACAATTTTTTAATGAAAGAATTTGTTTTAAGAAACAAAAGTATAAAAAAAGAAATAAATTATTTAATGATTATTTGATCATCTAATTCTAATAACTAATATAATAAACCAGTTACGAAAAAATTATTGAAGATAGATTACCACTAAGTCAATTGAGCATCAAAGTTTAAATAATAAACGATAATACTTTTCTTAGTTCCACAATGGCATTAAGCTTTTTCACATTAATTCATTAGCTTACTACTTAGAAATTACAATAACATTTGGATCAGCTTCAATTGTAGCTTCTAACTGGGTCATTGGTATTCCAAGATTGCAACATATTTCATCAGTTGATAATAGCCCAGTAAATCTGTTATTGACAGTATCTTCATTACCCCCAACAGTAATGGGATACTGAAAAAAAAAAAATTCTAAATTTTAGAGCTGAGTAGACATAATTATCAGTACCTGGAGACCAACAATTTAATTATATTTTATTAAACACACAATATCAATACAGTTAAGGGTACAACTTTACAATGGAGCCACCTTATCAGGAGCTGTCATCGCACTATCGCTCTCTAGTGCCTTTTGTGCTACAGGCTTTTTATTTAATTGTTAAATTCATTTTCATTGGAATTATTAAAATTATTGTTCGTTTAATTAGATATTATTTAAAATTATTAATGCTTTGACTTCCTAATTAAATAAATAATTATAAATTGGATTTAATAACCTTTTGTTCTAGCACAAAGATCACTAAGCACTGTATACCGTAGTTCTCCCTTAACTACCTTTTAAAAAAAGGAAATTTAATTTTTTTTTTGTTTTCAGAAGTATAATATGGTGATAAACACAATTTTATTAATTCTAAAACGTCTGTGGAACAATTAATTATAGCCAATTTAACTCATCACTATTTTTTTTAAATGATCAATTAAGAGACGGCCAAATAATCTTCTGTAAACAAACAATATAATATAATTAATGACTAAAGGAAGGAATGTATAAAAATTAACATAAAATGGATGGATATTCGTTTTCTTTATTATTTGGCTATTTCTATTTTGAATTGATATTTATTAACAATTTTAAATTACCTTGTGAATCTTACGGATAAGACCTTGTACACAACCAAATTGCACTAATTTCCGTTCATCAATCTTTAGTAATGACGGATTATACCTGATACATAAGTCTCGAACTGTAGTTCCGTGTGTCATTGAACAGTAAAGTTTGAAAACATCCCTGAAGTTGGGCAACTGCCAACCTGTGAAATAAATAACTAAAATAATTATGTAGAAGAGCGAAATTAGTTTTGCACTCTAAGTAGGGTTGGAATATCGAAACGCAATATATCGGATTTGAAAAACCGATATATTATATCGATATCCTAACACCCGATATATCGATATCAATATTTTACACCGATATATCGGTGATATTGATATTTTAAACTTTATTATTTTATTTTAATTAGAAATTTCCTTTATTCTTTATCATATTTTTAATTTTATTCGTGAGCTGTACTTTACATTATAGCTTAATTATTTAATCAATCTAGGACGCTGTCTTTGAACTGTTGTAACTTCCTTAATGTTATAACTCATAGGCGTCACTAACGGTCAATTACCTGTTGTTCACTGTTGTTGTTAGTGTGGTGATTAAAGTGAAAATAGAAACTAAAATGTCGCCGCCAAAAAGTGAAGTATGGAAACATTTTAAATCGAGAGACAGTAAAAGTGCGGAGTGCAAATATTGTCCAAAATATTTCGGATATCGGGAATCACAACAAACCTACAGTCACACCTCAAAGCTTTCCATTCACACGTTTTTTTGTCTCCATCAGGATTAGGTGTTTCCGCAACACCATCTACATATAAATCAGAAACAAATGAAACAGTTCCTCCGTCAAAAGCTTCTGACATAAGAAGTTGTTTCCAAAATATCGCATCATTTGAAGAGGGAGGCGAACGATGAAGAAAAATTAATGATGCTATTTTATATTTTATCTGTAAGGATACTCTGCCTTTCTACACTGTAAAGAATACAATGAAAAGTATTACATAGAAGAAATGTCCCAAAATTTGAAAACAAGATTAAAGCAGCATAAGGCAAATTCCAAAAATCCTAATAGTACTAAAGAAGTATAAAAGAAAAGCTCAATTTCAAAATCGATATAATAAAATAAACTTAAGATTTTAAGATGGATCGATCATTCACAAAATTGAAATAAAATAGACAATACTATAAATGTGAATAAATTGTTGCATATAATCATTGGTTAAAATATAGCGCATGTTAATTTATAAATATAATGGGGTAAATATGAGCATAAAAATATTTAGTTGCCAAACAATAATTAGTAAAAGCACATATACTGTTAATTAATCCAATGTAAAGACAAACAGGTAATAATATAAATGGCGATTGTACAGAAATATATATCAGATGAATTACATACATTTAGATAAATGTTCTGAGAATGCTCAATGTATGCATGGAAACTTTATAAAATATAATTTTGTTTTAGAAAAATAAAACAAGGTTTTATTTTTGAAAAAGTTTTAGAATAATATAATATATGAAATATGGCAAAAAATCTTCAAGATAAAAATGTATTATAATACTTATTTTTTTTACTAAAGTATTATTCTTTTCTATCTTTTTTTATAATGATTCATGGATAATAAAAATATTGTTCTATAAATAATAATTATATTATTTCATAACCTTCTCATAAATTTTATAACGTTATACTCATTTAATGCACGGTTTCTTTGCTTTTTCTTCTATTTCCTTTCGATATATCGATATTTTTCTACCGATTATCGGTGGATATCGATATTAGGTTTTGCGAAATATCGAATATCAATATTTTTCTTTCGATATTCCAACCCTAAATCTAAGTATATTAAAACCAGAAATAAACAATTAAAAAATAACCCTTTTTTTAAAATTTAATTCTTAACTATTGCACAACTATATTCATTCTTCACTAACTACCATAAGTATACCTCATTAGTTTCATAAATATACAAAATATACAAATATATATACAAAACTTCTTGTTTTGTGAATGGAATTCATAGTTACACCTTCAAATAAGATTTAACTGTGAGTATAGTATTAAGATTTATAATTACTAAAATACTTTATTTTATTTTTTAACTATTTATCATATTTCAGCTAAGCATCATTGCAAGTTTTCTTTTAGCTGTTACTTATTTTTTTTTCTACAATACTTAACTATAAATAAGAAAACTTGAATAAAATAAAATAATAAGTTACATAAAGAGTGGAAATTCTTCATATGTAAAACATGATATTTAATGTAATATTTCAAAGACTAACCTGATTTGGCAACATAACGAAGACAGTCCCCTTGAAGCTTTTTGTCAACAGCAAGCTGTCTTAATTTAGGTGTTACGGTATAAGAATTAGAGTACTGAAAGATAGGAACCATTTTAACGACCAAATAATACCTAAAAATTTATAAATTAAATAGTAAAACATCAACAGAAAAATTTCTTCATTAAAACATTTTTTTAGGCCCTTTAATTTCTATTATGGACAAACGAAATTTTTTCTTTATAATGGCCTAATGGTCTCCATGTAAATAAAAATCTATCGTATTAACAAAGCTTTATTATTATGACGTTTCAACCTCTGTTTCGGTCACTACCAAACAACGATTAAAATTTATTTAATTTAAATAATTGTTCTTACAGTAAGTCAATTATGTCCTTAGATTGTCTGTCCTTAAAAGGACAGGCTTGTCAAAATAACTTGGTATTTAACAAATATTCTAATAAAAATTTTTAATCATTATTTGCTGAAGACCAAAGCAGAGTTCGAAACATCATAAGAATAAAGAGATGTTAATAACACAGATTTTTATGGAATACCTAGAGACCAAAGCAACTATGAAGAAAAATTGTCTTTTATCCATAATTTATCATTAAACTGAGAGATGGGAAACGCTTTCTCTTCACAACCCATATGAATTTTTCCATAAGAAATTAAATAATAAAAAAAAAATAATAATAATAGTCATATTTGCAAATGTTATAATAAATTTATTTGCATCATTCACTCTGTAATATATATGATACAAGGGGAAGTTCTCTAGTCACACTACTTTAAAATTGTAGTTTATTTAATGACTAGGGCCTTAATTAATAAATTTAATAATGACAAATAAGTTTAAACAAAGTTTCAATAACTAAATAAATAAAAAACTCTTCCTATTGAGTTTACATTTAAACAAAAGTTCTATACTCACACTAGATTTTGGAGGCATGTTTTGACTAGATTATTGTCTACATCAGCTTGTGCTGCTATTTTCGCAACATGATTAATACCATCAATAAATGGAAGTACCTGCAATATTAAAAACTTATTTTAAAACAAAATTAATAATATTAATTTTTTTTATTAACTGAAATTAAGCTCATGTTTAATGAAGTAATATAATGTAAAGAGGCAACAGAAAACAAGTTGAAAGACAGAGTATGTAATTATTTGAGCTTAAATGAATTATTTCTTAAAAAATCGACCTCAATTTTCTTACAGAAAAATTGGATATTCTATAAAATTTAGGCTTTAACAGTTATTCAGTGTAAGATAATATCAATAAGGATGGTAATCCCAATGTTCCAAGCTCGAATTTAATCAACCATAAAAACCACCAGAAGTCACAAACATACAAATAAGAGATTACTACCACTCAGCCTAATATCACTTTTCAAAGCAATTTTATAATTACGTACACCATGATAGATGCCTTTTGATAGCTAAAAGATCTCATTAGAAATGAACAAGAAAACGCTATAACAGAAATAAAAACATTGACAAAATTAAAAATAGCTCAAAAAGTACTCTCAATAAGTATCAATTGTTAATATTAAAATAATAAAGTTTGTTTGGAACAGCTTAGAAGCAGGTTACCTAAATAATTACAGTGTCATACATCAAAATACTGATACTGCTCTGGCCACCGAAATTCTTGCTGTCATATTACAAGAAAAGAAATAAAACATCATTAAACTGGTTTACCTGCTGAGTGGTCAGATCCCAATGCTCTGCTTGGTAATGATCAGAGCCCTCAATGAACACGGGCACCTCATGGTCAAGAACTGGCAATGGGTCTTTTCTCACCTTTAGCACCTTTAAATGAGTAGAAGCTGAACCTTCTGAAATCATAGGACGGGTTAATAGAACATCAGTTATGAATAGTTGCCAATAAATAAATTTTGGAGAAAAACAAGAAATTATTTACTCAAAGGAAACAAATCATTTAAATATTCTCATTAAATGAAAATCAGATAAATAATTTTTCATTTCCTCTTTCAATAGCAATGTTTTCTACCTACCACATAAAGTTCTCATAAATATTATAGCCATACTTGCAACTATTAATTCAACTAAGCGGATAATGCTAATGCTCACCACTGTGACACTAGTCCAAATAGCATGCATAACATACTGTTTATTTTTACTATTTTATTTTAAAATATTACAATATGGCACTAATAGGAAATAGAGACAACTGAAAGGCAAATCCTGACCAGCATACAAGATAAATAAATTAACAAAAGAATTTAAAAAAACAATGTAACATAGCCTGGTGACCTTGAATATTTCCTTGCCAATGTATGTGGGCAAAGCAGTGCTCCAAGAGATACCAGCACCTCCGTGACAGGTATATCATTGGGATTGAAGTCAGTGGAGGCTGAGCAAGGGCTTAATAGCTAGACTCTCAGGTCATATTTTACCCAAGGTTTCTACCATTTTCATTTTAGAGGACGATAAATGTGACCTCAATTGAATATTAATCATATTTGAAGTTTAAAATGATCGATCATATTTTAGTTATATTTTCAGAATTTAAAATACCATATAATCACCAGTAGAAAAAATGTTAATATCATAACCAAATTTCATACTGAAGTATTGGGATTGAATGTTGATCTAATATGCAAAACTCCAAATATCTTTGCCATTTAAGTAATGGAAATGAAAAATCGTGAATTCCTTAGTTTAATTAAATTAGGGGTCATGATAGAGGACATGATAATAAATTAAGGGTCATGATAGCCAAGAGTGCTAAGGCATCAACTTAGCAATCTTGAATCTAAATATATGCAAAAATAAAATCTTATAAACACAAATCTAGGGCTCAGAAAAGTAAAAAGGCCCAGAGAGAAAAAATGATTGGCAATAGGGAAGTTAAAAGTAAAACGTTAAGTTCTTTTTCAGTCTCCAGAATAGTAGCTATATTCGCATTTGTTTCTTAAAACATGGGAGTAATATTTTGAAATCTCATCAACAAAACCTGAAGTGAGGATACTGACCAGAATATACCAATATTCTCATTACCATAATTTAAAACGTTAATCTAAATTTTTTTTTTTTAGAACATGTTTAGATGAAGTACCTCTTCAATGTATGTTGTCCATAATAATAATGATAATATAAGCTCAGTCCAAAGGTTCAACGCTAATACAGCCAATCTCCGTCTACACACCACCATCCACTGGCCACTGTCAAAATCCAAATCTGCAAGATCAATCTTATCAGAATGTTCCCACCTATGCCTCGGTCTACCCTTTAAGAACTTTGTTCGTTATTAAGCCCTTGCAACTTTGCATGCCCATTTCAATAGTCGTGAAGCATGCATACTCCACAATTCCACATTATGTATCCATCTAAATTCTTCAGTGTGCTCATCCTTCCTAAGATCAAAAATTCTATGCAATACCTTATTCTCAATAGACCTTAAGGCGTTGCGATTGCTTTAAAGTAAGCAGCCATATTATGCACCCGTGAAGAACAGAAGGAAGGATAAAAATTCTGTACATTATAATTATTTTAGACCATATTCCTAGTACTTATAGACCATAAATAATTAAAGTTCTTAACTTATTCCCTTACTTTATAAGTTCTTAACTTATTAATAGTATATTCCCTCTTATATATGAATCACTGAATCTACTACTAACCATATATTTTGATTTATCCATAGTTATTTCAAGACCTAGTTCTTATAGGCTTGCATTAACGTTGTTGTATTTAGATTTATTGTTTCCACATCTTCACCTAATGTGAATTTTTATTTTGGACTCATGTAAAAAAATAATAATATAGTTTTGGTCCTGTAGTGTTATAAATTGCTCTTGATTATTTGTTGTAAAAAAAAATATAAGTTTTTTTTTTCTAAGGACTTGAAACTGTAATTTGAACTTAAAGGTTTTGAAGGTTATAGAGCCACTCCCAATATTCACCCTAAACACGCTTAAGTAACATTGATTTTATATGGGTAGTTCTCATTTAAATACGAATCCATTAGCCAGATGGAAATACTGAACAGGAACAAAAATATTCCTCAGAAAAAGTATTCTATTAATAATTTGGTTGGTACTTGCCAGTTTAGAGAAAACAGCATTCGAAGTTGTTAACAGTTTGAAGCATGTAGCTAAAAATTATTCCAATATGGCTTTTTGCAGCAAATATCTGAAAATTCATTGGTTTAACGATAAAAGTGAAAAAGAACAAAAATGTGGAGCCTAATTTTTTCAACAAGAAACATGGTTTGAGATTAAAAATTATTTCAGCATCTTTGTCAAAGACAGTTGGAGCAAATGGTCGAGCAGTTTATTCCAACTTTAACTTTAGAAGTTGAGATTGATGCTCCCGTGGATAAAATGTTTTTAAATTTTTTCCAATACCACTGTGTGGGGTACAATCTCTCCCCTTTCCAAATGTGAATTTGATGCAAAAAACCATAAGAATGCTAATGTGTTGTAGCGGATGTTGGTCGCAATCTCGATAAAATCATGGCAGATTGCCCACTGGGGAAGGGTATTTTTTTTGCGAATTAGGGGATGTTTCATTTACGGAACAGATGGGAACTCTTTTTGATTCTTATTACTGGCCCTAAAAAAAACACTTCAGTGAAGGGCAAAACTTTATGAATTATTTACATTGAAAAGCTATGTTAGAGTCATTTTTAACTAAGCTCTTCAAACTGTTCTTAGCTTTGAATGCTGTTTACCCAAAACTGTGGAATTGAATTTTTGTTCTTATTATTTCCATCCGACCAACAGGCTCAGAGTTATATGAGAAAAACTAGCACAGAGTGCGGTTTTTCATGAATTTAGGGGATGTTTTATTCATGGGACATGTGGGAACTTTTTTGATTGTTATTCCTGACCTTAAAAAGAAATACTCCTGTGAAGGTCAAAACTTTATAAATTATTTCCCATAAATGCCGTTTTTTGATCCAATGTCGGGTGACTAAATACATTATCCACTAATATGATACAATAAGGGGAGTGAAAAAAAGTTGACATATTTTTAAAATTTATGAATTTGAACATGAATATGATCTGGCAAATTTTATTTTGTTTCAAATAAATTAACTTTGTCCTTCATTAACAATTAATAAATATATTTGTTAATCCTTATTTTGGAAAAAAATAAATAATAATAATAGTTACTTAACCTTATTAAATATTAATTACTCAATAAGATTAAGTTTTTTTATTCATAATTCAAGCATTACCTGTTAATGTGCACATGTTGCTTTTATTGATATCTTCCAACACCTTTGTAAACATAAGAACCAATCTTTCATCCAATGATTTATTCTCTTCCCTTTGTGATAGAAAACTACTTTCAATTTCTAAAACAATCTATTTAAAAATAAAATTAACTCACTTGTCTCAACAGTCTAAAATACATCACTAAAAATCAAGGAACAAACCAGAAAATCCGATAGCTTCTTGACAACTGACTCATACTGCACTGTTCTTGCCCAATAGTCACAAACAAAGCATACATTGAACTGAAAAGCATTTCGGGCATATTTCTTATCATCAATCCTTACAGGAAAACCAATTATTTTGATACCACATGCAGTTCTACAAGAAAAATAAGGGTAAAAATGCTTATACATAGAAAATAACAAATTTTCAGAATATTTTTTTTTAATTTTGCATAGTAATAATCTTAAATTTTGTGAACATAAAACAGAATAGATTGCAATTATGAGTTTAACAATTTTTTGTGAGCAAAATAAATAATATCTCAAACAGCAAAGTGGCAGAGTAGGTGATCCTCATTGTATAAATGAGATAATAGTTATATTATAATTATTAATAATCTCATTAACCAAAGAACCATATTCACTTCCACTATTCTAACTCAGTTGCATTGTTATGCTTATATCATACTTAATAACTTATAACTGATGAAAACAATTACTATTTGCATTTAAAATAGAAAATTTGACCAGGTTTTTTTTCAGGAGATACCTACCAATTGAGCAAGTTTTATTTACACTAAAACGTTGTTTAAATTTAATAAGTCCTACAACTTAAACTTTAAAGGATTAAATGGATTCTAGGCAATTTTCAAATAAATATATTTTCTAAATTGATTTAAATAAAAGCAATCTTAAATTTATTAGGAAGTTAAATGCCTGTTTAACTGTCTCATTAAAAGTGTGTCGAGGCAGTGCCTCTACATTTTCGATTCAGAAATGGAACAAACTCAATCCCAGATTGAGGAGGTTGACTTTAATTTCATGGTGGACCAAAGTATAGACAAACAATTTAAGAGAGAACCTTTTAGAACACATGCGCCTAGCAATGGCCTTTTGTTATAGAAATAAAATTTGACTTATAAACAAATTAGTGTACGCAATTGAAAGAATGTAAAAAAAATCAAAATGTTAAAAATAAAATTCAAGATGGCTTATTTGACAAGGTAGCAGTCTTAAGTTTGCAGAGAGAGAAGGCTTTGAGCGTAACCTCCTGTTCTAAGCCCAGCCAAAGCCACAACTAACTATATATAATACAAGGTGAGCAAAAATTTCACTATTTTATTAAAACATAGCCCTAATTAACAGCAGTGAACAAGGAATGATCCCAAGATATTCTTTTCAATAAATTGAAATACCATATAATGCTAATTTTATCCCATGGGCCAAACACCAAATATTTTTGATATGATAATTCAAACTGTACCACTACAAGCCAGGTTCAGTGTAAGCACTAATTTCTAAGTATAATCCTTACTAAGTATGGATGAACTGTTTTTAGGCCAGTAGTTGTGCAAGATGATTCGGGCAAGCTTACGTTCAACCAAAAGATTTTCCCCCACTTAATAGAGGCTGGGTGAGCCCCAGGAGGATTTCTGAACATTGGGCCAATCCAAGGCTGACATAATCTGCCAGGGTATAATTATATGCATATATAATTATGCCCAGGCTCCAACCAAGGTCCGATAAATAGGAACACAGTGCATTACTCACTAAGCTTTGAAAATATGTTTATAAGCTTTGATAGTCTTACACCTTGAAAAACAAGGTCATTTTACTAATCAAAATCTATTAACTAATGGTTTTATATTTGCTAACCTTCATTTCGACATTTTTAAAAAATAACAATACTATAGCCTGCTGTACTTACATTGTCAAAGTACTTCGTAGAAGCTGTGGCTTGGGTATTAAGTAAACACTAACAGCTTCAAAAGTATCCTTAGATAAGTGATCTTCTGGAACCTTTAACGAAAATATTCACCACAACATTCAGCTTAGCTAATAGAACATTTTATTTTACCAACACTACCTGACAAGTTATCTTTGGACCAGCAGTGGGATGAAATTCACAAAGAAATATGCACTTAATTGGTCCTTCCTTACCACATCCTTCAAAAAATCTATTGTTCTTTTCCATTTGAAGGTTATTACTTGAAATAATACTGAACGTATAAATGATAACTATATGTTCCTGTTTGGGGAAAAACTTTAAATTTGCTGAGTAAAATGATGGTTCGACCAATGCAAGTAATGTATTTCATGACATAACTATCAAACAACAAATATTAGATAAATCTTTGACTAAAGAAATAATGCGGTTATATATATGTTATGAGTCCAAATACATTTGATTTTGTCAAGAAGTGCAAAAATTACTAAAAGAGATGAAGGAATAAATTCATCAGATTCAACCAAAATTTGTGAGTTATCGGATCTAGGGATTTGTAGATTCTGAACGAACTATTCAGCAAAATGTATGTTTGAGAACGATTAACGGTTCTGTACGATAGTTCCAGGGAGGTGATAATAGCATGGCAGATATCAGGTTAGACAAAAATGCCGCCATTGTAAGCCTTCCTGTCACCTCTGGACATTACTAATATCATTTCCACGGGTATTTATCAGATATCAACTCTTTGGAATTTCCAGGGAATTATTATACCTTTAGTTATTTTGTTTGCTTTTCTGTCTATTTTTCAAGCACGGTGACCTCCGTTACTGATGGTTGTAATAATAAGACTGGTGAGGACAGTATACTAGCAAACCTCACTGGCACTGATTAAATAGAAACAGGTGGTTTTGCAGATATAATGTCAACTCAAAATTTACTGGAAGATTAGTATATATCAAAATATCAAATGTTTGTTTACTGTTTTACACTTACAAAGCATAATTGTTTACTTGCACTATAGATTAAGTAGGCCATATAATTAAAATTATTTTATACAAAGTAATTAGTTAATAAGAAGCACTAAAATTACAAATTATTAACTTGTACAGGTAATAAAATTTAATTATTAAGGGGGGAGGAAGAGGGAGGGAGAGGGAGAGGGAAAGAGAGAGAGAGAGAGAGAGAGAGAGAGAGAGAGAGAGAATAAATATATTATATTTTAATAGATTTTGGTTGATTACCGGAAGTGGTGCTTTACTTGAAGGTCACAAGAAACACATCAAAAGGTATATCGACATTTATTACATAGATCATATAGTTCGGTGATAAAGGTAAACGCGATTTTTTTTCCCGCTCTAATTAAACAATTTTATTACTTGTTTTAAGTATTAAATACTGGTTTTCCTCCCCATTTGTGAGGTGAACAAG
Organism: Rhaphigaster nebulosa; assembly: GCA_948150685.1. Lineage (NCBI taxonomy): Eukaryota > Metazoa > Arthropoda > Insecta > Hemiptera > Pentatomidae > Rhaphigaster > Rhaphigaster nebulosa. The sequence goes on along the minus strand of OX411309.1, from coordinate 86,279,092 downwards.
TCTGCAGCAAGAGAATAAGACATAAGTTAATTTGGTTCTTCCCTCTTAAAATGTCGAAACTGTTTATTTCCAATGCTTTAGCTAAGGACATAGACAGTTCTAATGTTGTCAAGGAACACGAAGAAATCTCTTGGGAACTTGTTACCTACTGAAAGAAAACGACATATAATAACGGAATAAGACCTCAAGAAGCAAGAGCTTGTGTGTGTGTCAATAGATGGACGTTTCGACGCTGTCGTTTTTGAGGTACGGCTATGTTCGGAAACTAGTGACCAAATTCAGAATCACTTTTTGAGCCACCGATTTATAGTTTAATAGGCGTACAGGGAAGTCATAGGATATCCACATCAGATATTTTTTTCCTTAATCTCCGATTTTATTAGCAAATGACGCTTTCACACAATGATTTCTCTCTTGTTAAAATGCTTTTGCAGTGAACTTGCTTCCACATGTATGAAGTTGTCATGACAACGATTACAAAATTACCTATTTTTTAAAAATAATTGTTCCCCCTTTCTTTCGTTAAGGAGAGAATTTCGTAAAATTGTATGCATTTAAATCTTCTGGAAGAAATTCTCTAAATGATAGTGAAAATTGCATCAAAATAGACCCTCTACTTTTTGAGTTTTGCGAACACAACATACGCAGGCTAAATTTATATATAAAGAGATTTTTTACTAAACAGGATTTGAGCCTCGAATTAAGCAGTTACTTCAAGAGCACGGGTGATGAATTTTCGAGGATTGGTGAACACCTGATAAAACATGCGATTCCTAAATGTTGTTCCTTGAATAAAACAAGTTTTTGTTATTTTTGAAAATTCCTAGAAAATCGAAAAATTTTAACACCCGCTAGAAAAGTCAAATTTGATACTCTTGAACACTAGTATAACAGTTATATAGATCCATTAACTGGTTTTTCGTTTTGTTTTACAGTTGTCGAAAGTAACAGTTTATTTAAGAATGACTCCTTATCAGAATTATAACTATTCTAAATTACTATAATTTAATTAATTGTTAATTAAAATAATTGCGTGTTTTATTTCGATTTCCAATTTTATCTTCTTTCTTCTCAATCGAAATCAATTTCAAAATTCTCTTAGAAGGATTTGAAATTACAAAAATATTGATAAATGCAGTCTTCAATAATTTTACACTAATTCTAAATGTCTGCGTTCTGGGTCAGTTATTTAATTCAGCCAGCTCTGACAATTTTTTGAAGAAAAATAGATCTATTTTTATCAGGGAGGCTATAATAGTAATCATCTCCATGATTTTTATAATATTGGATAACCCATATTCATTTAAGGAAGGTTGCAATAGTGATAAGAGGTTCATTTATTTGAATAACAATATATGTAAATAGACAGGGCAATTATATTATGTAATGTCCTCTCTGACATTTAGTCAAAAAAAGTTTACACCGACCCCTCCTGAAAAAGGCAGTTTTCCTTTAGATCACGATGGTCAGTGTAAAAGAACTATGTTAAAATATATGATATGCCTGAGAAATACCAACAGTGATAGTTCTAAATGCCGTCAAGAGGCAAAAGAGTACCTAGCTTGTAGGATGGACAATAACTTGATGGCAAAAGAAGATTGGTCGAAATTAGGATTTAAAGAAGAGGTTAAGGAAGAAAATTAGTAGCAACCATGAAGGATTGTAATATATTAATTTGTGCTACAGCTAGTGTGGCTACCATTAAACTCCCTTTGCTTGTTGAAACCTTAATAAAAGAAGCAAGCTCACATTTCAAAGTAAGTGTAAAGTGCTGTTTGACTGAAAAAGCAATGCATTTTGTTTCGAAAAATGAACTATCTCCTATTGAAGGCTACTCTGATGAGGATGAGTGGGATAGTTGGAAGAAAAGAGGTGATCCAGTTCTACATATTGAACTATCAAAATGGGCGGATATATTGGTTGTAGCTCCCCTAGATGCCAATTCATTAGCCAAAATTTCTACAGTAAGTTTTTCTTAAAATCATTAAATTTGGTTCTGATACAAATAATAATCTTATTAATCAGCATGTTTGTAACATATTTAATAAGTACCATGTTTTAGGGGATATGTGATAACTTATTGCTCTGCACAATCCGTGCATGGGATATCCGTAAACCATTAATATTTTGTCCTGCCATGAACACCAAGATGTGGAATCATCCCGTAACTTCAACACAGATAAATATCCTTAAAAGCTGGGGATATTTAGAAATACCACCGATAGCCAAAGTGTTGATGTGCGGTGATAGTGGTGTTGGTGCTATGGCAGAAGTACCTGAAATAGTTAGAAATATAATTGAAAACATACCTAAGAGCTTAGAGATTAGAGATATTATTTTAGATGAATCAGAATGCAAAGCTTAACTTAAAATATATATTTAATTTATACCAAATTTGTATTTTTACATTTCATGTATCCAATTAATGTATTTAAGTATGCTTTATTATCAATACCCTTGAGAAACAATTTGTAGCGATCAAGCAGAAATACTTTAGGTATGAGTTTTATCATTACCATTTGTGTGAGCCAACACTATTTTCATGTCTATTTACAGAAAAATCAATGTACATTTTATCTTAGTTACAGCTGAATGCAAATACTTTAAATAATTATATTTATTAGGTGATTCGTTATTTTTTTAAGGATATTTTGAAATATTTGCTAGTACTGAAATAGCCCACCTTGATGAACCTATGTACTGATGAAAATTAAAAATGACTATTATTACAATTAATAGTCATCAGAATAGCTTTAAAAGTGACCATTTACTTGTGGAAATTTCAATTAATTTAAAAGATACTTTTCACCTTTGTAGACAAATAGCTCTCCTGCATGGCCAGGATTTTAACCTTTATGGTTGTTTAAATGAAATAAGATTTGAGAATCATCAGTGACCAGATTAGTATAGAATAAGTGTTAAAGTCAAGAGCAGTTAGTACTGAGATGAAATATTGTTCTGTACATTGGAGGAAAAAAATGCAGTGATGTTAAATAGGTTTGAACCATTTTCAGTATGGAAATTCAATGAAATATTGGCAAACTTTTTAATAAACTGATGTTAAATTAAATTTTATAAATCTTTACTTTCTCATACAACATACAAGTTGGAGATTATATTTTAAATTTGGGTTTGAAATTAAAAGTTAACTATTGTTCTTAATCAGTTTCGATATAACTGGAATTTTTATTTTCGATTGTTTTTCTGTTCTGAACTAGAACTTTTGTTGGTGGAAATTTTGTATTAAAGTTTTTATAGAATCTTTATGTAAAAGTTTGGCACAACTTTACAATCGGATCACATTATCAATCTCTGCACTCGAAGGCCACCACACAGCGCTTTCTGGTGTTATTTGTGCTAACTAACTGCTTTGTATTGTCAGATTCGTATTCATTGAAATTATTACTGCTTTAATAAATATTATTTAAAATTATTAGTTGTCGATTTGTGCTCACTATGTTGCCTCAAGGGATAAACAAAACGCCAACGGATTCTTTTCAATTGAGGTTGGGCTCTTACCTTAATTTAAATTATGACTGCTTTAAGTATAACTTCTCCAGACCACCGACAGTCTCCAGCACTAATAGTTTTAAATAGTATGTAATTAAAGCAGTAATAATTCCAATGAATACAGATTTTAGAATTGAATACAAAACAGTTGGTTTAGCACAAATTGCACTAGAGAATGTTAGTGCATCGACCTTCAGGTAAGTTCGTATGCAGACACTGATAATGCAACCCAATTGTAATGTTGCACCAAAAGTTCTGTTTAAACAATTCATTTCACCAAAAAGTAAATCTAAAAAATGGCATTCCTAGCTACTCTATTTACTTTTCTATCAATTTGATACAATTCTTAGATTTCTTCCTTTTTATTTAAGAGAGTAATCCTGTAACTTGAAAAATTGTAATGTGTGTAATAAAATTACTTTTTAGTGGGAATTTGTAATTTCCAGACTAAACGAAAGGGCTTATCTGAAAAAAAAGAGATATAATATGTAAGTCCAATTTTTCTATGTTCTATTGGTTCCTAGCAATTTTATTTAAATATATCTTTTTTTTCTTGATATTTAACAAAATAAATAAAAGTTGAACTTTTTTAATAAATCTAGAACTTTATATTAAAAGTTTCTTGTAACTTTTGTTGTCAACTGTTTTCAAAAGAGTTCCTTAGAAATATAAAAGTTTCAAGCCCTGTTTTAAATATCATCCATCCTCAACTATCAAATACCATCTAGAAGACCCTACGGTAAAAAAAAAATTACTAGCTTGCTCTTTACTTTCATTTTTATTTAAGTATTATTCAATGTAAAGTCCTGGACTGTGACTGATGCATCTTCACTAATAATTTGGCAGAACATATAAATATTATCTAAATCAACAATGTATAAAATCTAATTAATTTGTAATTATTACCAAGTTGTACAGTTTTACAACTCAATCCACTAAAAATTAATCAATATATTTTTTTTTTCTCGAATAAAACATGTTTGTTTTTAACAAAAGTTATGCTGCACAGATTACTCTGATTTAAATGTCATAGTACTAAATAATTAAGGTAATCAACACATTAAAATTTAGCTGGTGTTGCGATTATATATTAGTAATACAATTAGCTTATTATTCATTACCACAACAATGGAGGTAGCATATAATTTTAACTGATGAAATCCGCGCCACGCCAAGGAGTGAACAAAATTATTGGTGGTTCTAAATTTATTTAGGTGAAATATCTTGAAACCATCATTTAAGATGGGCAGACATAACTACAAACTGATAAGCATGCATGCTCAACTTCTTAGTACAAGAAGTTTGGTAGTGTGTTGGTTGGATCATTTCGCCTTAACTAATTAAGAGTACCTGTGGCTTTGAAATTGAATTACAGTTTTACAAGCTTACACGGCTTGTGTGTACATTTCTTATTAATATAAGGATATAAAATCTCATACTTTTAGTTATATTAACATTTATTATGAAAACTAGATACATTTAAAAATATATATCACAACAATATCACATTTTAATGTTGAAAAAATCACTATCGACATATGTTAATGAATATTAGTATATAAAAGAAAAAAAACAATATAAAACCCTAACCATAAAACATATCACAAACATTTTTTTATTAAGCATAAAAGATAAAATACTACTGTGTTCGAAGGGAATAGATATTGAAGAAATTATCGAAGGAATAGTTGCATAAGTATGCTATAAGTGGCTTCTGATAGATTGATAATTTTCAAGAAATGCACTAAGTTACAAATATACCTCTTGGTGCATCTTTCCTCATTTAATAGATAGCAACATATTGATAGCTTGAAAAACAGAATGAGACAATTATTTTTTTGTTAATTTGACTCAACACAACAAAAACCCTTATAGTATGAAGTGATTCAATTGGAGTTTGGAGCTAGTAAGAATGTTTAATTTAATAAACCAATAATTAAAATACAAAAATTAGCATTAAAAGTTAATAATACAAAATTTATTTATTGAAGTATTGACATTTATGAAAATTATTTCAAGAAATAAAACATTTCTTGCAAAAATCAAGTCTGCAGTGTTTTTGTCTTCTTTCCCTATTGATAACGAGCAAAAATAAAAAAATTTCTACATTAAAGAATAACATTACAATATTGTACAGTTTGTACATTTTCGCATAAAAAAAAGTTTTGAATACATTTTTTGTTGGTTTTAAGGGCAAAATTATGATGATTATTATTGCACAAAAATGGGTTATTAAATTGAACACATTTTATTATTGGATTCAGTTTATAATAGTAAATATCATTCTTAGTTTCTTTCTTCTATCAAAATCCATAAGAAATTATGGCATGAAAATTCTTTTGTTAGAGAATATGTACTTACGATTGTGAATTAACTTAATTTTATGATGAACAATATTCCTAACATTGGCTACTCACTTCGAAATTGATATTACATTTAATTTAAATGTTTTAAGCTACAATACCAAATATTTTTTTTCTTTTACTTTTAATAAGTATAGTATTTATTTAAAATTTCTCATTGTTTGCTAAACATGAAATGACTTCTGCATTTTTGCCAAGCTCCTCAATATACTCTGCCTTTGCTGAACAATTTGCTCCAGTTTTCGTAGATCTCCTCATTTTATTTATGGAGCAACCTCTCTTGTGCCATTCAAGTCGTAAGGCCCACATTTGTGTTCTTGTGTAACACATTATGGTGTTCTTTTGGATCAATTTCAAATGTATTTTGTAGCAAGTGAATAAAGGAATTAAGATATTATTTATTTAATTTTGAATCTAATGTCTAAGTATTTGTCTAACTAAGCAATGTCTAACCATATCCTTAGATGGATCTACAGAAAAAGTCTGGTTTAGTAACATTAGAAAATCCAAATTATATAAAAGAAGTGTGGACTCGCCGGCTGGTAATAATGATGCTCCGAAATGGCCCATTTTGGCTAAATTCTGGTCTTACACTTGATGTCTTTTTATAATAATACTATCTGGTTTTCTTCAAAAAGTAATCTCTCCCTTAATTTAAAAGTAAACTTTCAATAAATGGAGGCTAGACATACTTTCAAAGTATGTAACTGACTCCATGAAGATTTGTAATGTTGCTGAATCAACAGCAAATATTCTCAATGAGATGTGATGAAAATGCTTCTATTATTTGGTAAAAAACCTCATCACCAACCCTATAGTTATAATACAATTTATTGAGTGGATACTATCATGTGCTCACAGAGTTCTTTCTTCTCCCCGAACCAATCTGCTCCTGTGGCGCCAAATATCCTAAAACAGTACAAAAATGATCAGACTACTTATTAAAATTTTAAGTTAAAAAATATTTCATTGATTAATCGATACAACACTAAATGCATGTTAAAATGATTGGAGCACAGTTAATACCTCAAACATATCGTCACGAGAAAATATGTGCCATTTTGGTGATTTTTGTATTTTAGCCCCTTATGGTTCATTGGCAGAACTGGCATTTACTAATATTGATTCTAATCACTAGGTTCAATTTAAATCGCTGTCAGCGTCATTCGGTGAGTTGCCATGAAAAATATCCCATGTGCTTATAGGAAAATATCCTATATGTTATCCTTCTACCATAGTGGTCTAGAAATATTCAAGAAACATTTTTTGATAATTCACATGAGCGACACGTTTGCTTTGGCCCTATGGAAATTTTCTTGAGAGATTTTTCGAGTTCTGATATGAAGTTCGGGTATTTCTTTTAGAAAAAATGTTGATTGACTCTACAAGGCAGCATACTTAACAGATGTTCTGGACATTAATATGAGCTAAATTTGAGTTTGCAAGAACATGAAGTGGATATCTTCAGACAAGATTGAACCAATTATTTAAAGGTTTATAATCTGGGCCAAACGAGTTTAAAAAAATTTTTTTTTTTACGAACTTCCCCACACTACAAATGTTTGGAATGTAGCTCTGAAGAATTTAATTTTTATGTTTTCATTTAAAAGTAATTTCATAATAATGTTTTACCTTGACGTCTGGTTTTTTAAAAAGCTTTTAAAAAAAAATATTAGGGATTGTTTTTCTTTATGAAAAAACTTATTGAAATATTATAAATTACATTTTGTCATTGAAAATGTTGGTATTAAATTTTTGTTGATATTTATTACTCTAATTATTTTTAAAAATTTCTATATTAATTTGTAATGGTAAGCAGCAAACTAAGTAGAGAAAAAAGACTTAGATTAGCTATCGAAGTAAAAGAAAGAAAATATCGTATGCGCATTCAAAATAGCCCATGTAAACAAAATTTGAATGCATTGTTCATTTAATGCTGTTTTTAGTGCTAAATTAATTAAAAATAAGACTTAAAATTGGGGATATCATGAAGGTTCACCATTTGAAATTAAGATGCACAATGCTTCTCTGCAGAATGAATAGTCTCGTTATTTTTCTATAACCATACAATCTATTAACAGTCATGAATACTTGATGTAAGGAAGTTGTAAAAATAAGGAAATTTCTCTTTTCACTGTTTCATGTATTTGCAATATTCAGTCCATATTTTCCAAGGGCATAGTATCATGAATAAGCTAAAAGGGTAATAAAAAGTTCAAATATAAAGATTGACAACCATTCACCGGCAACACATCCGAAACCTCTTTTTGTTCTCCTGTAAAACTTTGAAGATGTTATGATAATTTACCTCTGTCATACAGATCTATATGGGGAATTTATGTGAAATAGCAAATTCAATCATTAAATACCTGGATACTAAGAGATGCATATTTTTTCTTCGCCATTTCCTGAATTTCGACAGCAATATTTTCTTGGGTAGTACCTTTGACATCGATGTAATAGCACTCCGAAGCAGCGAAATGTCCTGAAATAGCTTTACGAAAACCCTGCAAAGTAAATTAGTACAGGTAACATTTCTTAAAATTATTAATACATTAAACTAAACATATTAGCATAGTATACCTTAGTGGTATTAGGGCCAGAACCATGAATAAGGAGAGGATGGAAAAATATTGTTTCACCTTTTTTCATTATAACAGGAATAACTTCGCTAATATTGTAGTCCTGGATTCCATGATAAGCTTTGTTCACACCTCCCTATGTATTACACACAATTAATAAGAAACTGTCATAATGACTTGATCAAATCATTTTAGTATTGATAAAATGATTCAAGCTATTTTTCAAAAAATTGATCACACTCATGTTTTTTCCTAGATTTATGATATCCAAATGTTATAAAAGTCAATAAAGTTAATATATTTTACATATTACCTAAACAATAGATGAACTTTAACACAACATAGCCCATAGTCTTCTTAGATATTAATAATACTTTTTTATCCTCATGCCAAGCCTAATGTATTAATCAGTGGGTACATATCCAATGAATTTGGTGGGGGCAAAAGAAATAATTCTTTAAGCCTTTTGGTTGGTGTCAACCTAATATGAGGCAAGAAATATAGTAAATGAGATTGGTCCACTTCAAAAAAAAAGAAACTTGACAAAAAATGACCATTAGCACATCAGACTGATTACTATCTTTTAAAAGCCTTGAACAATTTTCCTGCAACACTATTGTAGGCAAGAGAGAGGTCACCAACCAGGTCAAGATCCACATCTTTAAAGCTGTCTTTCTGCCGACTCTATTGTATGGTTTTGAAAGTTGGGTAACGCTGGACAGACACATTAGCAGTATGACTGCCATGGAAATGAAGTACCTGTGTAGAGTAGCAGGCTGAACACGAAGAGACCGGGTCAGGAATGAGACGATAAGGGAGCAGCTGGCCATATCTTCATTGAAAACCACTTTCGAGAAATGCCAACTAAAGTGGTTTGGAAATGTGTGCAGGATGAGCGAGAACCGAGACCCAAGGAAGATAATGGAAGCTCGATCAACTGGCAAAAGACCCAGAGGCAGGCCAAGGATAAAGTATGATGAAGATGTCACCAGGTTGGGCAGAGAAAGAGGAAGGACTTTGAGAGGAATGAAGCAGCTGGCTCAGGATCGAGGGGACTGGTTCCGGTGGATAGAGGCGCCTCTATGCTGAAAGGCATCAAAGAGGAAGGAAGAGAAGAACAATTTTCCAAAATCTAGTGTTTCTTCCAGGAATTTATTGATTTTCAAACTCAAGACTTTATTAAAACACTAACATCGAAGTATCCAAATGAAATTTGATTCTACTATACAGATTTTAAATTTCACTCTAAAATTTGTTGAAAAACACACATTTCATTCACTTATCCATCATTATGGTAGGTTTCAAGAAAATAAAGTACACAATTTTTTTTATAAACTTGGTATAAAAATATTTGGATGTGGATACCCCATGACTTCCTTTACACCTCTTAAACTATAAGTCGGTGGCTCAAAAAGTGACTCTGAATTTGGTTACTAGTTTCCGAAGATAGCAGTATCTTAAAAATTCAGCGTAGCAACATCCATCACACATACTCTTGTTTCAGGAGGTCTCATTCCGTTATTATATGTCGTTTTCTTTCAGTAGGTAACTAGAGATTTCTTCGTGTTCCAACAACATTAGAACTGTCAATATCACTAAATAAAGCATTGGAAATAAACAGTTTCGACATTTTAAGAGGGAAGAACCAAATTAACTTATGTCTTATTCTCTTGCTGCAGACTTGTTCACCTCACAAATGGGGAGGAAAACCAGTATTTAACACTTAAAACAAGTAATAAAATTGTTTAATTAGAGTGAAAAAAAAATCACGTTTATAATCTTTATCACCATATTATCTTTTAATTTTTGATGAAAATCTAATATGTGCTTCAAATATAGTTTCACGTCCGGTAACCCAGTTTTTACCATAGTTTATTATGTTATTTATATTAATATGAAAGTCTTAAATACCAAATTCGAGAAGTTTTGCATTATATTTTAATATAATTTTTGATGAAAATCAACTATGCCCTTCAAATAAGTACCACTTCCGGTGATAAAGTAGTGACCAAAAAGGGAGGTTCACAACTAGATTTTACAATAATCCTAAATACAAAATTTCAACTTTTAACATCTAACCGTTTTTGAGTTATGCGAGATATGTACAAATAAACGTACGTACAGACGTCATGACAAAACTAGTCAAAATGGATTCAGAGATGGCCAAAATGGATATTTCTGTTGAAATCTGAAAACCGAAAATTTTCACGATTACAATACTTCCTTTACTGCGTACAAGGAAGTAAAAAAGAACCATAAATTGTACACATCATGTTTCAAAGGAAATGATTTCACCTCTTTTGTGCACTCTGAATAGGCAGAGAACAATTGAAGACAAGTGAATAAAAGATAAAAAATGCAACAAACAAGAAAATTACTTATTCAAATTAAATTCATTCTTATAAAAATATGCACAAAAAACATTTGTTTGCTTTTGAGTGATAGAACAATGAGAATAATAATAATTAGTTATTTTTAGAAGTTAGTTTGATGAGCCAGTTGTTTAAATATTAGTCATACTGGGATTGGTGGAGGGTAAGCTTCCAGGGTCCTATTATTCCTGTGTTGTTAGCTGGTGGGTTTTCAATAAATCCAAAAGGGCTGGACACTGGATGGACCAAACAAGTTAACCATAAATTGCGTGAAGGTTCCAAGTAAATTTGCCTTTCTTTGACAAGGTGGGGCCAAATCCAATCCCTGGCACGATTTCTTTTTGTTCTGTGCGTGCTTAGTTGTCCTCAAGAATTATAATTGGCATGTTTAAATTGTAGAATGTATTTTCTTATAGAATAATAGTAATTACATGGGACTTAAATATAAAAAAAAACTTGTTGATACTAACCTCCCAGTTAGGATATTCATGGGGTAGAAGTTGACCTTTATGGCTCCCAGGAATTACAATCAAGCACCCATTTTCAATAGTTACATCTTCTAATGCTGTCCATGCTGCAACTATCCGATCAGCTGGTCTGAAGGGAAAGTAATGAAGGTCTTGATGAAGTGGATGTCGAGATGTAAGGGCTCCAGAATCAGGGGGCTTATTAATCAACATTGAGTGTGCAGCTTTAATGTTCGGCCCAGTAAAACACTCAACAATGTCCAGTAACTGAAAATGTAACAGTTGTGCTTCAAAATACTATTAATATGGGTTACAGGGTGGTTATTTTAGTAATTGAAGTACCTTTTCATTAAAGAAATATTTCTCAAAAGCATCATCATACAAAATATCTTGGGCTTTGTTGTACAAATATTGACCTGTTGCTCCTTTTTTAGCTAAAGATACATCTTTCATTAAAGTAATATTCCCTTTTGGGATTCGTCCTTCACACAAATCAATAAACCTAGAACTATGCACAAAGGTGAAAGTGAAAGATCATATTCCAAAGCAAGTTCAGAATTTTATAATAATAAGTGAAATAAGTCATCAGAGGCATATATTATTTAACAGCACTCATAATATTTGTCTCTAACTAATGTAATATTAGTTTAACCAAACAAAGCAGACAAGCCAAAACATGTGTAATTTTAAACTTGCAGGGTTAGTGAAAAATGGTGCTCATGGTGTACCATTTAGAAAAAAAAAAACCTTATAAATATAATCAAGAGAAGATGGTTAGAGTGTGGTTAAGAGAGAGAACACACAGCAAGTAAAAAAACTTCTTTAAATGTATGTCGATGTTTCGGCCTTCATCAAGGCTAAGAAAAACAAGATACCATGAAAGTATATATGGAAAAAAGAATAAATATAAATAAAATGAAAATGAATGAAATACATGAGAGAATATGAAAAAATTAAATAAAACACACAGAAAAATATGAAACAATGAAGATGTTGGAGGTGGTGATCAAGAGTAAAATAAAATAGTAGTAAATATTTATTTAATACCAATGTTTCAACCCATATCAGGACTAAGAATAAGGATACAAAGAAATATATGGAATACAAAAACATTTATAAAAAACAAACCTGAAATTGAATAAATAGCTAATAGAAGTAATAAGTAAGTTAAAGATGAAAACTATCGTACCAAACTAAATCAACTTTTCTCATCGTTTAAATACTGCATAGTTTCATCACTGACCAATAAACCATGCGAATTATTCACATGGGCCAATTAGAACATAAACATTATAATAAAAAATATGTTTTTATATTAATGTGCTGAATATTTATTTAAATATTCAGCACATGAATAAATTTTGTATTAAATCAGTGGTTCTCAAACTGAGTGTTACAAGTACACCACCAGGGTGCCGCAATTGTTTTTTAAATTATTAAATTAAATTAATAATTAAAGTATTTTTTCGAGACGCTGAGTGTTGAAAAGAGCCGGTTACAGAGCATGGTAGAAACCATTATTCTAGATTATCTTGGAATCCTGCATCATTATTGCACTAAGCTAAGACATAGATATTGAAGGAAAATAAGAAGAATTATTTTTATTATGCTTGTCCAGTCAAACTATTTTTTTAAATATTGTCTATTGGACTGATTATTATCCTGTCTGAATTACTGAAAAAGTAATATATTTGTCATGTTATTAATGTTTCTATTTTATACTTCTACTTCATCCTTCATATCTTCATTATTAATACTAAATTCATGGTAAAAAAAAATTATAACAATAGGGGTGCCATAGATTTTGTTTAATAACTTCAATGTGCCGCTAAACAAAAAGTTTGAAAACCACTGTATAACATGAAAATAATAAAATCATGACAAACTATAATTAAAGCTATAATTTCTGTCTTCAATAAAACAAATTTTTAATTCAATTTCCGTTTGTACAGCAAAATTCAAAATGGAAGCAATTCTGTTCCTACTCAACAATAAAAAATCATAAACATTGCTTATTTTTAACAAAATAGCAAGAGATAATAATAACAAATACATATTTATCAGATTCATCATCATCATATTCTTTCCCTCTCTACCGCTGCGCAGTATGGGAATTTATAATTAGCAAATTAGTAAGTAATTATATCAGTGCTAATAATAAATATGAAGGAATGAGATGGTTTTGGAGGAGGTAAACAATTGGTCCTAAATGGTAACTTCAAATAAAATAATAATACTATAATACATTTACTATATATACTACTACTATATACTAATATCATTAGTGCCATAATACCGAGTAAAATATTAATACTGAGCAAAGTACTAGTACCACTGAATAAAATACACCACTTTCTCGTCCTAAAAATAGTACCAATAAATAAACCATTTTTTGACCGCCCCCGTATCTTCTCATTCCTTCATATAATTTTTATGGTAAACTATTATTTATTCAACCTAATAATAAATACTTAATATAAAGACCTTATGTTGACATAATGCCAGTTAATGTCATATCACCATTATGATCTGACCCTCTAGACAACATTTTTAGTAAGTTAGAAAGAATTTCTTAATGTAAAATATCAACATTTATCCTGGAACTTTAATCAAGTTATGATAATAAAAAAATATAAAGGAATATAGATTAACTAAAGGCATTACCTAAAAGAATTCAATAGTTCTTCCCCAAAAATGTCAGGTTTTATAAGAAATCCATTCCTTTCATAAAATCTCTTTTCACTTCGAGATAGTGTTCCATGATTTAATGTATAATTAAACTCCTTGTCAGTAAAAAAATCTGATTCAGCAGAACAACGTTTCTATCATAGTTTAAGAAATAAAATAGGATATATTTCTAATTATTCATGAAAACTTATAACTTTTATGTTTCATACACAAATCATCATCAAATCAAGCCAAAATAAAAATTAAAAAAGGATACAATAGTTAGATTACTGTTAGTGAGATGTCTTTTTAATACTTCAAGTCTTTCTGAAGCCATTTTAAACTTTAATCTGACCATGAAGAGAAGTTTAACCTGTCATTATTACAATCCGTTTTGAGATGAACATGACGTAGGCAGTAATTACATCAGGAAGTAAAAAAAATAAATAAAAAGAAACTCAGAAATTGATAACGAGTAATACTCGGGCAGTGTCACGTCTGATAAGGAGTGGGCGTGGTACCTCTTATGTTTGTGTTAGGACAGGTTATAAACTGATTTGTATTTATTTGGCAACTTAAAAAATTCATATTCATTGAAATCATTAGTGATTATTGAAATTATTACTGCTGTAATTAGACCACAACTTTCGATTAAATTCTATTCGAATTTATATGGCGGTGTGAAAAATTCGCATTCATTGAGATCATTAGAGACGCTGATCATAAGGGATGTGACACTCCTCGAGTATTACTTGATTATGCACTTATTACTAATCATAAATATTAGTACAACTTTATAATCAGGTCGTATTATCACTGTCTACGACCGAAGGTCGCTGCACTAGCATTCTCTAGCGCCATTTATACTAACTGCTTTGTATTCAATCGTAAGGTTCGTAGTCATTATAATTATTACTGCTTTAAGGAAGAAGTTGGGCGGGGGGTGCGGTCAAAGACTAACACATTAATAAGGGACTTATTTATTATTAGACTTATTACTGCTTTAATTAAATATTATTTAAAATTATTAGTGCTGTCGACTTCCGGTGGTCTGGGGAAGTAATACCTAAAGCAGTAATAATTTAAATTAAGCTAAGGGACCGACCTCAACTGAAAAGGATCTTTTGGGGGTTTGTATATCTCTCGAGCGAGCGGAAGTAGACACCTGTGATCTATTAAAGCAGTAATAATTGAAATTACGGCAAGGCCTCGACTTCAACTGAAATGGATCTGTTGGAATTTAGTTTATCTCTTAAGTGAATGTAGTGAGTGGAAGTCGACAACACTAATAATTTTAAATAATATCTGATTAAAGTAGTAATAATTTTAACAATTTCAATGAATACGAATGTAGTAATAATAATGTAGTCCTTTTATCTCTTTCTTCTATATCACATTAATAAACATAAATGATTTCAGTAACTTATGAAATTAAAATAAAATATTAGCAGCCATTGAATACATAGCATTAAGTTAGTACGAATGGTGAGAGTGCTATTGCGGCGACCTTTGGGTAACTTTGGGTGAAGGCACTGATAATGCAACCCGATTGTAAAGTGTCAACTAGCCGCTTATATGGTGCTTCCCGCAAGAATCGGATCGGACTCAAACACAGCCAAGCTAAGCAAAACTATCCTCTTGAAAGGTTTGATTTACCAAGGTTTGGCAAAGTTGTGAACTCATCTTAACTATATTTAAGAAATATATGTGGCGAATTGAATTTATGTGATTTATTGAGTTATTTATTTGAATTTATGTGGCGGCGTTAAATTTGTTCGTTTTGATTGGGATTATTAAAATTATTTCTGCATTAATTAGAGCACAGCTGTCAACTTCCGCTCGTTGTGCTTGCTCAAGAGATATACAAATCCCCAACGGATCCTTTTCAATTGAGGTCGTGACCTTAACATTATTTAAACTTAGTTATTCGTGTAATGGGAATATCATACCTATTATCACAGACTCTTCCATGGAATAATCCCCAAATTTTTGACATTTTTCACTGCATCTTCTATATAAGGCAATTCCCAAATTTGTATAATTTTTCTTTTTAAAAAATGATAAAAATTTGAAGAAAAGTCTCAAAACAGACTACTAATTAATTAATTAAACTTATTCAGAAAAATATTATAATAGAGAAAATAGAAAACTGATAAGAAACGAAGGTTATAGTGCATTTTATAAGCGGTACCAGCCGAACTGTGGTAGATTGTAATATGTATTATATACTGTAATATGTGGTAGACTGTAATATGTATGTAAGATGCATCCAATTGTCATCTCAGTCTGGTTAACATATAAACAGATGCTAATTACTTGGAATATAATATTAAGTAAACGGAATGTAATTAGATAATATTACAATATTACAATTCTACACTTAATTGTAAAAGTACCGAAAAAATAAAACCAAGAATCGTAGTAACAATCTTTAGTATTACAACAATTTAAGTATTATACAATTTCAACGTTCAAAATAGTCTTCATGTTTGGTTGTTGTTACAGGCTCTGGATTTATATTCTTGGGCATTGTTGCATTACCAGTGATAGCAATGTAGCAAAATGCACCTGAGTCTGGAACGGGCTGTTGTTGCATGAAATCCTGGGCCTCATCTGAGCTAGGGTTTGTTATACTCTTAAAAAAAAAAAAAAAAAAAAAAAAAAAAAAAAACACTCTGTAAGGTGGTTCATTGTCGCAAAAGTAAAATAATAAAATCAATTGTCCACATGATGATTGAACTTGTATTACAAATCAAGAAAATGATTATCGGATATCAGTCATGGTGAATAAAAGTACATTCCATCAGCTTTACTTAATTTTTCGCTGACATTCCTACCTATACCGTACGCTGTTTTTGATTTTTTTTTTCAGGACTAACAGCAGAGTTATAAGCGTTTTTTAAACTGATTATAAACTAATTACAGTTTGGATATATGTATTTAATAGTCCGCTTAATTTTAAAGTATGCCAAATTGTTTAAACGTAGAATCTAACTGATGGTTAAGAGAGGGAGAGAGGGAATTTGAGAAAATAATTCACAATTCTTTGGGAAAATGAACGATTCAATGAAACGATTGAATAGGCGGGCGAGATTTGAAGGTAAGAAGAGTAATGGAACGACGAATGGAAGAAAAAATTGAATTTCATAAGGACTAGGATCGGATAAGGAAAGTTCTGTCAAAAGCTGCGGTTCATTGGGATGTTATATATAAGTATAGATCTGAATGCCGAAAACAGGTAAAATAAGAGATCTCCTCGGAGAAGAGGAATTAGAATTGTTATTTTTCGAATGAACAATGGTTTTTTTTCCATTAGGTAGGGAATTCTGCATTCTGCAGAGAGAAATTGTAGAAGAAAAAGAGAACCAAAAGGATTTCCGGGAGACATAGTTTTATTAATTTGAAGAGAATGTCATCTACACCAGTAGAATTACTTTGGTATGTTATTACGGTACAACATCCATACAAAATATTTGTAATTACTTTCAACAGACGCCAAATAATATTGAAATAACACTTTTAGAGAAAGAGAAACTGTCATTTCAATATTAATTGGCGTCTGTTGAGAGTAATTCAAATATTTTGCATGAATATTTTTGGAAATTTTATTCTTTAAAATATTGGTTATACTGAGTATCCAACTTTTTGTGGAATGAACAGAGGATTTGAATTGAAGGAGATCGAAAGTGCATGATAGACGGCGGGATTGGATAACTTAGTAGAGGAAGGAAATATGACGGTAAAATGAGTAAAGCCTCTACTCCACGCCCTTCAACTCTACGTAATATCGGGTGACAGAGGCGTCTCTCGGAATCCCAAAGATAAAATTTGTAAAGCAATCGATCAACCGTTTTAGTTTTGACTCGAAATTCCCAGAGATAGCTCCATACACTGGAGATACCTCCATACAGCAATAGTCGAAGTGGGGGAATGTTAAGAAAGTAATTAGGAACCTATGGATTTCAAATGGAAATAGTTGACGATGTTAATTCAGGCATTTCAAGGTGGAGAAGATACGACGAGAAATATCGAACATATGTTGTTGGTTTTTCAGGTGAGAGTTGGTCGAAGGTGACTCCAAGGTTGTTGACGGATTAGCAGAATATGATTGAATTATTATATAGAAAGAGGTTTGTAATATGAGGAATAGTTTTAAGGAAGTGATTGGAACCAATTATAATTTCCTTAGACTTCTCCGCATTCAACTTTAGCTTATTATCTACTGCCCATAGACTGATTCGATTCAATTCATAGACTGCAATGGAAGTTAATAATATTTCCAAGTTGTTTAATACAAATATTTTTGCTGCTTCTATTAACAGATATTGGTATTCTTACTGCAAACATATTCTTCTGAATATTTTGTGGTATTGATTTGTCTGTGAGGTTTAGGAATATCGTGTTTAGTACCTCTGGCAAAGGATCATCTGTTATCCTTTCATTAATTTTTATGAATTTTTTAATTAGTTGAATCTTTAGTTTATATTTTTCCTTTTATAAATATAACAACAATTTCAAGAATATACTTTTCTCGCAACTAAAATATAAGACAGGCAGAGAAAACTTTTAAATGTTATTTACGAAATGAGTTCCTCAAATTGTTAAGGTTAATTAATATGTGGGACAAACCTCCCAATACCTCTCCAGGAGAATTTATGCTCACAAATATATTATTGACTGCAATAAGGAAGACACGGCCTTGGCGAGTCACGCTATCAAAAAAGCTTAAGTTAGACTTCGACAAGGTAAAAGTGCTGGACACAGAAAGTAACCAACATAAAAGATTAATAGGATGTTTTTGTTTTATTGAAATTATGATTAAAAAATAATTTACTAGATATGGGTGCATTGTTTGCAATTTTATATTAGTTATGTTAGCCACACCACACATATTAATGTTTGTATTATTTTGTTTTTTATTCTGTATTTGTCTTTTATAATTTTGTTATATATTTTTGCACGCCTAGACTGTAGGTAGTTATTAATGCGGGATCGTTTTAGTATGTTAATACGATTTTAATTGATATATTACAGAGTTCTTTTTAATGTAATTTATGGTATTGATTTATAACCAGATCTATTGGTTAGCTGACTATTGTAATTAGTTTTGTATACTTCCTGAATTTGTATGGTCACGTGTATTTTTGTTTGGTTTGGGTTTCGGTTGCCAGAGGGAAGTGAGCGCGCTGGCAGTTCAGCTTGGCGTACCGGAGCTCAATATATTAAGTAATGGAATTTTATGCATTATAAATTATTCAGCTGAGATGGAATTTAGATGTAAACAATATAGTATAATTTATTTTTCCAGTACTGAGGGGGGTCCATGCATATAATTTGGGATCGAAAAAATGTTTATGGCCTACAACCCGATTAAAAGTGTGAAATTTTATATACATATATAATATATAATAATACATATATAATAATCTTGGAATTATATAATATATATATATATATATATATATATATATATATATATATATATATATATATATATATATGTATATATATAAATCTGTACCACTATAACCCGTCAAGGATTTTTAATTCAGTATTTGATATGGAAGTAGGTACTAAAGAGCAGCGGTTGTAAAAAGAGGAGTTGATCGCTCAACCGCCAGTATTTTCTCCCAATTAAGGATACCTACATTATAGTGGCTGGGTGTACCCCAGGGATTGAGGATCGATGTCTTCCGAACCCGGGGTTGATCCACGCCTGGTGCAACAGAATAAGTAATTATTTGTCAAAGCCGGACTCGAATCCGGGTCTATATTTTCCGGGTAGCTATATTTGGTCCGTGGAGTCACTAGGTTGTGCGGGTTCATAAACAGTTGCCTACAATACCTATTTGGATAATCCGGCACTGGACACCAGACAATCATTTTCTTGGTTGATAAAAATAATGTGATCGAAATTTTAAAATTTACCTGAGTCAAAAAACCCATCCCAGTTTTCTTTTCAGCAATCTCCGCAAGTGGCTTTAGGGTTTCTCCATTCTCTGGTGGTATTTGGTTAAAGGGTCCAACCATACGAAGATCTTGAACGTATCTATAACACATTTATTGTGTGTGCGATGCCAATCAACATTACATCAAACGTAAAACGTTTCATATATAATTACCCCATCAATGCCTGCATATAATCGTTCCTGATAGCTTTCATTGTTAAACAGGAACATGTTCTGACTTTGGCAAGTGTTAGAATCCAGATGGCACAAAGACCTTTGTCTCTTATACTAGGGATGAGTGACACGATAGGCTTTGCCATGTAAAGAAAAAACTTGAATTCTTGGTCGAGTAGCTCACCGGCTATTGGATGTACATTTCCATCTTGCTCATTCTGGAATTAAAATTTGTTTTTGTAATAAGATGCAGAAACAATTACATAATCATTGGGGAGGGTTCTAGAGTGATTGAATTTATTTACAAATTTAACTTTCCAGTAGAAACTCTCGTAGCTTAGCACTAAATTTCCTCTGAGAGAATATTTGTGGAAAAGTAGACGCTTCTTGGGTCAACTTATCTCATAAATAAGTACATGACATTAGTCAGGAGATAAAAATGAAATAAAACGGTGCTGACAACATTTTTCCTAATAATACGGTATGGTTGAAAATGTTATTTACGACTGTTTTACTATTTATTGAGAGGAGGGGAAAAGTCTAAAATTTCCCAACAATGTTTTAAACGGATTTCCCAACTATATTCAATATTTTAATTTTCCCAACTCTTTTGTATTTGAACTTTTCACCTACCCGTGACAAATGTCGACATATGACAACAATAATTTTCTTATATCGAGGGGTAATGCGTAATTCAGCCTAGGTACAGCATGTTCTGCATAAATCTGAAAAGCTATGCAGGACAGAGAATAGGTAGGATGTGTATACCATATGAGGATGAGACAGGGGATAACCGAAGGGACCAGCTTTCCAACGTTACCGCAACTCTGAAGGGAACCAGCCTTTAGGAATCGCTAAGGACAAAGGTAAAGCAAGCAAAGAAAACCAGTCTCCAGACCTCGGGGGTAACAAGCTGAGGGAAACTTGCCCTCATAGTTAGGGTTGGGACATCGAAACGCAAAATCGGATTTGAAGAACCTATATATTCTATTAATATCTTAACATCCGATATATCTATATTTTACAACGATAAATCGATTATACCGACATTTTATAACTATATTCTTTTACTAGCTGATCCGTCCGAAAATTTCGTTTAAACCATAGGTTTTAGTGGAAGATCCATGGAGAGGGGCGAACACCCCAGGGCCCAGCGCCATAAAAAAATAAAAATAAATTACAGACAAATTTATGGTTTTAGGGGCCCTCTTTCTCAGGACTCCCGGCAACCCTCCGCTCTAAGGTGGGCTCGCAATGTATCGCAGTAACACCTAGGTCCTCCAAACCGTGTTCTAGGGGTTATAACATAACTTTAAAATGCACCCCTAACACCCTCCAATGACCTTAGGTACAGTGCAAAAGTATTAGATATTTTCGGGGAAAATACGACAAAAAGGATACAGCCATTGATAATGCGTCCCGATTGTAAAGTTGTACCAAAAATATAAAGTGATATAAGTTCATCAAATGTTCAATCAAAACTTTTTGAGGTATACTAGTAACATAAAACAATTAAATTGTAAATTCGATTGAAAAGGAAACGACGTATTCATTTTGCATACTTTAAGATGGTTTTCACAACAATGCAAACAATTTGTTGGAGATACTTTATCTCTTCTCCTGGCTTTACACCACTTTGTTCATATAGTTGAGTCTCTTGGAACGAGAAAAAATACTTTACCTGCTGAACTTCTAGGTGTACTCTTGCACATAGTCATAAGACGACACTTCTTACATTCTTCATTCTATGGTTTTACTAATCGCAAAATAAGATCAAATTTAGAAACGACGCTGGATGCATAAAATCGAGGTATTTACAAAAAAATCTATTTTTGTCTTATTTTTTTACTTTTGACGAATAATAACTTGAGACGCCGACACGAGATTTTATGGGACTTTTTAGTCAACTTTTAGAAAGTAATAATAAAGGTTCATGCAAATTTTCAGCTCAGTATCTTCCATTCGGATGTTAAGCGTTTTTTCACCTTATTTGACTGGATTACATAGTAAACATCATAGTTGAGTGGCAACCTACCCAAAGGCAGATCCAGAAGGGGGGCGCGCTCTCCCTTCTCCTCCCTGAGAGGTGAAAAATAATTTTTTTTTCTTGAAAAATGTTACACATAGAACAGGTGCTTTTATTGATATAATAATTGAATTTTGATTGATTAATGCGGATTTTAAAACGTGAATAATGTTTTAAATTTTCTAGAGGGGGAGGGAGGATTGATGTTTCTTTACTTTGGTGTATGGAATTCACATTAAACACAGGTGTGACCCTCAGAAAATTCCTGGAGCCGCCACTTGTCCTACGAGAATATTTTATTGAGGTCCGTTCGGGACATCTCGGCCTTTACAACTTTATTGATAATTACATTCTAATAATAGTTAAATAAAGAAATAATATAAGGATTTGCAGCTGCTAAAGCCTGCAGTTTCGCTCAGAGGCGTACACAGAATTTATTTGGAGGGAGGGATTTAGTAGAAAGAAGGCAAATAATCATCTAAACGTCTATAATAGCCAAATTGATCGTAAGTTTTAAAGACAAACATGAAAATTGGATCAAAATTTATTGTTAAAAATTAAGAAAAACAACTCAAAATATATATCTTATGTTGGTGGGTATGAAAATCAAATTTTTTCGTACATTTCGGGCACATATGCAGACAAACATCCCCCAATTCCCACTTTTGCGTACGCCAGTGGTTCCGCTGATTATCTATTCGGGAGCGCTAGTTGTTCAGCTAGTTCCTATGGCTGTATCCAGAGCGGACCGCACGATCGCACCGCTCGGCTAACTACAATCCCGTTACAATCTTTTTTATTCAAATACATTTTATTGATAAAATCCCTATTCTTAACTTAAAGGTATTGGCATTATATTATAATAACTCCGAGTAAATGTTTGACCACACTTTGAATAGTTTGAAGTAGATTCCCCAATTTCAAATTTCCTAAATTTTTGGCTTTTCAAATTATTGGGAGGGATGTGGCATACCTCTTATCTCCCTCATGACTTCTCTGTAAATATATGTCCTCACTTAAAATTATTACTTTTATATTAAATAAACAGGCATTTTATTAGCAACATAGTATTTTTCTTATTTTGTTTTCTTTCTATTTTTCTTTTTCTACATTGATTGAGAAATCGAAATCAACACCTGCATGAATTATAATGATAAAAGTATGAAAATATGTATTTAAAATTATTAAATATTAAGTATTTAAAAATAATCCATAGTATTTAACTTTAAAATTAACAGGCCTTAACTCAATTTCAGTATAAACCGGCATGAAGTGAACTAAAATGCCGCGTAAATATCTTTCGGCGGGTATCGCTAGACTAAAGTGCTCCAGTCAACCATCACATAGTGCCGTTGTTGCGTAAGTTTTTATTGTGGCTATATTTATTTTATATTTAGATGTAAAAAAATTAATGATTGAGACATTTAATAGACTGTTGAGAACTGTATGCAGCCCTATTCTTTATTGATATTAATAATTGAACACAATATTAAATATCTTTTTACTGTGTTATTTCTTATAAATAAGCCTACAACATGCGAATATAAAACCGCTTTATCTAATTGAAATAAATAAATTGAATAGTAATATTTATTTCAAATTAATAAAATAAATACAAGTCCCCGATCAGTTTTAATACAGTCTAAAATATAGGTACTTGTATGCCCTAAATACAATTTTAATATAAAATATTTAGTGAAGCTTATTGGTCTAACTTAACTTGATCATTAATTGATTAAAGATATTTGAATGCTAAAAAAAAGTATTAATTCCAAAAATTTAGAAGTCAATAAATTTATCATGAACATATTACACCTATAATTACGCAAGAAAAAGAGTATTCACACAGACACACAGTATTTAGTATTCCTTACCTCTCCACAACTTGGGTGACAACAGCATCTCATTACGCGGTCTTCACCACTGAGATCTGCAAATATAATTTAATATATAATAACAGTGATGATATATTCACCATAGCCTATTTATGCCGATGTGACTTTTTTAAATACGTATATTTGTAATTATAAATAAATAATACATTATTAAAAAAAAACTTTTGAACTACCTAGGTATAAATTGAAATATATTGTGATCTATTTCAATGCGATTTAACTCCGTCCGAAGTAGGAATACTTATATATTTGTATAAAATATTATTGTTTGATGTAAGTAGACGATTGTTTTTTTAGCTAGAAGACTTATCTTACAATTAACTCATCGTGTTTTCATATTATACAATCGTTACTTGGAGGTTACAGGAACTGTTTCCTACACGTCCAGTTCTGTTAGAATAAACAGTTCTCTTCAAGTTAGTAGTCGTTCGAACTGGCGTTTATTTTTAAAGTATATACACTAACTACGCGAATATTCTTACGGAAATCATTAGGAAAAATGGTTTCAACGAATATCGGGGTACCCAAGCTTCCATTATTTGTTATTTGTGGTCCATCTGGTTGTGGAAAATCCACTCTTCTTGACATGCTGTTTAAACGGTTTCCAGATAAGTTTGGATTTTCTGTTTCACATACAACACGAAAACCGAGAGAAGGTGAGATATCTGGACATCATTATCACTTCGTAACACCAGAATCAATTAATGAATCTATTGCTAATGGAGAGTTTTTAGAAACAGCTACATACTCTGGTAATATTTATGGTACAAGTCTTAAAGCTGTTGAAACTGTTAGCAATGCTGGCAAGATTTGCGTGCTGGATATAGAAATGGAAGGTGTAAAACAAGTTAAACAGAAACCAGGACTTGATTTGATTCTGGTATTCATAAAACCTCCATCGATACAAACCCTGGAATCTAGACTAAGATCCAGAGGTACTGAAACTGAAGAGAGTCTCAAGAGAAGATTGAGTGTTTGTAAAGAAGAAATCAAATACGGAGAAGATGGAAATTTCGATATTGTCATTGTTAATAATGATTTAGATGCTGCTTATGGATGCTTAGAGCATTTTTTAATTGAAGAACTTTGGAAAAGAAATATAGAATTAGGGAAACCATCAGTAAATTGAGTAATTGTAAAATTATTTCTGATTTTCTTTCGGATTTGGAAAGAATATTTATTCCGTTGTTCACAAATGAATTCATTTTGGTATTCAATAGATAGTAAAATGTATATGCCTAGTATGTTTGTAGAAAAATGTATTTGCTGTTGTGAAGTCTATCTAAATAGGTCTGAATAGTTCAGTATATAGTATATATATACATATAAAAGTGTATATATAGTAAATGATGTATACATTAAGGTAATTAATTAACTGATTTAATATTATTATTAAACTTATTCCATCAGATTTTATCAGCCGTAGGCATTTATATTAGCTAAGACATTTTGATAACTACAATTTACTTTAAAATTTCACTTAACAAATAAACTGTCATATCTTTAGAAAATATAATTTACATGCTAAAAATTCACATGATGCATGTATTATTGTATTATCTACTTTAAATGAACTCTTAACAAGTTTTAAAACAAGGGATACATTTCTTTTAAAGGCGTATTAGCCTACAATCATGCGTTTTATCTGGTATTATTTTATTAATCATAGATTGCTTACATTGAAAATAAAAAAAGAGTGATTTCTTTTACATTTTCCAGCTACTTATTAATTGCTTTGTGTTATTGCTCTGCACTTGAATTACAATTTTGTGTACTTTTAACTTTAGTTTACTCTTGTTGGAGAAAAAATTACAAATTCTGTTGAACTTGTAGACTGTGGTAAGTATAAAATAATCAATTTATAAAGCATTGTTAAACATTTCTGCATTTTTTTCTCTTGCTTGCTATTGAAAAGCTTGAATGAATTGGATACTTTTTTTTCTTTATCACATTATAATTTATGTTTTCTTTACCACTAATTTTTAGTTATTATAATTGTAATTATTTTCATTTTAAAAATGGTGGCTAATAGATGAAATATAGTTTTATATATGATTTATGTAATATTAATTAAATTTGTTTTACTGAACAATATTGGAACAAAATAAAAGAGGTGCTCCATATAAGAAGGGCGAATCTGCCATCACAATTTTTTTTTATTTTCTTTCTTTGAAGGCTGATATATATTATATACACACCTTTGAATTAAAAAAAGAAATTATGGTGACATGGCAGATTCGTTCTTCTTCCACGGAGCGTCACTTATCATACAATATATTTCTAAAGTTAAATTTATTATTATTGATTTTTTTGTATCAATGAATTTAAGACTGATTTTTTTTTTAATGTATATTTTATCTATTAGAAGCAGAATCTGTGAATATTTAAAATTCTAAAACATTTACATTACTGGCAGTTAGATTTGTGGTGTTGGGTAAAGGGGTACAAATAATTTTATTGCGACAATTTAGTTAACTTTTAAAGATTTATGCAATTAATATCTTTTTTCTTTATTTTGTGTTCCATTCATCTTCTGGCTGCCAGAACTATTCTTTTATGCTAAAAACTTTCTAAATAAAACAAACAGTGCACCGTTAATACTAATTTAAATGTTTATATTATTGATGCTTTAATTCCATGCAATTTACAATTGAATTTTTTAAGAAATTATACATATTGTATTAATCTATATATCATCTATGAAATGTAAAATGCTGTATGTATTTGTAACTTGACTATAAATTCATAATAAGTAAACTCCAGTATGTCAATATGGTGCTGTTTTACAATAGTTACATTAATGCACTCAGCATATTAGTTCAATTGCACACATTGGCTATATATTATGTATAAAATTTGGCGCAACTGCTTGGCCGGCCTAAATATAATTTATCAAGAAGTATAAATTATATTTCTGTGTAATTAAAAAAGTGAAATTGAAATAGATATAATGAATCAAGAAAAATTTGATGATAAGCTTATAAACAGTTTTATATTAGAGGATTTTTCTGTTATTGATATTAAAACTTACATTATTAAATTACATGCTATTAAAATATAGCTATTAAAATATACCTCGGAGGTAAGGACACTGTCCATTTTTTTTACCATTAGATTTTTTAAACTTTTTTGCTTTACTCAGTGGTAAAGATAACTGTGCCCTAGATGTATTGTAAAAGGAGTTATATGCTTTTAAAAGAACACTAAGTCCACAGATTTGGAGGGAAACATCTGTTTGAACTCTGTAAATACAAGGAAATGTGACACAGTGGCCTATATCTCCAAGATACAGATATTATTTATTACATATTAAAACTTAAATGTTAAATTGCATATGCTTCCTAAAGACTAGACGTACTATTTTAGTGATGAAATGAAAATTATTTTAGATTTTAATTATAAAGTAAATTATTTTATTACTCGTGTAAAAAGCAGAGATAGATCAGTTTCATGTTTAAAAGCATTTGTTTGAAAGAAAGACACATATTAAATCAAAACACAGTTTAAGATTATAAAAATAAAAAAACAGTTTTAATAAGAAATGACCATATTATTGTAATATAAATGCTTATTTTAGTATTAGAATCATAGCTTTATCTTCATCATGTTATGTTATTGTATATTTGGTTAAATTGACTGGGCCCATAATTGCTTCATTAGAGTGTGATACTAGTGCTTAAGGTTTAAAGAATATTGTATGTTGCTTACTTTTTTTACTTGTGAAATATTTTTTTTTTTTATATTTTTCTTATTGTTTTGAATCATGTTTAGAAATTTAAAAGTAAATGCTCTCAACATTTTGTAGGTTTAAACAAGATTTTTTAGGTATCCACTTCTTATCTTGTGCACTTTCAAAATATAAGTTTTTGAATAGATTATTTTTGTCTAGACCCTTTTGTCAGTTTATTTTTTAAAAAAATACATTATTTGTTGATTTTTAAGCAACTTTAAAAAATTGTTTTTCTAATACATGCTGCTTGTTCAAACTAAAATTTTCTTTAAAATAACAAAACTGCAGACATCTTCAGTTCTGCCTATAGTTGTATTCAGTTTATATTAACTTTGATTTTTTTAATCCAACATGTATAATAACATGGATCTATATTGGTTAATTTTAAAAAAAATTTATTATAAAGACGAATCGAATCAACCAAATCATACAAGGTGATTCTTTCTTGAATATTGTCATATCAGTTTTGGAATTAACTGACCATTGAAACAGCAGTTGATAGGAAACAAGAATGAATTAAATAACTGGTTACTCAATTTGAGCCTGAGTTAAT
This sequence comes from Rhaphigaster nebulosa, assembly GCA_948150685.1. Taxonomy (NCBI): domain Eukaryota; kingdom Metazoa; phylum Arthropoda; class Insecta; order Hemiptera; family Pentatomidae; genus Rhaphigaster; species Rhaphigaster nebulosa. The sequence continues at coordinate 86,250,805 of OX411309.1, read as the reverse complement.
CAAAATTCTTCATTAGTGTCTGCATATTTCTCGCAGCAAGTTGTTAAATTTCAACTATAAAATGTAATATTTACTATTAGTTTTATTTATATTCTTCATCACATAATTTTTGTAATGGCTCAGTTTTTTTGAGCCAAAATTCTTGAAAAAATGGTAATCAGTTGATAAGATAAACCTTATGTTGTAACAGAAGGAACGATAACACCTAAATGTGATGTGTAGTATTGAGTTTCTACTCTACCATTTTCTTACCTCTAAGAAGTTCATCCCAGTATGTATCCTTCTCCCATCTTGCCAAAGGCAAATCAGTAGGAGTTTTCAACAAGGTAATGTCTTGGAGTTTTCCCAAGGAGGGAGGCTCGTGAAATATTCCAAATAAAGTATCATTCATCATAACCAGAGTAAGGTGAAGTAAATACCTAAGTAGCAATATTGGTTTCAGAACTGAAATACCAAAATTAAATTAATTTTAACGTGAAAATAAGCCATACTTATTTCTCTTTGTTCTCAATCGACTTGCTTGGTATTCAGGTGAAGCAAGTTTTTTTAACCAAGGAAGAACTTTTACTCGGTCTCCATAGACACTCATGGCTGGCAGAAGTTCCTTAATAGCTCCCATATAAAAAATAAACTCTGTGTTCAGTGAGTCATTTGGAATAATTGGTGATTCTGGACATTTTATTTGAGTAGTTCCAGCATAGGTTTTGTATTTCTGAAAATGTTTTTATACTTGTTATTTTGTTTGCTGTATTTTGGATTCAATATGGGCAATTAGTAATAATTATGAAAATAACTGCCTATATTTAGGATATAAATAATGGGATTCCTTTATAAATAAAAAATTGATTCCTTTATAAATAAAAAATTGGATTCCCTTATAAATAAAAAATTGATTGATAAATAGTTATTAGTCTAAATAGATACATTCAAAACAGTATATGCATCTTTGGCCACGGGAACCTACAGATCTATGACCATCTAATTTATGATACAAACAACAAAAAGTATGTGATTAAATCAGTAAAAGTGAATAGTGGCATAAAGGTAAAATGTTTGTAGCTAAAATTAGGTCTAGTCCACATGATTTATAAGGAGTGGAATACATTTGTTAATAATAATTATTGGCTATTTTAAAAGCTAATAGAAGACAAAATTAAGGATCTTAAAATTTAATTTTTTTAAAAGAGTGTGAAGCTCTTCATAGCAGAGTGAGTATTGCTATATTCATGGGAGCCCAGGCTTTAAAACTATCAGAAATTGGTTAGGATTGTGGAGGTACAATACCCTATTCAGGCCAAACCTGCAGCGGGTGAGGGCAATAACTTTAGGTAAAACTTATATTTCAATTATAGTCATGTTGATGAGTTTATTTTTTGTGATAAGTTGGGACAGCTTTTGTCTAATCTAATCACAATAGATTAGCAGTTACTTGTGTCGCCTGCAGTTTCTCTGTCCAGTGCTTGTTAGGATTAATTACCATGAAATGATCATTTTCACTGTAATAAGCTGTGTATTGTTAAAGGAAACTGGAATGTAGGAACTTTCCAATCAATATTGAATAGGATTCGCCAGTCTTCCAACCCTCAAACACTGGATTTTGATGTGTGACTAAGATTTTAGGTATGTATCTACATTGGAATTTGTAAATAATTTTCACATAATGATTTATTTTTTCGGAGATCAGCTGGGCGAAATAAACGTAAAACTACAAAACAAAGAAGTTGTGTTTGTTTCTTTTATTATGACAGCCAAATCTTCAGCCCAACTTTGCATTCTCCTGAAGAACCACCCTCGTGTGGAGTCTTTTATTATCTTGCTCATAATGATAAAATCTTTGAGAATTTCGTTTTAAAAAGCCTCTCTCCCACTCGAGACTCAAATCATATTAATCCTAATAACCAGTTTAGATTCCGCCTGTTTCATTCCACTCCCTTTGAGTTCGATGTTATCTCATCTGCATCAGAAGGCGAGGTACATGGGCTTACGTAGGAGAGGGCAGTGCAGTGTCCCGCTCTTCCCCTCTCCCACCAAAAAAACGTTATTGAAACATAAAAATAATTAAAATGCAAGAGAAAAAAATAAATTAAGTTTAAGAAAAAAAGGTATGGTTTCAGACTATTTTTACTTCCATGCTCGTAATTAATTTTCAAATCAATCAATTTATGTACTTTGTATTAGTTTTTAGTTGATCGTCATTAATCTGTCGCAGTAACTTCTACGTCGTTGGCAATCATGTCACTATTGTGTCTATGATTTGCAAAAGGTGAATTAGTTCAATTTTTTGTTTGTTTTTTGGGACTTAAACTAGAAGTCAAAAAAACAAATTTGCTACTTTGAAAGTCTTGTGCGAGGTGCGTAGCAGCCAAAATGCACCGAACTTTTGGTACTATTTTCAGTTATACATCTATGTTACACTATCATCAGCTACACCTAAAGTGCTCCACTACTACGACTCTGTTCTTCTCACTTCTGTTATGTCATAATTTTCGAATTTCCTCAGGAAAAAGCACCGACTAATGAGAACAACAAGAGGCTCTTCATCACACTTCTTTACGATTCATTCGAGAAGGGGAGTACTCGAGTGAAAGTTGTCGAAAAGATGTTGATCAGATCATCATTAAACATTTGTCCGAGTGATTGTCGTAGAAGACGTAGATCTCTTCGTTTTTCGCAATGATTTAGGTTCTTATGCCACTAACATCTACTTCCAGAAAAGTAGCAGAGGTGAAGCCGGCAATTGCCATTGCTCAAACTCCTCTTTCAGTCATCTAATCGCTCGACACTCACTAGGGATAGTACTTTTTATTCATGCGTTCAGCGGGTGTGGCACTACTTCAGTTCTTTTTGGGCATGTTAAAACCAAGTTGACTAACATATTAAACGAAAATCCCCATCTTGTGGAACTGGTTGAACTTTTCCTGCATACAGACTCAATTTAGGAGGCAATTGCAAATGCTGGGGAGAAGTGTTTTCTAACTTTGTACGAGGGAGATTTCTTAACAGCCACCTTGAATAGTCTCCGCTACCAGCTGCTTGTTAAATTTGCAGCTAACTTTAAACTTAATGTTTTCGCTTGCCACCGACAGAGGATACAGCACACCACCATGCTTACAGAACTTACCATCAAATTCAAAAGTGCTTGGCAGTTGAAACAAATCTCACATATTGTAGGGGCTCTTACAACTCGATGACCAGGGACTTACCCCTCCTCCCCGCCATTACCATCATCCTGCTCCTCAGATTTGTGAAATTGTCAATAGGTATTAGTTAATTGTTGATAATTTCACAATTTTGTCAATAATGATAGATTTCTTTCAGGCATAGGTAAATAGGAACAACTTTTCATTTTCACATGCAGTTGATCACTTTTACCTCCGAACTAACGATATACGACTTCTGTATGTTCTATTTTCTTTTTTTAATAAACTAAAATTCTATTTATTACTATAAACGTTCTCGTGAACTGTTTTCATTTATTATTCTCTAATTCCATTTTCCAAGATTTTCGCCTAAATGCTAATTTTGAGAAAAGCATTGAGACTACAGGTGCCCGTCAAGGCTCGAATTAAACCCAAATTCAAGTTTTTTCGTGATTACTTTTTTTATAGGATAAGTATTTTCGATGATATTTGACCAATTTAGTGACCAAAATAAAGATTTTTCACTTTTTGGAAAAAATATTCAACTTTAAAGACCTATACATCAGAAACTACTTGACGTACTGAGTTGGCTGAAATCTCAAATCTCAATTTTCTTCTGGGGCATACTTTGGGAAATAAGGTCAGAAACTGAAAATAGAGTCAAAATATCGGTGTTTCTTGGCTGCTACGCAGCTCGCAAAGGTCTTTCGAAGTTTTTTTACAGGTCGAAACAACATAAAAAAAAATTAGTACTACTTGACCTTTTACAAGGTCGGATGTATTATTTGACTGAACTATTTCCAAAAGTATGGTACCCGTACAGGCGTACAGAAAGAGTATGTTTTCATAAGGTTATATATATAAGGTTTCCATATTTATATATATATATATATATATATATATATATATATATATATATATATATATATATATATATATATATATATATGCGTGAAGTTGCTTTTTCAGCATTTGTAGAAATCAAGTCGACAAAAAGGAACAGCCTTTTGGAAATGGAACCACAGATTAAAATTAACTATCAGGGAACAAAACTAAAATGATCTGCCGCATCAGCATAAGCAATTACATCCTTCTCCCCTTATAAATATTAATTATATTATTACTCATGAGCATACGCAGGAGGGGACCTTGCCCTCTTCCCTAAAAATCAATTGTGAGATAGAGAAAAAAAAAAAAGAAGAATATTAAGTTGGAGAAAAAAACGTATGGCGATACTATTTTTGGTGTGGTACCTCCGTATTTAACGGAGTTATAACCTACCTATTATTATTACTTCTTCAATTTGGTAACAATTGTTGACTTCCGCTCGCTCAAGAGATAAACAAATCCCCAATGTTTTCAATTGAGGCCTTAAATTCGCATAAATACGAATCAGTTTATAACCTCAACATAAGACCGAGAAATAGGTGAATCTATTTTTAATTCAAAACTCGAACGTAATTTTTAAAATTGATCAATCTAATGGTTTTCAGTTGATCGATATTAATGAAGTTTTAGGATCTGTCAATGCAATTTGCAAGTTCGAGTTATAATGAATCCTTAGCTTCAACTAAAAGAGACCAATTGCATCCTCAAGAAATCAACAATTTTAACAAATAGAAATATTAAGCGTTAAATGAATTGTTGATCCCGACAAATGCGAAGGGAACCAAAAAGCTGTCACAGGAACTTCTACATCATTGGCGAAAATGCTGAGGTAACGATAACGAAAAACATAGCATGACACCGTGAAATTAAAACGAGCTAAATTTTGCTCCAGATAGCCCCAAAAACACCGATTTCGCGCCAGATTTTCAAAAATTTTCTTGGAAAGGGATATATTATAACAATCTAAACTCTATTTCCTAAAGGTTCAAAATCTTGACAATTCGGGTTTGATTATGAAAAAAATAAGGATTTAAATTATGCTCCAGATAGCACCAAAACACACGAATTCGCGTCAGATTCTTAAACATTTTCTTGAAAAGTATGTTATAACGAGCTATACTGTGCTCCTTAAATGTTCAAAACATTAACAATTCACTTCCGATTATGAAAAATATAACGAGCTGAATTTTGCATCAGAAATCCTCAAAATAACCAAAATTTAATCCGATTTTTTTTTTTAATTTTCTTGAAAGAGCCAACATTAGAGCCAAATATTTTGCTCCAGAAACCTTTACGACTAGTCAATCCTCGTATGTTTTTCACCTATTTTCTTGGATATTATAAACAACTGAAATCTGCTACAATAAGCCAAAATTTTCGTGCAATTTTAACCATTCTTCTTGAAACGTATGGAATTATAAAGAGCTGAATCCTGCTTCGGAAATCCGCAAAACACTCAAATATGTGTCCGATACTCAACAATTTTCTTGAATAAAGGCAGAATTACGTAAAGTCCGTGACTTTTCTTACATAAACATTAAGAGCATCAATTCGTCACACCAACAAAAAAAAAAAAAAAAAAACACGGAAACTACAACAAAACTATCTTTCTCGGGAATCGCCACCGCTTTGTTGTTTTATATGTCGACGATATGACGCGCACGGAAAAGAATCACACATTGAAGAGGATCGGACTTGTATCCATTGTACTTTAAGCTACTCCTTGCATTTTCATTGGTAAGGTACCTCGACGTGCACAGCGAGGACAACCGAGGCTAGCCATGTCGTAGACTGCCCTTTCTTACATTAATTAGCTTGCAATTTTTAAGCGTTCTCTCTGTGTTGTCATATTAGTTAATCTTTTTTTTCCCTCTTGTATTTAATGTATTATTTTCTGATATTTCGTCCTCACCTTCCATGCGATATCTGACTTTTTTTCTTGCCTATCGATAACAAGGGTTATGCGTGTTATCGATTACGTTGGTTATGGGTATGGCATTGATACCAATAAACATCTAAACATCTTTATTATTTACTTTTCTATGCTTACATTACATACGTTTAGTGGGAATAATATTTAAATGTGATGTAGTTCGAGTACACAGGGCATTTCATCTGGTATGTACATCTTATCGACACCTGCCCTTCATTACCTCCGTCATCCAGAATGACCCTCTTCGTGTTTCTGCACCTTCTCTATCCGGGGATCTTCCGGGAGTCAGTTCTTTTCTTAGGCTGCAGTGGGCTAGACCCTATAAATCTTCCTAGTACGGGTAGTTCTCAGCGACTAGCTGATTGAACTCATTTCCTGTGATGATTTAAAGCTCGGCTTCTCTCAGCAGCTTAGCCCTTATTCTTCTGAGAGACCGAAAAATAGAAGAAACTGACTGAGTCTATCTGAAGAATGTCCCCAGAAGGTGAGTACGAAATATCATGAAGAAGATAAATTAACACCCCTGGAGAAAAAAACAACAACGGAATAACTGGTAAATTAGTTGTTTTATGTTACATTTTATGTTAAATTACACGTGGTTGACAACCGCGCGCCTCAATCCTCTAGGCCGCGTCTCTCGCAATACGTCGTTTTAGTTTTAATCTTTTTAGGTAGGTGACCACTTAGTGAGTACTAAAATTTAACTGGCGTAGACAATACAAAAAATAGACAGAGGCTCAGCAGAGCCATTACTATAAACATGGATTATTTTATAATAATATAAATCTCTAAGCTATATTTTCTCTAAAATATTTCCTTTAACACTCATGCCTTCATCCTAATTAATTACGTATGTGCATTCTAGAGGAAGCTACTACTTTGTTAAATTGTAAGTGACAATACCAATTTGATAATAATCAAATTTAGATTGTTGTTATTCATATAATATTTCTATTATGTTTTATTGCAAGTTAGTACCTGGCAACCAGTTGTATGCGATCTATAGAATCTTGGTACGGTGTAATAACCTTTTTCGACTGTACTTTTTTTAACTGCGGAAAGAATTATTTTGTTTTTAAAAAGAATGAATGAAATTATTAATCTATTGATATTAAAAGAATCATACCAAAGAGGGTACCGCGTTTATCAGCGGACTCCTCTGCATCACTTCTGCGACGTTCGTCGTCATTTTCTTCTTGAGTCTTTTGTGATGTTGCTGATTGGTGTTGGGAATCTTCTTCGTGTTTTGAAAGTCTATCACTTCTGCGGTTCTTATGTGACATTGCTAATTGGTGTTGTTAGTGTTTACTTAAATTTTTAAAAAATCTCCTCAATGTAGTTTTCAATTGTTTAAATTTAAATTTAATATTTATTATTGCTAATAAACGCCATATCAACATATGAGTTTATTTTTGAAAATCACATAGAAAATGTTCGCAGCCTCATTTCGGGTGCTTCATTTTGTACATTAATGTATAACTTGTAATAAATGTATAATGTTGCATTTAACTAGGCAACCATTTCCGTTACTAGAGAAAATCGTTTGCGCGCGGGCATATTAATTTCTATTGCTGACTTAGATTTTATTGATTAAAGGCTCGTTAATGTTTTTGCTGCTTATAAATTAGAATTTATCATCAACTGTTTGTTAGCGCTTTTGCAAAACGATTTTTATCATGTTATACATTTGAAAGGTAATTTTAAAATAAGTTTTCTTTGCTTTAAATTCGCATTTTTTAAAACTAAAAATGTTTTTTTATTTTATGAATTGGCAATTTCGAAAATGTTTGAATCCTTTGCCCAACCATTACAAAGAGCCCAATATTGTAAAGAATCCGCTTTTCCTAACAAGTAATTGATTCTAATTACTAATCTTGTAAATTTTTACAAATTCTTAATCACTAAACTTGTAAAATTTGTACAACTGATTATGTCACAAATAAAATTATCCATGACGATCTTGATGTCTTATATGCTCCTGATTTGGTCCAAGATAAGTACCAAGCCATATTCTCCATTGTAAACTGCATATGCTCGATTCCAGATAATTTCTTGATGTGTCTGTAAGAAAGATAGTCCCCGGTCCTCCACTCTTGAATCCACTTAATAAAATTGCCAATTACAATATCTATTTCTTTCTTTTTTTTTTTTTTTTTTTTTTAAACAGAAATTATAAACTTGTTTTGTTTTAAGCTTCTGTAACATTTGTCTATCTCCCTGTCAAGTATTGACGAATAATTATAAACCTTAGTTTTTACTTTCACTTGCCTATAAATAATATATATCGACATCTTTTTTGAAAAATGCTTAAGCGACAAAAGTTTGAAATTTAAGTTTTGATTAATTTTGTGACATACACTACACTGTTGATATCCGCTCAATATATCGAGAAAAAAACTCGGAAAGGGTCTAAAAATCGATTCTTGGCGACGTAAGTCTCTAATACTGACGACTCTCAGTCGTCACTCCGACCTCGACCAGTGCTAGAATTTTTATAAATATATTGTTAATATAAAAGTTTTGTGCCCTTAATAAACTCCTACCGTAAACAATAAAGAATAAAATTTAAAAAACTATATTGTTATTTGGGGAAGAAACGTTTCACATGTCAACGTTTCAAACATTTTCCTGTAAAGTTTGCTAAATGGCGCTCACGTCTTTTTCAGAAAACGAGATTCAGTAAGGGAAAGTATTGCGATCGTCGTGAAAAATTTCGAATCCGAGCTTTAAGTGGAAATGCACGTTATAAGGTGTCCTGAGTTCAAATAACCAAGTTTCGCAAAATGGTTTGTATGTGTGTAAATGGTGGCGAGCCTAACACAAAAAAAAACGTAAAGTGGTACGAAACTGAAAATAACTATTTCAGGTAGGTATATGCCTGGGATGTTGCAGCAACGTTTTCATTAAAATCGACATCCCGGGAGTGCCTTTCACATTATTGATTTTAACTATACCTACAGTTAGTTTATAAAATGATGTTTTTGCTGGCTGATAAGTGAATATGATGACATAATGTAAAAATAAAATTACTTTTATTAAGCAATAGCCTTTTCTTTTCATCTTATTTTCCAATTAACCGGACAGTCATAATTTCTGTTTGATAGTCGATTTTCTACATTAATGACACGAAAACGACATGGTTATGACATAACAGCATATAATAGTAACGACATTATATTATTGCATATTATAATAATGACATTTTATTATAGCATATTATGGTAACGACATTTACGCTTAGCATAGCTGCAAATCTTTAGTTTGTAATTTTGTCATCAGCATATTGTACTTATTTATGCTAATTTAATCAACTATATGGAAATTAAAATATATATTTTCGTTTACCAGACATGTTCTCCAATGTGTCTTCAAATTCAAGTTCTTCCCCTGCTTATGGTCCTGGGTAGGAGGATGTAGAGAGGTCCTCTGAGAAGAGAGCTAGGACCTACTGGATCTGGTAGCAAATTGAATTGGTAAGTAATATTTTGAAATTTCATTTAAACTTCCATTTCTTTTTATGGATAATTAGGAAGTGGTTTAAAGAAGAGCAGTGACTGTATTTGATTTTTTTTATTCTTGTCTTACAATTAGAAGCAAATAATTATTTAATATTGTATATCACTTTTACTGGAATGCATGGATGCATGGATACAGGAAATGGTACTTGTTTGGGTACAACTACAGAGGAGCGGAGCACTAGCAGAAGAGTCTAGAGACTGAATCGAGTGTCGTCTCACTAGCGATCTCTGGGTCCATTCTTGTTAACTACGTGCCTCCTTTTTCAGCACTTTGTTATAAATTGGTTTTATGCTCATCGCTTAAAGCTGTTTCACAGTTTGCAAATTGATTCTTAATTGGATATATCTGTTTGGTTGTTTTTTTAAAGAAAAAAGTTACTTTTTATTTCAAAGTACTTAACATCTTTCTCTTTTTCACATAAGAATATAAGTATTTCACTTATTTTTATACAATTAAATAATAATTAATCAAGTAATGGTTTTTTAAATGATCTTCATAATTCAAGGCCATGATTAATAAACATTTGTAATAATTAATTTCATTAATTTAGTTCTAATTTAATTATCTAAAAATAAGGTAAATGAATATGTTCATAATTAAAAACCATAAAATTGCCACTTTACTATCGCAATTGAATTTTTAAATAATTAATTTAATTTTCTACAAAAATAAATACTGTTAATATTATCCATTATGATTATAAATGATTAAGTTCATAATTAAAAAACATGAAATTACCCAGTAACTATCATAAATAGGTGCAAACTAGAATCTAACAAATTTAAATCACAATGGGTGTAGCAACTCGAAATAAAATTTGTGCGACGTAACAAAGCGGGGTAAAATATTTTTTTTAGAGAGAGACAAAGTTGATATTCGTTTTTTGCACCCCCCAAAATTACTAAATACGAATTTTCATACCAATCGAAAAATTGCTTGTAAAAAAACAGCTTTAAGCGGTGAGCATAAAACCAAATTTATAAGAAAAAGGAGGCACGTAGTTAACAAGAATGGACCCAGAGATCGCTAGTGAGACGACACTCGATTCAGTCTCTAGACCCTTCTGATAGTGCGCCGCTCCTCTGTAGTTGAACCCTTGTTTTGTTATACGTCCTCCAAAAAAATATAATTTAATTTATAGAAAATAACAATAATAAATAAAAACATATGTATGTTTTTGTAAACAAATAATTTTTAAATATTCTCTCTCTCTCTCTCTCTCTCTCTCTCTATATATATATATATATATATATATATATATATAAATTTAGCCAGCGTATGTTTGTGTTCTTAAAACTCGAAAAGTATTCGGTTGATTTTTATGCGGTTTTCACTATCATTTAGAGAATTTATTCCGGAAGGTTTATATGCATAAAATTTTTCGAAATGCTCGCCTTAAGGGAAATGGGGACAATCTATTTAAAAAATCTGGTGCGGTGCGCGCATCACACACTTTCGCCACCACTCTATGATAATAATACTATTTCATACATAATTTACCATAAAATGCTTACTTTTTGAGTTATGCGCAAATAATATTTTCTTTTCGCTATAACTTTTTCCCCAGCATTTTCTCGTCGATAAAGTGCATACATGAAAAGTTACAAAGACTTTAAGGAAAAGACATTAGGCAAGTTATATCAAAATTGTTCGAGCAGCTTACGAGAAAATTTCTAAAAAGTGTAAAATCGATATTAGTACTTCCGGTTAGTCCGATACGCTGTATCTTTGCTGATACTGGTCCGAATTTGGTGATTCCTTTTTAGTTTGTTTTTTTTAGATACTTTAATTACCTTTAATACGTAATTTACCATAAAATGAATACATTTTGAGTTAAGCGCAAATAAAATATTCTTTTCACAATAATTTTTTTCCTTTATTTCCTCGCTAATGTACTGCATGCATGAAAAGTTAAAGGGCTTTAAGAAGAAGACATTAGGCAAGTTTCATCAAAATTGTTAGAGCCGTTTTAGAGAAAATAGTAAACAAAAGTGTAAAATCGATGATATAATGTGATACTTCCGGTTAATCGATTTTGACGAAAAAGTTGCTGTAACATCCCAGGAATATACTTACCTGAATTACGTAATTTCACTTTCGTACGACTTTTCGTTTGTGAGCAAGGCTGTTCACACACACACTGACACACAAACACATAATCACTCCACAAGAGATCCGGTCCAAGCCTTCCTTGACATATTTCGGGGTCAGAATTGATGAAAGAAGTTCGAGTGTAATGGCCGCAACTGAAGTAATGCTTAGTTATTGCTCTGTACTAACTCAGTAATCGTAGTGGTATTAGCGCGTGCATTGATCAGCAACTTTGTAAACATCGATTTTATAAAAAGGGGAACAATGTTTTAGGTGAGTGCTCCTAAAGTAACTTTAATAGTGAGAAGTTGTGCTCGTAGGCCAAAGAGATCACCCACGTGGCAAGGCAGTGTTTATAAAAACATGCAACGACAAAAAATTCTTGTTGCAAGCCAAAACCCTTCCGACATAACATCAATCCTATCATCATTCCTTCGTGATCTTCAAAATACATTAGGACCTCTTATCACACTACTTACCAGAGTCCTAACTGAAATCCCACTCAATATCTCACGATGAACAAAAAAACCCTAACTATCCTTTTGTGGAATGCAAATGGCCTACAGAATCACAGAGACGAACTTGATATATTTCTCCACGAAAATTTCATTGACATTGCTCTAGTTACTGAAACCCATTTCACGACGCGTTCTTTCTTTTACTTACGTGACTACATTACATACAGATCAGATCATCCCGACAATACATCCCTCGCAGGGTCTTGCGTTCTTATCCCTACCTCACTCCCTAATTCCCTCCACTCCAACCGACATCATTCTATCAACCTCTATAGCTGGACTCAAAGCTGGACAATACAGCAGAATGTCCAGTGTGCTCAGCAATAGAAGAGAGCGTGCTTCTGCTGTTCCCACTTTTAGAAAGAGAGGAACGAATTTCAAAGGGTCTGCGGGTCGGAACCGACATCGCCAGCCTAATGCTGCTCTCCAAGGCGTGCTGGATGGTGGGCCAACGTCTAACAGCACAGATCATCTAGCTGCGGAGGGAGGAAGAGAAAGAAGGGCAAGCCTAATATAGCAGGTAGCCTAATACAATGAGGTGGCACTCAGCCATTCCTTTCCATGAAGTAATGCCTAACTGTGGTCCCGTGGATGGTGGGAGTCAGGTGTAGGGAGGTGGTTTTATTGGGTAAAAATCCAACATACGGATAGGTATGGGTCTCTTTGCGTCTACTGAATGATACAAATTATTGTAGTTTTGGCTGATTGTGCAACGAGAACACAAGGTATCTCCGAAAGCGCTGAAATATTTAACACCATTTTGTACAACCTTCACATATGAACAGGGGTTTTCAACACTAAGTTATATAGAGAATAAATATCAAAATCGCCTCAATGTTCATGAAAATTTCCTTGTGAAGGTCTTCAAACCGCAACTCAATATCGAAGAAATTTTGTAGAAAAAAAAAATAGTTTCACACTGAATAGGATTAGTCAGTGGATATATATAGGTTTATAGTAATTAATTATCTCTTTGCGTCTGTTGAAGATTTGCCTACACCATCGTATGAAAAAAAAAAAAACACGCTGACACACACACACACACAAGGTTTTTAACTACATTATCTGTCAATGCTAGAGTTGTTCTAAGGCAGGGGTTCCTAAAAGGCGTTCAGCGGCCCCAGGAGTTGGCAAAGTGTCCACGTTTGCCTGGTGAAAAAAAGTTTTAAAATACCCTTCTATTAAACCTTTTTTTTGTTATTTTTAATCACCACAACTTTTTTAGTATAACCAATTACTTGTATAAATAAATTGAAAGCCAGATTAAATCTGAAAAAAAGTGTAAGCTGAAATATTATCGCATCTTAAGACCTTAGCTGTCTCACTAAGAGAGTATTTTCCTGAACCAGATCCCATTGCGTCTATTGAAGATTTACATATACCATCGTAAAAAAAAAAACTAAAAAAAACACGCTCACACACACACACACACACACACAGACCTGCTTGCAAGATTTGGTTACTTGGACTCAGGAGACCTTTAAACGTGTACTTCCGTTGAAAACTCGAATTTGAAATTTTTCACGATCGCAATATTTCCCCTTATTATATATTTCATCTATTGGTAAGGGAAAAATAAAAATAAAAAAAAGTAAAAATAGGTAATTTTGTAATCGTTGTCATGACAAGCAAGTCAGAGTATTGAATTTAATGATGTGTTTCCTCTATGTTCGCTATATAACTCGGTTTATTAAATTTTTTAAAGAATTTTTTTTTGTTTTGTTATTATGATTCCAAAACACTCTACATTTTTCCTCGATCCTTAGTTAAATAAATGGCCGAGATATGGGCGTATGAAAGCAATAATCGACCGCCATTTTATTACAAAATGGCGGGTGGTAAGGCCAAGTTCTGAGGATCGCTCTGGGGTGACCTGCGTTCCTTTTACAAATCGGCGCAGTAGTCTCTGAGAAAATTTTAAATGTTTTTACAAAACACTGGATTTGTAGGATTTTGCAAAAATGTACAACTTTTATATATATATTTTTTAACGATGTTGATTATTTCATTATATGAAAACATAAATCATATCTCTTAGTAAAATTTATAGTTTGCAAAAATAATTTTGTATATCAGATGAGTTCAATAGAATCTACAGGATTTAAAGTTTTTTTTATAATTTATGAAAATGGAGATGTAGGATTATGGAAAAATGTGCTACAATTAGTACATTAATTATATATTCATTGAGACAGATCATTAGAAATAATTATTTACTATAAACCTATTATATCCACTGACTAATCCTATTCAGTGTGAAACTATTTTTTTTTTCTACAAAAGTTCTTCGATATTGAGTTGTGGTTTGAAGACCTTCACAAGGAAATTTTCATGAACATTGAGGCGATTTTGATATTTATTCTCTATGTGACTTAGTGTTGAAAACCCTTGTTCATAAGTGAATGTTGTACAAAATGGTGTTAAATGTTTCAGCGCTTTCGGAGATACCTTGTGTTCTCGTTGCACAATCAGCCAAAACTACAATAATTTGTATCATTGTAAACATTTTTTTTGAAAAATCAATTAGTTGATCTTGCTCTGTTTCAGTCAAACTTAGTTCTTTAATACCGTTTTTTCTGGTGAACTTTTTAGGATCTGGTTCAGGAAAATACTCTCTTAGTGAGACTGCTAAGGTCTTAAGATGCGATAATATTTCAGCTTACACTTTTTTCAGATTTAATCTGGCTATCAATTTATTTTATTTATTTATACAAGTAATTGTTTATACTAAAAAAGTTGTGGTGATTTAAAATAACAAAAAAAAGGTTTAAAAGAAGGGTATTTTAAAACTTTTTTTCACCAGGAAAACGTGGACACCTTGCCAACTCCTGAGGCCGCTGAACGCCTTTTAGGACCCCCTGTCTTAGAACACCTCTAGCATTGACTGATAATGCAGTTAAAAAACTTGGCCAGAATCAAGACTGAATTAGGAAAATATTTTTTCATTTAGGAAGATGATAAAAGTTATGATAAAAGTTTATAAATAGTAATAGAAGTATATATAGTAATACATTAGTACTTCTAGAATTCAGAGTAAATCAGCTTATGGAAGAATTAAAAAGAAATGGTTTGCCAATGTAATACTAGGTCATTAAAAAGTTTAATTGCTTTTAGAAATGAAAAATGTATTTAATTTTTATTTAATGTGAATTTAATTTTAAAATTTCTTTTATTTTAATCAATACTAATTATATTATATTTCTAATTAATACTAATTAAGAGAAATACAATCAATCTTTATAAAAAATAATATATATTTTATTTATTTGTATATTCATTATAGTAGAATACTTATTATATGTAAAATAAAATAAATAGAACTTTAATTTTACCTGGTATTGAAAAAAAAAAGGCTGAAATAATTTTATTCGTGTATAGCTATTTCAGTATACCTTAATAGGAATGAACATTTAATGTTTGATGCCTAAAATCACTTGCTATGTTTATCTTACCTTTGCGAGTATTTTTTAATTCTTCTAAATTGTTATGTTGTCCTTTTCAATAAAATCTGATTAAACCTCAAATGATAATTTTTTTTATTTTCATTCTATCTATGTTATTGTCACTATCTTGCATTTCTAAAAAAGAAGTCTATATTTTTAAACTTAAATTTCTTGGAAATGAATTTAATTAAATTAACACCAATCTATTTTAAAAATATAGAAAGTCCATCTTAAACATCTAGAATTCCCAAATTTTATAGAGGTATTAACATGAAACATTTTGTATCTCTAATCCCTTGTTAATAAACTGCATGGCTATTTAAATATTTAAATAATATTATATTTTAATTTTTATATAATTTAGTCATGCTTCTGATTAATATTTATCAAAACATTTCAAGGTCATTGGAATATACTATCATGAGGTAGGTATGTACATCTTTCAAAAAGCTTTCTCTTTTGTTCCGCTTTACTTAATAATAATAATAATGGAATGGTATGCATATGATTAATAAAATAAAAGTCTTCTTGAATAAATGCATAAATTAAAAAAAAAAAAAAATAGTTAACATTTACAAAAATTGTGGCAATATTTTCCTGACAAATCTAAAGGAATATTAATATACAATAGAAAATCCTATTTCTATTTGTTCTTTCCTCAAAAATATTTAATCATTATTGCTGTAGTTTTAATGGCTAGTGCTAAAAAAATATATCAAGAATACATTACTAAGGTAGCATACAAAACTTGTTTAGCTTTAGTGTGAATGGTTAGTGTATTTTATTTTTAAATAATTAGGAGTGGGTTATTGATAGTTTTATAAATTGAACGTAAATATACAATATTTACCATTATTTTACATTATAAATATTACATTATTTAAAGTTATTTGCCTGGTTTGGGAAATTAAAATACATTTTCATCTTAGTTTTCCATTTTTTTGTGAGTTACTAAATTTCTGTGAAAAAGTTTATCAGGATTTAGTCTCATAAATTATCTAAATTTAATATAAGAATAAGTAAAGGTATAACAAGTTCTGATTCCATTGGGCAGTGCTGCTGTTAGCGGATATTTCTGGAACTAATTGCAAATTATGCCAGCTGGTTTCTTAATGCTGTGTTTACTATATTTGGTATATATCAAACTTAGAGGTAGTTGGAATTACTTAAATAGAATTTGTTCTTGCTAGTAAAGATGCACTTGTTAAGATTTAGTTGGCTTTAACAATTCGCTTATTGCGAAGTACTGAGAAGGTCTCTGATTGGTTGAAAGGCATGACACCATACAGAGCTCGGCCAATGAGATCTCAGATAAACAACAACAAAGATCATCCTACATCTGAGAAACCTACCAAAACAAGCCAGTCACAAATTGGGTCTTGGAGAAGCAACAGTTGTTCTCCTGGCAGAGTTGTGTATCAATTATTGTTTTAATTGTTAATGTTAATAGTGAAATGACGAGTACACCAACATCGATTCCAGAAGACTGCCTTGGAGGTATGTTGTATTTATCAAACTATTGTGAACAGATGCCATCTGCTTTCTTGAATTTTACTTTTGTTTTTGTGTGAATGTCACGTTAATTCAATATGTTGTTTCTTTCCACCGAACTAATATTTCAACTAGATTTTATTTTTAATGCTCTGTAGTTGTTTTCTTTTTAGGTTATTGTTATGCAGTAGGTAGTTACTATAATTGGTAATGACTGTTGTGTCATTGATATTTGATGTTATACATAATAATTTGCAATGCTTGTGAAATGCGTTTCAGTTCTATCTTTTTATTTTATTAATTATTTGCTTATACATTTTTATCTATATTTTTTAAAAGTGTTTTTTTTTTCAACTGATCCTATCCCTTATCCTTAAAAAATGAAAAAAAAATAATTGATTTTAATTAATTTTGGGTCGAACTTATGAAATTTTCTTTGTATATATTCGCTTGTCAACAACAGCTGATGTTATGACATCCGCCCTTAGTTGCAGCACAAAACAATTTAACTTACATACGATCGATTTTAAGTACGTTGGAGTACTGAGACCTGCGCGTGGATTAACTTAGGAAATTTTTGATGTATAAATTATTCATTGTTGATTTTTGTCATTATTTGAATTTGACATTGAATGATTCTTGCTGACGTCAGGAATTGTCATGAAATGAAATATTGAGAATAAGTCGTCATGTTTTTTCTTGTTGTTTCAGACGTTAACACATTTTATCAGTCATAAGCTTTTTATTTTAAAATATCTCTTTTTATGTAGTTATTAATCATATTCAGAAATACTACCACACTATCTTGAGTTAATATACAGGCCATTACATGTTTTTAAGTATAGATCATTTAGTGTTTCTATAAAATATGTGTATTACAATAAAATTTTGAGGATCTGTTTATATCTATTATGCAATCATATTAGCATGATGAATGTGCATAAAGGTCGATTATGTAATTATAAAATGATTCGTTTTTTTTTTTTTTAATCTTTATCACAACATTAAAAAAACAAAAACATTAAAACGTTTAAAATTAACTATTGCTTAGGTTTAACCTAAATTTCTATAATATAGAATTTAATTTTCATAAAGGTTTTAAAAATGTTACCCGCAAATTCTTTCTTATTGTAAACATCAAGCAAAACGATGCCTTCAAAAATATTGGAAATTAAAATAAAAAAATATGAGTTCGTTTTAGGATTGATTGTAATCCGAGGAATATTTTTATGGTTTTCTATTTACATAGTATTTAGCGAGCCATTATTTTTTTTCCTTGTTGGGTTCATAACAAATTGAAATTTTCATGTTTAGGATGTCTTAATTTTTTACTAAATCATAATTTAGCGGTCTTATATAATTTAAATTGTGAGCTTTTGTTTATAATATGCTGGATTGGGATTAAATTAAGATTAAGGATGCATTTCGCATATTATATAATTTGTTTTGAAATTGTAGTGACAAAATATTAATTAAATAATTTGTGAATATCTTACAATTATCTAATACTGTGGAACCGCGGGAAGAAGGATTTAGTGGTTATTTAAATCAGTAGAATTAATTAAACATATTTCAATCGGCTACAATTTGCCTGTTATTGTCAGTCCGTTCACTTCAGCATTTTTTCAACTAAACCTACATTAGTAAGTATTCTGTTAATTAATTGTAATATTTTAAGGCGTTAATAATAATAATAATATTGTAAGCGAGTCATGAGGTTCGATGGCTGTATCACTTCAGAGCTTCTCCATCTACCAAATATTGTCAAAATCCCAATTCCCAAGATCAGATCGTTGGAGCTGCGATACCTGGTGACCGATAAGCGTCATGTTTATTATTTAATTAAATTAGTCAAATTAAGATAATATAGAATAATGTTTTATCTGGATGTAATAAGATATTAATACTTAAATTTTAAATTGCATGAATGCTTTTTAAGTTTCAGCATTCGATAATTTTCAATTTAAAGGTCTTAACTGCAACATAAACGGACCACACACCTCTCTACTGCAACTTAATAATCTACCTCTTTGGCGTCTACAGATCGGTTTTTTACTTTTTATTTCAATTTATATGTGTATATATATATATATATATATATATATATATATATATATATATATATATATATATATATATATTATTGTTTGTTATGTTGCTTGTTTGTTATTATTAATGTTTTATTACAACATTCCATTCAACGAAAAGTTCGACATATCCTTTATACACCAGGCTGTTTCTTTTACTATGAAACGAATTATATAGAAATAACATCATTTTGGGTTTTATACAATTTTTTTTATTTAGAAAATTTACTAAATAAATTTATTCATCATTTTTATTTACTAATTGTCGGAAACCACTGTTAGTTTAATCGTACCCGCTTTGGAGTATTTAAAATAAATAATGTGAATTTATTTTTTCTTAAATTCTTTTTTCATGTAATTTCTATGCTTTTTATTTCAATTTATTTATTTATTGTGGAACTCTCCATGACCAATCTACTTTAGGCTTGTTTCAAGCTGAATCAATTTTCCGTCATTAGTTTTTTTTTCATGATTTCATGAGGGTTCTTCGAAAATGGAAGAGGTTGGCCAACAAAATTCTAGTGACCATCGCTTGAACTCCCATATCGAATAGATATATTTCTTCGGGAACTGTTATGAAATTGAGTTTCCTTGAAACGGGAAGTATAGGCATTAACCCCATATGTTTCCACCCAAAGTTAAACTCCAAAATATTGACTATTAAGTTGAGAACGAATTTGACATCAGTGACTTTCTTAACTTCTTTGCATCCTCTCTAATAAACGTATTTTATTTAGTGAGTTATGAATATTATTTATTTAAAAAATTTTAGTTGTGGTCCTAATGAGAGAAAAAAAAAATATTTTATAGAGTCTTTTTTATAATTAATCAATAATATATTAAATCTTTATTTTGAAAACCATTTTTAAAGTTTGAGAATTTTCTCATCATCATCATTATCATTTAGAGACCCGTGAGAGATACTGAATCATTTTCTGTTATAAAAAATTAGATATTTCAAAAACAGCATTAATTTGTAACATTTTAATGCTTGAAGTATTTTCTATTTATTGTAGTTTACGCAAGAGGCACGCACTTTATACCACATGTTTTTTTATGCCTGATAAATTTGAAAGATAAAGCACGAATTCTTTGTGCGAAAACTTAAATAAAATCGCTTCTGCAGAATTTCTTCTAAAACTAGAACATCTAGAATACGACCTTCATTATTTTATTATCCATAATACCTTTCCTCGTAGGCGTCAATCCGTCTGAAGTTCTGACTTTTGTTTTCAACGGAGAAAATATTTTTAAATAGTAAATTTTAAAGAGAAATATTGAGCAAAAAATTCTGTGATGTTTTGGGTTCCATGTGAACATTGTTTCGTTGACTTAGTCCTCTTTCTCAAAGATGAAGTTCATAATAAAGAACAAAATATAAACTTAAACCTATTGTTCCAAAAAACTAACCTGTACTCCTTTACCCAAATATCACAGAATTTTTTAGGCTGTACTAAATACTGTTTAAGTAAATAATTTTTCCTCCTCAGTTAGCTAATTAATAATGCTTTTGATTTCTCTGTTAATTTACAAATTGTAAACATTTAAAATCCATAAAAGGGATTTAAAATAAAAAAAAGTTCAGTCGTTGTCGCTCCCATTTTCTAAAGGGCTCTCGCTATTTCAATCAGCTATACACTTTTTGATAATATCAGCAGTGTACAACATTTATATTTATATCAGAGTCGTAATATTTCTTTAAGTATTATTATTTACATCATACTTTTGCATGTGAATTTTATTTTTATCAAGAATAGGATGGTCAAGATGATAGGCAAGATAAGGGCAAAACATAAAAATACAATAATGTACGCAGACGTTTCGGTCTTCGTTGTAGGCATTCTTCAAGGCTACAAAGAACAGCATGCAAGTTTAGATGAAAGCATAGAAATATATAAAATGAAAGTAAATCATCGCCACTTTTTTTTTTTTATTATACCATTTATATGCTTTTATGATTTTCATCTTTATTGTCTCTTGTTATTTATAGCCTTGAATAAGATCTATAATGTGGGCCAAAATATTGGTATTAACTAAATAAGTTTTTACATTTTTTTTTGTTTTATTTTTGGCAGTGACTCTCACAACCTAATTAATGTCTATGGTCAGCTATTCAATATATGGGTCATTTTTCGAAAAAAGGGAAACCGCAGTCCCATAAAGAAATCGAGCATTTTTGATTTTGATTTTGAAAAAGCGTGGATTTATATTGGATTTGTAGTGGATATTAATAATAATTGTACATATGTAAACATGGTTTAAACATTAAAATTCTCACCCCCTCACATGCCCATCATTACTTAAAATTTTAACATCGACTTCATTTAACTGCCAGAAAACCTTACCTATCGCTATCAAAATAAATTAGGTGTGAAAACAAGTTTAGTATTTTCAGATAAGAAAAACAAATATAGTCCTTAGAAAATATATAGTCCTTTTAGATTTTTTTTTTTTTTTAAATACCGACGCCAAGTATCATAATAATCTCATGGCAAGTATGACATTGACGTATTGAAAAAATTAATCTTTCGACTGTCTTCATCATTCGTTTCATTAAGGGTTTCTGTCACGGTTCATTGTCATCTTCTCGGGTGAGGTTCGAACCTCTGGGTCATGATTAATGCTGCCTAGCCCATCCATAAACAGAAACTTGAAGGGGAAAAAAGGTTGAGACTTGGTCAGTCATTATTTTTTATGATTAGGATAAGGGTGCACTCTCATCCCAGGCGTACGAGCCCACTGTTCTCAATTGGAATAGAGATTCAAGCACTGTTGGAATATATACACTACACTGCTTAGGGTGGGTGCAATCAGTATTGTATTTTCTAAATAACATTAACATAAATTCCTATTTTTTTTATGACTTTATACTATTAACATTTTATTTATTTTTTCGTGTATAGTTTTGTCATATAACTACGTGCTGTAGAAATTTAAATATTGAAAAATTAATCCTTCTTTTTAATTTGAATTTTCAAACATGTCCCAAAACCATTTTCTGCAACATGAAAAATTATGAAACTGACTGCAAAAAAAAAAAGTATGAAAATAAATGCAGGCTGTTGCTATTTCACCAATTTCATTTATTTAGATGCAAATTTTCGGCCTACAAGTCATCCTCAGGCATCTCTGTAAAAGTCCCTTATTTACTTTAATTTATATAACACATCACACTGTTAAACATATTTAAATATTCTAATAAATCGCCATATACATACTAAAAAAGTTTTTAAAATGTATTTAATGCCTTAAAGCATGAGCCTGAAAAATGTTTTATCCGTGGTTTTGAACTCGCCAAATGATAGATAATAACTGGTAAAAAAAATCTTACATAAAAAATGTCGAGCAGCATGGTCTCTGTGATATAAATCTTTCATCCAAAGAAACCTCTTTAAGCAGCTCCTTTTCAGCCGTCTTAAGGTAAGCTGAGACACTGAGATCTAAAAAAATACACCTTTTTATGGAATTAGAAAGCTCTAAAATCCAAGATTTGGATCCAACCATTGGATTTATGGTTATCTAATATCTTGAAAAGATGTAGTTTTTAGACCGATTCTGGTACATTAAAAACATTTATTTATAAAAATGATTTGGGCCTTTCAGCTTAGCATTGTTGGAGTGTGTACATCTTTATTTAATGCTAAAGAGGATGAGAGTGTTTCACCGTCATTGTAAAACTTTTAATTATATTTTTCTTATGTATACACTGTGTTTTTTAAACATTTTATTATCTTCTTAATGCTGTTTTATTTTATTTATTTAACCCTCTTTCTAATGTAGTTTGTCTCGGTAATGTTGTTTTATACGAGATAACCCTGTATTAGAAATAGCCCTCACTAATTTTCATTTAATCTCATTCATGAATTCAGTTCAGTTGCTTGTTTTAGTTTTTATTTTTTTTTTTAAGGAAGGGGAGAAAGATTTCGAGACGATTTTTGCTGCGGCAATCTTTGAAATTTCCAGAAACAAAACTTTGTAATTCAAAAAAATATATACCACAAACGCGGATGTTAACTTATTTCATAATGATTTAGTGGTTTTTCTATTCAGTTTGAATCTTACTTCGAGAATTTATTTGAGCCAACTTTTACTGCCTATGTCCAAAAGATTATATATCATCAAACATTTGATACTACATTAAATACTCCTAAATTTAACTGATTTATATGAGATTTTAATTTATTTTTTTTTCTTCATTTTTATTTCTCTATTTTTCTTCTTTTTTTTTTTTCTTCTTCATTTTGTTATCTCTCATCTGTTACAACTGTTTTTCTTTTTCTATTTTTATCCCTCTCTTTTCATTGATGGCTAATTTTATGTTTAATTTTCCTTTACATTGTTTACCCAACTTCCGTTTCCTTATCTCTTATTAATAAAACTAAATTATTACATATATCATTATTTACTATTTTAAATTGTATACACTTTTGTCTTTTATAACTTCTATATTTTCATGTCTTCCCATGCAATGATACTGTGTTTATTCTTCTCTTTTCTATTTTTCTCGTATTTTGTTTTTGTTAACTCTGATGAAGGCCTACAGCTTTGGCCGAAGCGTCGGTACTCATTAAAACATTATTCTGACCTCATTCTAAACCATCTTCTCCTTGATTTCATCTACGGTCGACGATATCTCCTTAATAGAGAAATTTATAGTTTGCTAAAATGGTTTCCGAGGAAAATGTGTAAATAGTTCTCACTTAAACTGGAACGTAATTATATTATATTTCCCTTGTTTTTCCTGGCTTAGGTGACATTTAGCTGGGCAAAGATCAAAGGATGCAGCCGGGATATTAGCCAATAGGACCTCGTGTTCCAAGTCACGTAGACAGACAGCTGAGCGACTGGCCTCCTATGGAGTTGTCCCGTGCGCTGCTCCTCACATGCGCTTCTTTTGTAATTGTTTACCTGCCTTGGATTCCTTTATCTTTTCTAGTGTTGGCTATCCAGCCTGTTATTAACAGGATTTTGTTTACGTTCGTTATCAGTGATAATTGCTAATGATCGCACTTATTTCTGTAAATAAGTAATGAGTACATCACTGCAGTTCGTAGGAGTCTTTGTATGGATACGTTTAGTCTGCGATTGAATTGATGTAATATTTAAAATATTTGACCTATGTATAGTTTTATTCGAGTCCTCAACATGATCGTTAATAACTTTTTGTTACGCCTGCCATTCTTTCTGATCTAATAGCACCTCCATAATTACAACCTCCAAAAATGGTTTCAGGATTGTGAAAATTAAAAACAATCACAACAAACAACCTAAAAATTATGTCACATCTCACTCGAAAATCTGAAAAGATGAAAATTTTTGAAGAACAAAAAGTTATGGGAGGATTTTTTTTTTTTTTTTTATAGGGAGTGAGGGCATTTCAACCATTTCTTCTCATGCTCGCAAACATATCTGAATATCTGTTTTAATAAAGAAGTAATATTTTGGCCTATAAAACCGAGATAGGATTGAACCTTTACTTATTCTCAACTCCCGTACTTTAATTGTAATCTAGATACCAACTATGGGGGCTGGCTGTACATTCTGTTTTATCTTTTTCATGGGGATGTCGTGGCACAGATTCAATTAAATCTTGTTTATTGTGGAATGTTTTGTATTAGCTTCAAAGCCAGTTAAAAATACGTCTATGTAGCTTGATGTTAGTCCCTCTGTATATCTATGACCAATATTCCTCTCTATATATGAATGACCTAACTCGTTTGTTGTTTCTGGATGGATTTAAGGGCCATGATGCTAAAATTTTATTACATTTCTCGTAGATCGGTACGCCAACTTGGATTCGAGTTTTTTAAAATTCGGTCAATTTTATAAATATTTTTTTTCTGACCGTTCCGTGTTTTTAAGCTAAGTACGTATTATATCTCAGCAACGTAGTAATAATAATATAATAATTATTTTGAATATAAAAAAATATTAATGTTTACACTTTGCTAAGATAGGTTCCATTCTGAAATATTTATGGCTAACTCACCTTCCTTGTAGAAAGTGAAATGACCTTTTTCGGTTCAAGCCTTGTTTACATGCAGAACAGGTTCTGAGCATCATAAACTCCCCTTTGTTCATTCTACGACCCGGGTTACTGTTTTTGTAATATGTTATACCGTCTGAATAAGTAATGGTCTCTCATTATAAACGTTTTATAGCGATTTATATTTTAGCGATAGGTGATTTTTTTTATGTTTATTAATAGATACTTATCTCAATAGATGCTAATAGCTGGTAAGTGTGTTTGAATAAATAAAGGACGTGACGTGTCCTCAGGATCCTTTTTCATCCTTTTCTGTTCATATTGTAATGATTGATGTAGAAGAAGTTCCATCAATCAAGTTCTTTTAAGGCATCTGATGGTGTTAAATACCTATTCATTTAAAATGGGAAATTTACTTTTTTCGCTCTTTATTTCAAATACTTGTTTAAAAGATGTAATTAGCAAATGCGATTTGACATTGCTAATTCCTCCAAATATAGGCAGGACAAATCAGTTATGAAAAACCATACCATTCAATATGGAAAACTTTTTTTTTTTTTTAATTTTATTAGTTAGCCTGATTTGTTTTATGATCTAATGTATAAATTTATTGTTAATTTAAATATTCGCAATAATTCTACTGTTATTTTTGTACTTCGTAATTTTTTGGTTTATTATTTTCAATAATAGAGGTTTGGAATCGACCAAGGAAAACATTTTTGTAACCCCCCCCCCCTCAAAATTTGAGGTTTTACGTTTCAAGATACGTACAATCCAAATATCGAATAAAAAAAAAATCCGTCCGTCCAACGTCCGCGGCTTTGCACCGAGACTACTGGACCGATTTTCTTGAGATTTGGTACCAAAGTCACAGGTCACCCCGGGATGATCCTCGGAACTCGACATTACCATCCGTCTGTTTGTTTCAAAATGGCGACCGATTAGAGATCTCATAAGCCCATAACTCGGTCATTTATAAAGATAGAGGGGGAATGTAAGGTGTTTTGGAATCAGCATAATGAGGCATCAAAAAAAAAAAATATTGAAAAACAAAAAATCTATAATGATTGCCGATTAAAGATCTTATATACCCATAACTCGGCCATTTATAAACATAGAGGAGAAATGTAAGGTGTTTTGGAATCAGCATAACAAGGCATTAAAATAACAAAAAAGAAAAAAAAACGAAAAAGAAAAAAATCTCTATCTGTAAATGCTTTTGGTTTATTATTTTCTATAATAGACCTTTGGAATCGACCAAGGAAAAAATTTTTGTCCGCCGTACGGACGAAATCTAACGGAAATCCATACAAAACGAACTAGAAATCACCTTAATCGGACCATTATTAGCTGAGATGTAGCGTAATGAACTTCGTTGACTGATTCTCGGGGCGACTAATCATCGTTGAAGTAGGTCTCCTGACTTATCTATTGGGCTTCTGACTTCCTCGTATCTCTTTGCTGTATCCTTCCTTGGATTATTTCTACACTTCATTTAGCTTCCTTAGTCTTTCCTTTTTTTTTCCTACTGAAGTGCACATCAAATATTTCCTCTGTATCATTTTACATCACAGCCTACTTGCATTGACGCAGTTTTTTTAATTAACACAGTTCGGCACTTTCACGGCTTTTCATTATGTATGTGCATAATGAAAAAAACTGTCATAAAGTACATATAAATTGTTTAACTTAGTCACATGTACATAATGAAATGAACAAAAATATGTATTTACGTGTATGCAAAAAAATAATCAAAGTGTATCTAATCAAAGCTTTATCAAAATTAATGCTGTGGCATATAAAATTGAACATCTTGTGACAAGTTTCAAATTTCTTTTCCTTTGGTAAGGACTGCTTCATATTTTTTACTTGGACAGAATAGATATATTTGTGGAATAATAAACAAGTGGAAATAATAAACCATTGTGTAATAATTTGCAGCGTTTCTTAAATTATATATATACTTTATTTATAAATACTTATATCAATAGATGCTAACAGCTGGCAAGTGTGTGTGTGTATATATATATATATATATATATATATATATATATATATATATATATATATATATATATATATATATATATATATATTTTTAAATTGAACAGTGAAAATGATTTGAGTAATAATCTGACTCTCCTTATTTATTTGGATAGAATTGCATGTATCCATAAAGCTGAAAAAATATAAAATGAGCATCTTTTCAGACGGGCTTACGTTCATTGTCTATCTACTTTTTAATATTATTTATATTTTGAATATATACATACCATGCATTATATGGCATAGACGTATTTTTCTATCTGTATATCCATTAGTCTATTATTTACTGTTGTTTTTACCTAGGATTAATTATTCGATTTACAATTGGTTGCTAGAATCCATGAACCTTGCATGTCTTGCCAATGTTTACCTGTAGGCATTTACAGTGTAATACATATTACGTATATTAAGTGATATATATTCTCTGCTGGTTATCACTAGATTTTTATTTCTTGTTTTTAAAAAATATTTTTATCATGACCAAATCAGGCATGAGGATGGAATATGTACTTGCTCAGATTTTCCAGGATTAAGAACAATATCCGGTTCAAGATAAACGTATCAACACCACTCTCTCGAAAATTAATCCTCGGATTTGTAATCGTATCACGCCCTACCCAATCTTCCTGGAGTGGTAGATGCGTTGGATGGGGTAGATGGAACGTTACTTGAAATAATCTTGAGGATCCAGAAGGCGGTAACCGCCTCTGAAGTTATTTGGATTGAAAAATCTTTTGCCATCGATGGGATAATATAATTATGATGGAAAGGATGGATTAGAAAATCGTATTAGATGAAATTTGAATATTTGAAAATATATATACAGTGGAGCGTCGATTATCCGAACATCAGTTCGATTATCGGAACGTTTTTTTTTTTTTTAATGTGTGTAATTTTAATTAATTTGATCATGAAATTTTATATGCCACAGCATTAATTTTGATAAAGCTTTGATTATTTTTTTGCATACACGTAAATACATATTTTTGTTCATTTCATTATGTACATGTGACTAAGTTAAACAATTTATATGTACTTTATGACACTGTTTTTTTCATTATGCACATACATATTATATTTATATAAATAAACAAACATGTTTTTTTACAAAGTTGTTGTTTTAGATCTTCCTTTTCCTTATTATATATAAATAAATAAAAAATAAATTAATTTATAGATACATATATATTTATATATATATACAAGCTCTTTATTTCTCTTCTTCTTTATTTATACAAATAAATTACTCTTACACCCACACTAGATTCTACGTTCTTTCCTTAACTCATAACCTAAATATAATACATATACACATATAGTGTGCGAGTACGTGAATTTCGATTATCCGAACTTTTGATTATCCGAACTACCACTGACAACATCAGTTCGGATAATCGACGCTCTACTGTATATAATTCTTACCTGGAAAGATTTGAGGGATCGTTTTAAAAAATGTTTGTAGAGAAAACAGAAAGTTAATAATCAAATTCATTTGTTGCAATTTTTAATTATTATATCACATATGCTTGATTTTGGAGTTACCTAAGTTCTTTGATTGTGTTTTATAATTTGGAAATTTTTTCCCGTTTTTACTACAATGAGCTTGTTAAATTTGTTTATCTAGTGAGCAAAAATATGTGTTAAAGTTTGTTATAAAAATAGGAAATAATTTTTCTAGCTAGCCGGGCTTGGCAAGATGATGCACGCTGCTTTAGGGTGATCGGAAATGATATCAACCTTGACCATGAGGTCATGATGTGACCAGTTCGATATCGCTATCGAGTAGCTATGTATTGAGTTATCGAGAAGGCACGTATGATGAGCTCTCTTGCTTCTTCGGGTTCGATGAACTTATCCAATGGAGTAATTATTGTTCTAGTCAATGATTTGAAACGACGCCCCTTTTGATAATGGAAAAAAAAAAGTAATTTTTCTACTCAATGAAAATAAAAATAAAGTAGTTCCATATATTTATTTATTACGATTGAAATAATTCTACAAAATATAATATGCCATCTGTAACATCCTTTTGTTATTATCTAATTGGATCTCGGCTATGAACGTTTAACACAGCAGGTCTTATTTCGTTAAATCTTTGATTTTTTGTCAGTTAATATTACTTAATATTTATAAATATCTATAATATATCTATAAATATCTATGTATATAAAAAAATTCAGCCTACACATATTTGCGATCGCAAAACTCGAAAAGTAGTCAGTCGATTTTGATGTGGTTTTCATTATGATATAGAGAATTTCTTAGAGAAGTTTATTATGCATTAAATTTTTCCAAATGCTCCCCTTTAGGGAAGAAATTATGAAAACTATTTAAAATATCTTACGTGGACAACACATGACTTCCTTGTACGCCTATTAAACTATAAATCGGTGCCTCAAAAAGTGATCCTGAATTTGGTTACTAGTTTCCGAAGATCGCAGTATCGCAAAAACAACACTCGACGTCGCGACATCCATCTATTGACACACAAACACACAAATAGGGAAGAAAACCAGTATTTTACACTAAATTTTAACACTTAAAACAAGTAATAAAACTGTTTAATTGGATTGGAAACCAAATTGCGATTGCAACCTTTATTACCGAAACATATGATTTATGTATTTAATTTAAATATAATTTTTGATGTAAGCTTATTAGCTTATTAGACCTTCAAGTAAAGTACTGTTTTCGGCTCACCAATTTTAACCAAAATATAGTAAATACATTTACATCAATATAAAAGTCCTATTTACCAAATTTGAGATGTTTTACATTATATTTTAATATAATTTTTGATGAATGTCTAATATGACCTTCAAGTAAAGTACCGCTTCCGGTTTTCCAATTTAGACCAAAATCTAGTATGTTATTTAAATCAATATACAACTTATGAATACCAAATTTGAGAAGTTTTGCAAAGTATTTTAATATAATTTTTGATGGAAATCAATTATGACCTTCAAGTAAAGTACCACTTCCGGTGATTAAGCAGTGACCAAAAAGGGAGGTTCACAACTAGATTTTATAACCATCCTAAATACAAAATTTCAACTTTCTACGGCTAACCGTTTTTGAGTTATGCGAAATACGAACGACCGAACGTACGTACGTACAGACGCCACTACGAAACTAGTCAAAATGGATTCAGGGATGGTCAAAATGGATATTTCCGTTGAAATCTGAAAACCGAAAATTTTCGTGATTACAATACTTCCTTTCTTCGTACAAAGAAGTAAAAATAGATAATTTTGTAATCGTTGTCATGACAACTTCATACATGTTAAAGCAAGCTCATTATGAAAATATTTTAACTAGAGTGAAATTATTGTGTTAAAGCGTCATTTGTTAATAATATCGGTAAAAACGTGAAGCTATATTGGCGTTTTGACAAATTTCTTATCATTTTGATCATCTAACATAAAAAACATCTAAATGAAATGAGACGAATTCTAAACAGTGCAGTCGATTACCCAGAAAAAATTTCAGCCTTTTGGCCTTGGAATATTTACAGTCAAAATTTTTGTTGGTAACCGGTTGTTCGTTGAAATTTCTGGTAGTTTCCCCTCTCCTCCCTCCCTCCCTCCAAGAGTTCTAATAATTGAAGCATAGAAATGACATAAAAAAGAGTCTGAGTGCCTTTAGAAAATATTTTCAGAGTTAAAATTTCAACTTGAAAGATATTAAAGAAATATGATTTAATTACATTTTTTCCTGATAACATAAGGTTGCATAAGTAATAAAATTTCATTTAAAATAGTACTAGCTTTACAATAAAAAAATGATTTTTTTTTTTTAAAAACATCTTTCTTATTCCTTTCTTTTCAATTCACATAGGAAAGCTAGCCTGAGTACTGAATTGTATGATGTGTTTCTCTTGTGAATTCATGTTCGCTATTATATTTTTATTGACTTTCTCATTCAAAACATATAGGAATTAGTATGATGAAATTTGTAATAAATAAATAATGTGGAACATTATCTCTTCTTTTTCTTTTAAAGTTATAATGTAATCTACTGGTTCCAGATTCTTAACCCAAATATCGCTAAAGAATAACCGATATCCCCGCTCTAGGAACTAACAACCATGCAGGTGTGGTTTCGACTCTGTACTCCTAAGAATTATTTCCGGAGTCGTTAGATCGGGTTTTACTCAGGAAATGTTTTAAGGTCCAGTACCATTCGACACGTCGTTCAAAATCGATCGTTTGGTGGTGAAAACCGTCGATTTTGCTAGCGTTCCAAGAGGCCTGTCGAGATAAAAAAAAAAAAGAGATCTTCGCGTTGGAACGATGGCAAAACTGCCCGTGTAGGGTTGGATCGTTTTGGCTCGTCGTTTTTTTCTCTGCTGTTTCGTACATTATTGATTCAATTTTGATAAAGTTTTATAAAAATTAAATCAATGTTCTCTCCAAACCAAACCTATAAATTATCAATTAATACTTTTCAGATATGAGCTTAAAATAAATTAAAATGTTTTTTTTTTTTTAGAAATCCTCTCAGAGATGACCTGTAAATCTTGCCAACTTATTAAACGATTAATAATAATAATTAATTTTTTAGTATTAATTATTATTTACTTCCCTCAACATATGAACATTGGTAGGGGTGTAAATTTAAATTAATAATAATAATTAGATTTACAATTAATTGTTTTCGATTATTCTATATAAATTAAAAATAAGTCAATTAAAAAGAATATCAATCAAATAAATTAATGAAATCAATTAAAAAGGATGGATGTAAAAAACCGATCGTGTAGTGCGATCTATTTTATTGAACGAAGTAATTTCTAAACCGTCCAAGAACAGCAAAAAATATTTTTTACTTAACCTAGTATACAACATTTGTTGGAATTTTGTTGACTTCTAAACTCTGTCGCTCGATGTCTTGCGTCTTCCTCTAATTCTGGCCCTGTGTACAGACTGGTTTTAGTTAGTACGCGTACCTTCTAATTTATTGCCTGCTTTTAATTTTCAAGTACGTTTGAATAGTAAATGAGTTAAATTGTATAGATGTTATAAATTATTTTTTTTATTTATTTTAAATTTTGGAGATTTTTATTGTTAAGTCGCTTAAGGCTGATTATCTCATGTATTACAGTATCATGACCTTGCGTGAATAATTGTGGTCATTTTACTTCGCTGTCATAATTGTTCACTTGACGTCAGTGCCATTGTTGAGAAAACAGTAATTTTGTGTAACCAGTAATCGGCTATATGCTTAATTAACTTTCTGACCTCGAGAAAAAGATATCGATTGTGTGAATTATATCGATTCTATAATGTTTTAATACACCATCTTCTATCGGCGTTAATAGCATTCGATTTTTAACAAGCCATGCGTTCGCCCTCCTTCCTCCGGTCCAGACTAAGTTGCACCGAAAACAGGATCTCCTTGGCAACCCAAACCAGTCCTCAAAGACACCCCACACCTTCGGATATAAAGCAGAGAGTTAAATCTTGGAAATCTTTCTAATCCGACGCACCCACGTGTCTTGTGCATCCGCTGCTTTGGGAGAACTTTGACCTCTAATCTATTTTTAGCTCCTGGGCTTCCCGATGAGGTCAAATGACGCAGTTTTCTAATTTCTTATCCCATTAGTTCTCAAGTGTGTTTTTCAACTTGTATTAATAGTGAACTTAGAGACCTCATCCTGTCCAAATATTGTATGGAACTTCGAAGTAATTTATATATAAATATATGTATATAATTCGTGGAATGAAGGGTTTAGTTGGAGTTTAACTTTAAATAATTATTTTAAATGACGATATTCAGTAAAATGCCGTCTACGTAAGAGTAGATCGGTATTTTACTGAGTACCACCTACTCATATATTGGAGCATGTTCTCAGTTTTATTTAGTTAGAAAGGTGAGGAGTTATTCAGAATCAATAATCAACACATATTTGGGGCGGATGCTTCATACAGTTTACAAGTATTCTATTGTGTAACTTCTCTTTATTCACATCTAATCGGAGCGGCTGCTCAGTTTTTTGAGAAATGAGGCCGCGCTCAGTTTTATTCACTTGCCCTGATGATGGCTGATTATTCATCTCTCTCTCGCTCTCAATGTATATGAATAATCGCCTTTAACATAATAATAAAAACATGAGGTTTGTTTTTATAATTATTGTATACTCTTCTGATTAGTCGTTATGTTTTTACCTCGCTAATAAACAGCGTTCATTTGTTTTTGTTTACATTTTTAAAGTTGTTTTCTTCGGATTTATTTTGATCCTGAAGTGTTTTTCTCTCTTGTTTTTATCATCTTCAGGTAGTTTAACCACTTTAAGAGTCTTTACTTTGTGATTGAGTTCATTATGTAAAGTGTTACGTGAGTGACAAAGGTGATATAGGCAGTCTTTATTTCTGTTTCATGATATGGTGTTAAAATATTATATGATTTCACTCTCTTTTATTTATTTATTTTTATTTTTTTCTGTGTTTATACGATAAACATACTCAATAATTAAACGATAAACATAATAATTATATGATAATCACACTCAATAATAAAATGCACAATAATTAAGTTTTAATTATTTCTGCTCTATAGCATATTATTGGCTAGTAACTACTATTTTGGAGGAAAAATCCTCATTATGATGAAAATTTATTTTTTTTTTATCGTTTTATGTATCTCTTGAAAAGTTGGGATTTGAGGGCTATGTGGTTTCACAGATAACTTTGTTTGACTAAATAAGCGAATTCGCTTCCTGCTATTTCGATCAACTATCAGATTCTTGACATCCTCAGTTGTAATTAATAACCTTCGGACCTTTGTTGAAATTCAGTGCTAATGATATCAGGTATGGTATCAACAGCAATTAAGCCATACAGTCTAAAGTGCTTCTTTGTTAATTTTGATATGAGTGGACATATCGTTCAGTTTCTCCAGTCGCCGATAACAGGTTTACGCTTTGTTCATTTATCTAATAGATAATGGGTATCTTCCTAGCGGCAGCTAAAGTTAAAAGTAGGCCACCTTTCTCTACTCAACTAATGACAGATATACCAGGTTTTTTGATTATTATTGAAACTGTCAAAGTCCGAAATAATGTACTATGTGCACTAAAGGTTTAGGTATCAATCCGATCGAGTTTATAGTTTGGCTTTTTATAAATAAATATACAAGTTTTTAATAATTTTATTTAAACACTGTCAAAATCTGGCTTGATAGAGTAAGAGGGGGAAGAGGTGGTAATATGGACTTAGTTCCTGACTTACCAGTGCTAGAAATTTCAAAAAATCTTATTAACCTCTACGGTAATTATTAGCATAATGTATTAGTCTAGTCATACACTCTAAATTTCTAATTTGCTCTATTCCAACCATCAAAAGAGCAAAATTCAATTTAATCAAAAAAGTCAGATTGGTGCCTCTGGCTTGAGGTGCGGATAGTATGAAACTCCTTATGTTTTTTTAAAATTTATTTTTATATTTTTTTTTTTCTAGGAAAATCAAGAACAATAGTCAAAAATTAATTTTATTATATGATCTCTGCTTCATTGTCTATTTTATCCTTTCCTTATCTTCCAACAGTAGATACCCCTACAAGTCAATGGACCAGCTTCCTTCACACCATCATTTGATGTAGTTTCTCTTGAAGCTTTTTAATTTTTGTTTCTCTAGTGATTCTTGGAGCTGCTTTGGAGGTGTAGGCAGTGGTTTCATATTACCCAGCACCCGTGGTGTTGTATGCCCCCCAAAAAATGGGAGAAATAGAAGCAGATTCACGAATGAAAATCGCTACAGTACATCCTTTTGAACCGTTGGAGAACCGTCGAACACGAAAAATAAAATCTGAACTTATCTGCTAAAATTTTTTAAAAATAGATAAAAAGAACACTGAACTTTTCAACATGAACACTAGCTGGCAACTGAATCAGGACATTGGCATTCTTCAGCTACAGATTGATTGAGATACTGTCATCCCATTATAACTTACCGCCAAGATATTAGGGGGCTCTATATTACCACCACTTCCTATTTCGCAATATCAAAGTATAACATCTTTTCATTTTTGCTCTTATTAATTAATGGATATTCTGGAATAGCCATTTTTACACAAACTTTAAGTGCCTTGGATCCTATTTATTTAAATTGTATTCATGAAGTGAAACCTTTTTCATGAAAAAAAGAACAGTGAAAATATGCAATTTATTTGAGGCGTTGAATTCCAAAACCAACCAACTCCATTTTCATAAAATTTTCACAGCTGCCCGATCATGGATTGGTGTTATCAATGCATAACTGTTATTATTTTTTTTTTTTGGCACTGAACCTTGTCCATAAATAGTAATAAAAAGATTCTAGAAAAAAGTAAATTTACTCCTTTTGGAGTTTCCGTGTTTTGGAAGACCATTAAAAAAATATGTATGTAATTTTGTAATATTCAACCGCACATATTTATTTATTTATTTTTTCATTATATTTCGAGGAAGGTAGGTATCACTAATGCACATAAATACATCAAATAATAACAATATTTTTTAAAAATTAAAACATTAATGATCCCAGTTTCGACTCATTAATTTTTTTTTTACAATGCAAAAGTAAATTATAACATTATACAGGTAAGTTAATACAATATCTCGGAATGGTAAATATTAAAAATTAATATGGTCAAACTGTAAACACTGGATATTTGGCAGAGAATTCCATATTTTTATAGAACCATTTTTTATGTGATTTAACTGCTTTTGGAAGAAATCCTTTTTCCACATATGCAAAAACTGTTAATGAAAAATAAAAAAAATAAAAATGAAAATGGAAAATTGGAATTGGAAAGATTTGGCTTTTTTGGGATTAGATGCCTCATTTACGGATTATGAAAATTGTCTTAAAAGATATCTGTCTGCGATTGGTAAAAAATATTATTTTATAAGCATGTTAGATGCCCAAACAATTTTTGGATTGATTAGAACATTAAAATTGGTTAATTTTTTAGCAATAATGTTTTGTGTCAAATAAACATCTAGTGTTTTTTTTTTTTTTTATTAACATTGGAGTTAAACTTCTTTAATTTGGATATACATCAAAATTATTAAAAAATGGGGGAAGGAGGGGGGAGAAGATCAGGGTGATATATTTCCCCGTCCTCCGAAAGTTATAAAAAAATATGATTTTCATACCCACCAACATAAAGATTGTATTTTGTAGATTATTTTTTGTATTTTTTATATTAATTTTAGAACCTACTGTCATGCTTGTCTTTAAAAATTATTCCCTAATTTCGCGAAAATAGAGAAGTGATTACTTGCCTCCTTCTAATTAAATCCCTCCCTCCCCGAAAAAAAATTCTGCGTACGCCCCTGTTGAAAAGAGATAAGAAAATAGAGTCTCTCAAGACGAACTTGACACAGATTTGAGGATGACGCTGGCAAAAATAGTTCTCATTTCTCGTTTATGACAGCGTTCCAACTCAATTTAGGTGAAACAATGTAAGACTGTTCCTTGGCCAGCAGAGGTGCAGAAATAGCCGTCTCTCGAATCCACCTGCATTTCCACTATTAATAATCTTTTCGTTATTTTCGGGCATATTTAGCTATTACCTAATTAGTTGGTTTATTTTTAAGTGATAATAATGGGCTAGGAAACAAAATCTTCAATAATAAACCTTTTTAATCGACCAACAAAAAAAAAATTGAATAAAACAAAAATCCGTCCGCGGCTTTTCTTCAAGGCTACTGGGCCGATTTTGTTTCAAATTTGGCACCGAACTCACAAGTTTTTTATTTTCTACTTTTTCAGCACTAAATATTAACGTTAATCTATTATAAAACATTTCCTCCAATTCGATTAATGTCTAACTTTTTTTTTGGAAAATACTTTTATACTTTTCATTTTAATTATATAGATTATTAAGTAAGGTCAGACTTCTTTTGATTTTTGCACATATTTTCTTGGTATTCTTGAAGTCTTAGCCCGACTGCGTCATAATATAGATTTGTGCTATTTGTGGAACAGTTCAAGCTCCTCTGTTAATCAAATAAGAGAAATCTAAATGCTCAGCTGTAAGCACTTTAACAGTATACCTAAGTTGTCATAGGTTATAACTTATGATTTAGATAGAGATTTATTTTCTGTTTTTCTTCTACAAAACAATTGTTTATTTTTTGCTAACCAAGCATAATATCGATATATTTATTACACTTTGTATATTGTTTATTATTTAATATATATACAACATTAAAACTTCTATTTTTTATTTATTTTTTGAAATTTACAGCTAAATACATACAACAAGTCAATGTGAGTGAATTAAGAATAAAAAATCATGAAATATCTTGTGGAGGAATTACGGGTAGGGTAACACTCCAATAATTGTTATAAGTTAAAAGGTTCCCTGACCATCTTCTTTTCAGACGCCTCGGAGGGTTATCGGGATCACATAGGAATGAAAAGTTGAAAAGAAAAATGAACGAACAAGTGGGTTTGTTCGGACAAGGAGTTTGAAATTAAAGGAGTTATATCTGTTTCGGACCAAATCTTCAAAAAATGAGATATTGAGGTCTTTAACGAGATAATTTTATTATTGACATAGTAAGAGTTCTTCGGCGGATTTAGGACTGTAAGATTTGGATGCGGGAGGAATTTGATGGTTTAGTGGAGCTCCAAAGCTCAATTCCATATGTCCAAATAGGCGTGATAGACAACAAAATGTTACAAAATGTGTTTGGGTTTTTTGTATTATATTGGAAGTTTAGAGCGTTTGTCAAGTAAGTGTGTAGTGGTCGGAATACATGAGCAATCGGAATACATGAGCAGTTTCTTATCGTTTCAGTTTTGTATGAAGATTCCAAGTAAGATGCTTGTCAAAATGTCGTTGGTTGCGGATCTGTTCGACGGGGACGAATGGAACATGATTAAAGGACACTGTAAGACAGGATGTTGTGGGTTTACGACAAAGAGTAAAAGTGATTTGATGGGATTTGTTGCGATTTTTTTTAATTCTCCAGTTTTTACACCATTCTTCAATGGCTGTGATTTGTGACTACAGAGTTTGGGAAGAAGCTGTTTGGTCATTATTCACAGATAAGACACACAAAAGAGCCATCAGCGCCCATCCAAGCTAGGATGGGCTTGGATATCAGCTGTATAAACCGTGTAGGGAATATGACCTAGGATACTTACCTTGAGGGACACCGGTGAACTGAGAAAAGAGGGACGAATAAGCAAAATTATGATTTTCTTTGAAAGCTCTGTCAGTGAGATAGGAACGGATAAATAGAATATATGCAGAGAGAGGAATTGACGGAGTTTGGAATATCTTCATAAATGACAGATAAGGACATATGAAATCTCTCATCGGCCACCAATTGGTGACAATACGTCTGGATGGTATTGTCGAGTTCCGAGGATCGCCCTCGAGTGTACGGTGACTTTGATGTCGAATATTTAAAAACATCGATCCAGTAGTCTCGGACAGAAGTCGTCCGAGGACGGACGAAATCTTTTTATTCGTTTTTTGGATTCTACGTAGCTTAAAACGTAGAGAAGGGGCGATTTAAATTTATTTTTACTGGAAAGGCAATTTATTCATTGACAATAATAAACCAAAAACCACAAAATTAAGAATTAAAAACAATATTGAAAATCCAGAATATGCAACTGGATCGAAATCGATTTGGGTTTATTTTTAATTAAATACAAATATTAAAATAATATAAAGTATGTAGAAAAAATTGCATAGAAAAGTATATTAGAAAAATAAATTACAATATATAAATTTAATTAATTTTTGTATGTATGTATATGTGTGTATATATATATATATATATATATATATATATATATATATATATATTATTATTATTTTGACAATTTGTTTTATGTTATTTCATCTGCTCTAACAATAAATCATAAACTGTTATTAGTAATATATTAAACATCTATAGCATCATACGTCGGCAAACAACATTCCTGCTTTGGATTGCCTGTAACAATATAATAAATAAATAACCTTTATGATGTATATTAAAAACTGAACAATAGCGGTTACTTAAAATTTAAAAAATAATAGAAAATTTCATTAAAAAAGACCGTTCTCACTCACCCACTCTTTACCCATTCCCTCTTTCTTCCTAAGTTCGGCCAAGGAGTTAGTATAATACAGCTTTAATATGTTTTCTCTCTTGACCACACCCCCTAACATCCTCTCCTTGGTTACATCTACGGTCAGCGATATCTCTACCATTTGAAATTTTATATAATAACTTTTATTTTGAAATTAAAATAAAAAATCCATAAAAAATATATAGATATTCAATTGAAAATGATTATCATTAGGATTGATCGGTAATTAAGACAGAAAGCATGTAAAACGGACTAACATTTTTCGCTTTTCGGATCAGATATATTAAAAATTGTAAATTAATTTATGTTAAAAAAAAATGTACCTAATTAAAGCGACCTACACACATGGGAACATCGGTTCGCGAACAACGGTGTTCGGCGAACCGAAGTTCGGTTCGTGGCTCTCTCACGCTTATACGAACAAAGGAAAAACTTAGGAACCGTTGTTCGTCAGCTCTACACGCGTGGGAACATGGCTCGCCGAACCGTTCCCGTGTGTGTAGACATCTTTAGGCTGTAGAAATTAAATAATTTATACATTTTTAGAAAATTATGTAAGACATTGATTACACCATTGTTGTAAATAGTTGTGTCTGTTTACTTTATAAATCATTCTCATTATTTATTAATGATTTAAGGTAATATTTTCTATCTAATTACGCATAACTAGAACGAGGGGAATATATCATTTAAATAAAAACATATCAGTAGTGGGGTCATCTATTTTTACCTGTTACATAAATAGTTGTTTGTCTGCTGTTTATTTTACTCTGAGCTATTTAAATCTATTGATTGTTTTCGCCTGTAATTATTCCTCTGATTATAAAGTTGATAAAAACATTTATATTCCTCTGTTATCTCTTGAAACATTCCTTGTAGTTCTTAATTCTAGTAATAGTAATAGTTCTTAATAATATTTGCCATTTTATATTTATCCTCTTTTCCTTCCTTCTCCACTATAATACAAATGTAATTTCATAATAAAGTACGTATTGAGAGGTCTTGGAGTGTTGATGGTCTTTTTATTTGGAATGTTGATGAGTCCACCATATGAATGTACACCATATACAGCATTGTATTTGGTATACATTTATGTGGTCTTGTCTTTTATTGTCCTGATAATCACTGAATTGGCCAAACTTTATATATAAATAATCTATCATATATCATATATTATATTCACAATACCCATAACTGAGGAGGACCATTTTTCGACTTACCAATTTATTTCCTGTGTTAAAAGGTAAAGTATTATTTTTTATATTTTTATGGGGCTAAGCTTGACAGGGATGTTCGGAAAGTGGGTGAACCCTCGGGAGGCAGCTGCATTATTGAAAAATGATCATTTTCCTTAAAATTCAAGTTAAATTTAATCTGATCAAATTTACGATTTGCACTTTCCAAAGGATCTATGCAATTCAGAAGCCCAAAAGAACATTTTTAAAAACGCACTGTCATTCATGGGATATATAATATATATATATATATATAATATATATAATATATATAATATATATATATATATATATATATATATATATATATATATATATATATATTATATAATATCTAGTGTGTCCACTCCCACAACTTTCCTTACCGCAATGAGTGCCAAGTCCTTCAAGAAAATTGTTTGCTGTATCTTTACTAATATTGGTCCGATAAGGATTTTTTTTTTGCTGTAATTTTAGCTTTGTATGTCGTATCTTTTGGTACTCAGGATTTGGATTTGGTACCCAGGCATCGGGGGACAAAACCCTAAAAAAAACATTTGTTTAGTCTTTCAAGAGATATTCGTGGCACAGACCCATGGCTGACAGTGTGTTTTAAAAAAATATTCTTGGGGCTTCTGAAACGCGTAGATCCTTTAAAAACTGCACATCTAAAATTTGACCTGATTAAATTTCATTTAAATTAAAATTTAGATGACCTATATGGTAAGGAAAATAATCTAAAGATCTATGACCACTGGAGAAAATTGGTGATTCCAAAAATGGTCTTCCTGAGTAATGGGTTTTGTGATCATCTTCCCGTGATTCCCTCTACATAACGTGAAGAAGTTGGTAACTCATAGCTCTAAATCTTTCCGAGGTATAGAGGAGACCTGTGAGTTACCATCACCTTATTCACTGATTGCGGAAGGCTTGGTATAGTCACATTACACATAACTCAGGAGAACCATTCCCTGTTACCATGGATATATCCATTTTTTTTTAGTCTTATTTTTTTTTTAAACCATTGCAGTAGCCTTCTACATTCTGTTTAAATTAGCAGGAAACTCCAACGATTTGTTAGAACGAAAATTTGTATCGAAGTGGCTCGTGTGAAGCCTTGTGAATCTTCAATAATCCTCTTGCTTTGCGCGTAGACTAGTTTTAGCTTGGAGAATTACCGTAGTAATTACAGTCGAGTTCAACATGAAGGATATTGTTTCAAGACCAACAACATAATAATCAATATTGTGTACAAAACTTCATTAATTTTTTTTTAAATATTAAAACTTACGCAATTTCAATAAGAAACAACATCAAATTAAAACATGACTTTAAACCAAGGCTCGAAACAGTTATTGAACTTTTTCAAAAAGTTTCAGTTTAACTGTTTTACAGGAATTTTTACAATTAAAGTATTACCATAAAAGTTCTATTCAAAAGAACTTTCTGATAAAAAGTTCCATAAGAGCTTATATCATTAACAATTTTTGATAAAAGTTCTGTTTGTGTTAGTTCTTTCCAAAACTTTTTTTAATGGAAATTCCT
Organism: Rhaphigaster nebulosa; assembly: GCA_948150685.1. NCBI lineage: Eukaryota > Metazoa > Arthropoda > Insecta > Hemiptera > Pentatomidae > Rhaphigaster > Rhaphigaster nebulosa. Next base: position 86,208,824 of record OX411309.1, on the reverse strand, counting down.
ACTGGAACATTTTAAATATAAATTCTCAAATATAAGTTTTCATATTTTTATGGGGCTAAGCTTGAGAGGGATCTTCGGAAGGTGGGGGAACCCTCGGGAGGCAGCTGCATTATTGAAAAAATCTTTTAACAAAAAACATAAATAATCAATAAAATTCGAATTAAAAGAACAAATAGAAAAACAATTACCTAATCATTTATTTTATTTGACATTTAATTTTTAATTTCAATACTAGAATTGCTTTAATTTTAATTAAATCACCTACAGAATGTTTATTTAAAAAAATAACATTTTAAGATAAGAAAACCTTTAAAACACAGTTCCATAAGTATTTTGCACATTTAATTGGGAACTTAATAATGAGAACTTTTTTTATAATCTTTCTAAAAAGCTGTAACGAGAATTTTTTTTAATATAGAACTTGTATATAAAAGTTCTTGCGATTAAGTTCTTAAAAAACTTTTACTATAAAAGTTCTTACTATAAAGTTCTCAAAGAACTTTTAATATATATGTTCTGATCGAAAAGTTCTTGTAAGAACTTATAATAAAAGTTTTAACATAAAAATTCTAGCATGAACTGTTAAAAAAAAGTTCCTAAGAAAAAGTTTAATTTATAACCAGAACTTTTTCAAAATAAACGTGCACAGTTATTTTGGAGCCCTGCTTTAAACAAAAATAAAAAAAAAAAACCCGTATTTATGCATACAATGTTGCGTTTGAAATTAAAATGAATTCAAAAGGTGACCGTGATATCCTTAGTTTGTTATAGAACGAAAAAACAAACATTATAATTTATATATATTAAAAATAAATGAAGAAATAAGGAGTTTGGCTAAGGTCCCTTTAGCATCGGGTAAATTTTTATAAAGAAACATCCTTAGTAAGATAAAAGAAAAAACGCAATGCGGTGGGCGTTCAATAAGAATCTCGTGATATCCCGAATGTTCCTTAACATCTTTGATAAAAATAAACTGGGAAAGACTCGTGCATTCTAAACTTTACATTTGCATCGATCTTAGAACATTCCCGGAAAATAAATGTTTTGTTAGGAGTGCTAGGGCAACTGCGTTGGACGAGGGAGGTGAACAACACATCTCTTTGCCAAATCCCTCGTTGCGAACTTAGACCTCGCTATGGGATGGTCGCAATCTGTAGCCAACAACGCTGGTAATTAATACGAGATCCTGAAGACAAGTTCAGTGATTCATAGATTTATTAACTGAATCAGCAATTTAATTATTATAATATTTTTTTTTTTTAAACAATGAAATCTTATTTTCTAAATTTTATTCTCAAAAGTAGAAAACGTAGTTTTTTTTTTTTTAGGTTTACGCTAATCTGAAAAGTCGTATTAATTTTTAATATCGTGTGGTCATTTTTTTAAACAGTTTGTTTTGGTTATTTTATATTTTTAAAATTAATACTTTGAGCATCATGGAATTTAAGGATTAAATTTTATAAAAGCAGTGATTTTCTAATCTCATTGAGGTATAACAGATAATTTTTCGCCTAATTATTTCTATCGACTGAATTCATACATTAAAATATAAATTAAAATAACGTTGTTGTATAGTAGTTTTAAGAGGTTACCTCAAGCCATGTCCAGTACATTCGAGCATTTATAATCACTACCAAAACATAATTAATTTATGTTGCTTTGGCTTAATTGGATACTTGAACTTACCTTATTAAAAAGTACTGCTTTTTATGAAGCAAAATCCGGACTCTTCCTTTATTCAAATCAGGAAGAGGTGACTTCTAAGGAAAAACTGCGGTTTCACCGTTTCCCTCTTAGTAATTCAATTACAGAATTAATTACTAAATAGGTTTTATTTGGAAGTGTTAGAGAAATTAGAACATTATTTTGGAAAAATAAATAAACAACTTTTTTTGTGACCTCCTAAATTATATATAAATTTTAAATGTTTTTTAGTTGTCAGATTATAGAAATGACTCATGCAATCATTTCTTGGTAGAAAAAAATGTTGCGGACGGATTTTTTTTTATTCGATATTTGGATTCTACGTATCTTGAAACGTAAAAACTCAAATTTTGAGGAGGAGCTACACAATTTTTTTCCTAGGTCGATTACGAAGGTCCATTATTGAAAATAATAAACCAAAAGCATTTATAAATACCGATTTTTTTTTAATGCCTTGTTATGCTGATTTCAAAACACCATACATTTCCCCTCTATCTTTATAAATGGCCGAGTTATGAGCTTTAATCGGCCGCCATTTTGAAACAAACAGACGGATGATAATGTCGAGTTCTGAGGATCATCCTGGAGTGACCAGTGACATTGGTGCCGAATCTCAAGAAAATCAGTCCAATAGTCACGGAGAAAAGCCGCGAACGGCGGACAGACGGATTTTTTTTATTCTATATTTGGATTCTACGTATCTTGAAACATGAAACCTCAAATTTTGTGGGAGAGGGGGTTACAAACATTTTTTTCCTGGTCGATTACAAAGGTCTAATATTAAAAATAAACCAAAATATTAAAATTATATTGCTTAATTTATAGATACATATACTTAATTATTTATTTTCTTTGACAATTTGAATTTAAATCTTATTTAATTTGAGATTCAGATGTTAAATCATTATTAATAGATTCATAGTTATGATTTAATTATCAAATTTATATTTTGTTTGTTTCAGGTATGTATTATGGCCGTATGCTATTGTTTGAAAACTTGGAAAATTTCTGGTATGCTAAATTATTTTTTTGTTTTCGTTAAAAAGATTACCACGTCAAGGATTTCTAATTGTTAATATCTAGTTCTTTTTTCTGCTATTCTATTATGAAATTTGTGTTTTTTTTTTTCGTTTTTTTTCTTTATGTATGTAAAGAAATAAAATTATATATAAAGAAACAAACATTTCTGTATGCATACATTTACACAATACAGTATGTGTAAATTATGTATATACACAATAATTATGTTAGTACACACTTATGTTAATACACAATTCAATATGTGTAAATTATATATAAAGAAACATACACATTTCAGTATGTAGGGTGCCTGTCTCTTGTTGGTGTTCTGCAGTTTGTTTATATATATGTGTGTGTGTGTGTGTGTGTGTGTGTGTGTGTGCGCGCGTGTATTTTTTTCCCCTCTCCTATCCTAATGAAGCTAAAGGTGTATTTAGACGACCGGACCAGACCGGAGAAAACGTGTCGTGTAAACGCTCTCACACTTACCAGATATGGGCGTGGCTACTTGAACGGGTAAGTAGCCACGCCCATATCTGGTAGTGTGTGAGTGTTTACACGAAACGTTTTCTCCGGTCTGGTCTGGTGCATTTAGACGACCGGAACAGGTTAATATCGACAGATTAATTGCTTTAAGTTATTTTTGTGACTAGGCTTCATGTTTGGAACTTTCCATTTATATCTTAACAATCACTTTTTAATTTTGTTGAAATTCTGTGGTTTTGATGACTGGTAATATATAGTTGCCGAAACAGCCTTGCTGCTGTCGCATTTAGAGGTCTCATGACCTCCTGTCAACCTCCTGTGAAGTTTTTACAAATACCAAGTTACCAAGTCGATGTTTATCTGATGATACGAAGCTGACACGATTTTTAGGAATTGAACAAATTCATCACCAATTTCATTCAAGATAATCTCAAACTTATTTATAATTTGTTTGACGTTGTTTATTTTTTGTTCATTCAGAATATCGGCCGATGGCCTATCTCAATGTGACGCTTATATCTGTAAATAATTGTAATATTATCACTAATATGTTAGTCTGTTGGCATTGGGCCATTTTAGTTTTCTTGGTGCCAGACATTTCCTGATCCTTGCAATCTATTTTAGTCTCTGTCCTTTTTCGTGTGCATTAGTATTTCAATTAAAAACCAAAAAAAAAAAAATAGTTGAAATTATTAGCTATAATAATTGTTCAATTCGCAAAATTTGTTGCAAAACATAAAGAACATTAATTTCGGCTGGATTTGAAAAAGTTTATTTATAATAGGTTATGTTATTTTCAATACCATTATACTAGTTGGTAACTTTGTATTAAAAATAATGAAAAGCTACTGTACTGTGCCTACATACGTACGTGTCCGTAATTGTTGTCATAACAACTTCATACGTGTGGAAGCAAGTTCACAAAAAAACACTTTATTAGGTTTACGTTTAATAATTTTAGCTATACATACAAATTACTTTGATAGCTTGCAGCTATCGAGAAATGAGATTCGTAATAGAGTTGTACCAGGCTCAGCCCCCAGCAATCGCAGCCTATTGGCTAATTTATTTATTATTTTTAGTCATTCTCAAATGATTATTCAAATAGAAAGTGAGCCCTATCATCTGATTAGTTTTCATTATCTTACAAATACTAAAACGATATCGATGCATATGAACAGAAAAAATATATGAGCATTATAAGAATTATAATGAAAGAAGTGACGAGAGGTTTAATCTTGCTATTTTTAGTTTTCATTTTGGGGCGTGGAGAGAGGGGAGGGGGAAGGAGAACGAAGAGAAGTTCATAACTTTATTTATTAGATTATTTTGTGATTTGATAATTTTTGTGATAACCTTAAAAAATACTGGTTATTACTATATTTATTCTTATTTTATTTAATTATTGCTGTGCAGCTTTTGTTTGCTGATACCTGTTTTCTATGTTTTTTCTAAACCGAAGTGGAATCTATGTATATAAAAATTCAGCCTGCGTATGCTTGTGTTCTCAAAACTCGAAAAGTAGCCGGTCGATTTTGATGCGATTTTTACTATCATTTACAGAATTGATTTCAGAAGGTTTATATGCATAACATTTTTCCAGATTTCCCTCTTAAGGGGAGAAATGGAAAAAAAATATTTAAAAAACTAGATAATTTTATAATCGTTGTCATGGCAACTTCATACATGTGGAAGCAAGTTCACTACAAAAACCTTCAAATAAGAGTGAAATTATTGTATGAAAACATCATTTGTTAATAAAATCGAAAATTACGGAAAAAAAGTGTAAAATCGTGAAGCTTTATTGCCTTTTGGACAAATTTATTATATTTTGTTCCTGTTCCTAGAAAACATCTTAGTGAAATTTCTATTGAGATAAATTTTAAACAATGCAGTCGATTACCGAGAAAAATGGTCATAAGGCCCTTAGGCCTTATTTGCAGTCAAAATTGTTGTTGGTAATCGGTTGTTTCGTTGAAAGTTCTGATAGCACCCTCTTTCTTCCCTCTCTTTTTCCCGTAAGAGTTCTAATAATTGAAGCATAGTAATGCAAAAGAGTCTCAGTGCCTTTAGAAAATGTTTTCGGAATTCATTTTTCAACTTGAAAAACATTAAAGAAATATGACTTTTCAATTCATTTTATATAGCAATAAATATAAAGAAGTGTGCAATATATAATTAATGTGTTAAAAATAAAAATCAAAGTTAATCTTGAACCTTTTCTTTTATTTAAATACTTTTTGTAATGATTTGTATTATATTATGGTCTTTATGAATGTTTTTAGAGTCGCTGAGGTCAGTATATTTGGAAACTCCTTTAAATTTCCTTTAAAACTACATATCGGTCATCGCGTTACTCTGCGTTACTTGTATTCTTATTTTATGCTAGAGTTTCAAAATAATAATTTGATCAAATTTTGTAATATTTATATATTTTATTGGTCAAATTTACCTTACCTTTAAGCACCGATCTTGTTAAAGTTGTACTACTTCTTAAATTAGACCAAAAGGGCAAATGATGTGTCGGGAATGAAAAAAAATAGCGAAGTGCGAGATTAAAATATATGTTCACAGTTATAACTTAAAAAGGCACACAATGTTTATAAATTACTTATCAGGACTTTCCTGACCCTTTTGGAATTATCCAACTATCGTAGTTAATAAACAACTTCAATTCAATGGATAACATTTGTGAGATTGACTTTTGTCCACCTAAATCAATTATTTTTCCCACTGTTCGCCGTGCGTGTACAGGCTAGTAATTAAATATTACGATTTTGTATTTTTTTTCTAATTGTTAATACACGAGAATTTGTAAATCATAATATAGCTAATGAATTTCCTTTCCCTATTTATAGTATTTTCATCACTGTTTTGCCCAGTGTATTATAAATAGCAAGAAAAATCTGGAACTAAATCTAAGCCTTGTCAGAATTTTTGGCAGGAATATATCTCATCAACTTTAGCTGTCAGTTTTGATTGGATAAAACCAGGAAATGTTCTTTCAGTAATATGTCAGAAATATTCTTGAAGTATTTTGCCTCTTTTTTTATTTTATTTAAATTTAAGTGGAAAGTGCATATTTTAAAATCATTTGAACGAATAAAATGTGATATCAGAAAATTTTGAATGAAGTTACCTTAAATTTTTGTCATGTTCCTAACATATATATCAGATTGGATTGGTAATGAAAAAGTATTTATTTTTAATATTACTATTTATATTTTGTATGCATGAAAAAAATTAGACATTTTTTAATTTAATTTTCAAAATGTTTTTTATTGAAATCTCGGTAAAATAGTTGATAAAAAACCACCAAAAGCTATAAATTGTATTACTATAACTAGATAGTTAAACTGGTAGCAAGCCACACACAAAAAAAAACTAAGTAAATTATTTTAAGAGTGCAAATCAAAAATTGTTTTATACAATTCATAATCTTTCTTTCACTCTTTTCGCATCACTTAAATTTTTTATTATATACAATATTTATTAATATAACGTTATTTTTTTTTATTATGTTTCATATATTTTTATCATGTTTGTCATTTCTGTTTATTACTTTTTATTTTTTTTTGTGGTTTTCAATGTTGTTATCTTGTTTTTTCTTTCAGCCCTGACAATGGCCTAAAACTTAGGCCGAAATGTTGGTACAGGGTAAATAAGTTACTCTTATTAGTGTCATTGACCGCATCTCCCTCCTCCCCCCCGACTAACTTCTTCCTTAATTATATTATATTACGGTCAACAAAACATACTCCCATAAGACTGACTGTTAATTTTTTTTTTCACTCCAAACAGTTAAGTATTTTAGAAAAATTTAAAAATCTTAACTGGAGAGCCCTTTAAACGTATTATATTAAGGTGTCAGTGTATTTTATGATAAGAGGTTCCGGAATTTATGATAAGAATGGATTATTTTTTTTCCACCACTCTAGATTTTTAAATCATTTTTCATTTAAGGTATTCTATTTCCTATTGGATTAAATTATTAAACTAAGATTCAGTCGTTAAACATACAACTATTCCTTTGGGAAGGACGCTATTTGTTTACTAGTCAAATAAGCTGTTGTAAATAGTAAATACGCAGTTTGGACATTTCGCCATTTATCATCCAGTTCCCGTTACAACACAGACCATGCCAAATACGTTCACTTTCAAAACAGACGCCTATTTATAACAATGCCCTGACCAATTGTGTTTTCAGTGGCTACCAAGGTTCTGAGGCCACGTGCACGCTTTCGTTTCCCATTGCATTTATATATATATATATATATATATATATATATATTTGCATTTGCATTCTCAGATCAACACTTAGATAATTTTATAAACATCCTCTAGATGTTCCTCATTTACGAGAAAACAGTACTCGCGAATTTTTTATTTTACCATATCTCAAAATATATGTACGTATACCACAATAAAAAGAGAATTTATTTTTTTTAATGCACTTATTACTTTTAACAAAGATACAGAGAGCAAATTTGCTATGTGATTAACATGGTAAGACAATAACATAAAGAAACTAACCATTGGTTGATCTCCAATTATAGTTCCATGTCAATTCTACATAATACCAATTACAGGTCTACATCCCATCTTCTTTAAAAAAATTTTAATAAAACTTTTTTAAACAATATTATTACAAATAATCAATAATGTTTTCTAAATTAATTTTCTTCTTTACCTACATTTTTTTTTTGTTCTTTTTTTCGTAAGTATAACTAATACCCTAATATGTTAATATCAAATCATCGCTTGTTTAAAATAATTTCAAATACAGAAAATATATAACTATCATTCGTTAAAAAATTCACTCCATCGAACTAATTTTTGATTAAATTTAAATTGTTATAACTTAATTGGGTTTTAGGTAATATATATATTTTTTTTTTAAAATAATATTTTTTTGTCCAATAATTATAGCAGCTAGGCTCCGTCGAAAAATAAATTAATAACAAATAATTTAATTTTATCTTCCTCGTTCTTTCTCTCGTCTCTCAGGACTTACCTTCTTAATGCCTCTTTGATTTTATTTCAGTTCCTTTAAATGCCCATTTCGATTTCCTTAATGTTATTTCAATTATATTTTCCGGTTGTAGTTTGGTTGTTTTTGTGATTTCTGTATTAATTATATAGTAAATTTTGATTTATTCTTTCGAAATGAATATTTGTGTGGCCGTTTAATCTCAATGACGCAGTTCTTTCCTTAGCGGAAAAAATAACACATCATACATCTAATTATTTTTTGCAGTAGCCATGCATTCTGGTATAACCTTCATTCGTTGAAAGACCTCATTAAAATATTAGGGTACACATAAACATTTTATTTACTAAAAAATGGATGAGCTTTTTTGGCTGAAGACCTTGCTTTCACTGATGCTTTTTCGTTAAACTCAAATCCAGAGCCAGCACCTGCAACTAGCTGGAGGATAAACCAGGCGGTTGTTGGACAGTACTTACCACACTCTTTCCAAAGAATACCGGTAGTGGGAGAATAATTCTGCTTAACTCTTAGTAATTTACCAATAAACATTTAATAGTCATAGAAAATATTTTATCAGTAGACATTACTATATTAAAAGTTGAGCATAAATTAACTTAAGTCATTCGATAAGGTGTGATAAGTACTTGGATAGAATTTTTCAATACTTTCTAAGCATGTGATGGCGTGTTGTTCTTCGCTCACTATGTTATTATAACATTTTAGGTTCTGATAAGACAATTGATATGAATTATTCACTTCTATTTATGCTGATTTTGACCTACCCTTTTACGGTTCACCAAGCCTTTGTAAATTGTGCACCTTATCCCATCACTGCCCAAGACTTAAATGATTTGTATTACTTCTTAGGACTTATATGTCCAATTATACTTCCCACGCAATAGTGAGTATTCTGAGATCATAAATGCAAACTTTTATTGTCAATAAATATGGTTTTGTAAAAATACCGTAAACATGGGCCACTTTGGCCCATGCGCCATTCTTTCGTCCAAAGTAAGAAAATAACAAGACACTCTCTATCCATCTTCAGAAGGCAGATTATAAACTAACTAAGGTCGTTGCAGCGAGGCTGCAGCTCCAAGCAGGTAACAAGGACACCAATTGGTTCATTAGTTACCCACAAGTTGCAGTACCTGTTAATTAGTTTACGCTGTGCATACAAGTAGTTTTTCAACATCTAACTTTCAACTGTAAACTTAAAACTCAATCTGAAATCGTGTAAAGTAAATGTAAAAGGAAATCTATATCTATAAATGAAAGTTACCATCTATTAAGTCATCACTGTATCTCAGAAACGACAATGGCTATGAAACTGAAATTTTTCATGGTAGTTCCTCTTAAACTCTATATGTGCATTAAGGCTGGATTTAAAAAAAATCGTAATCTAAGTTGTTGAAAAACAATTATTTCTAAAGCCCAAGAAAAAAAGTATTTTTCGAATAACTCAAAAACTATACATCTCCTAGAAAACTATAGGTACTCATTTGAAAGATAATTAAATTCTATGCAAAACAAAAACAAAATCATCTTATCCGGTCCAGTATTATAAAAAATACTGAATATGCCAAACGAATATATAAAAGCCTATTGGGCATTGTATCCATGTTTTAAGTGGAGGCTCCCATGAAAACCCTTCAATTTTTTTTTTTTTTTTTTTTTAATAATTCGATAACTAGACATTTCACATACACAGACAGATAGTCATTTAAAAATATAATAGAAATATACCACTCACTGACCGATTTAGTAATCACTGTATACCAAAAGCGACATTGCCTAAAATGCTCAAAATTTTAATGATATTTCCACAGAAAAAGTGATGTTTGTCGACACATCATGCTGATATTTCTTATTGATGATGATCCTATAGTTACAGTTATGGCGGTATTTTCATAGTCTGTTGTTTATGGTGGTAGTTTAAAGGGAGAAAGATCAAGAAGATGTGTATTAACGGAATGAACATGGTAGATAAAAGGCAATCTAAAAACAAAACAATAGCAGTTAGTATTTAAAGAAAATAAATAATTAATACATAAAAACCGTTAATTGAAACTATCTATTTAGTTGATAATAAGCTCATTACATCCATTTAACTACTAAACAAGATGTCTTTCTAAGCTTTTGTATTGATTTAAAGTCTTGTTTATACTTTTGGATATTACAGTCTGTTCTGTCAGTAACTTTTCGAATGTCTTCCCTTACGAGGTTCAGTGCCATGTGTTTAGCAGAAGTTTCAAACTATATACATGACTTGTACATCATTGATCTGTAGTAATTAATTATTTCTGACGATCCATTTGTTTTAGGTAATTTAAAATTCCGTAGTTAATATGCTTTACGTTGTAATTATAAATTTAAAAAAATCTGTATCGTTCATAGACATGAAAATTAAAGACTAGGATTTTTTACCTAACATTTTTTCGATAGTGATTTCTTCGACACTTCAAGCTAAATTTTGTATTGTTAAAATAATAAAAAAAATACTGATATTAATTTTTTATCATGTGAAATAATTAAAAAAATAGCATTTCTGAACAACAGATTTACGTTTTTTTTTTTATCCACACATTAATGTAAAACGTTTTCTACAACGCTCATATTCTCTTGGAAAATAAAGTCTGTTATGAACAATATGGAGCGAACATAGCATGCGACTTACACACGCTATGTAATAGTACATATTTACATATTTTATAACTTAGTTTTTCATCGGATAAATCATATCTCATTATTGTAATCTACTGCATGTGTTTGATAACCTCAAATCTTTGCTTCGGTTTTTCCTTTTGAGTTTTCGGTTTTTCATTGTAACTGGTAATTTTTTTTTTTTTTTTTTCATCTTTTGAATGGTGGATAGATAAATATTATCATACAAACAGTAAAATACGGAGGTAAAAATCATAAATGATAAAGATGCGTTATATTGTTATTTGTTGCCTTCTTCAACTCTAGAAATGTTAAGACAAGAATTAAATATTAATTCTTCGTTGCAATTTAATTTATTTATCAGGAGGCCTTCAAAATTATTAAACGTTTTGTTTTTATTCAGATGCTTTTAATTAATTAAAAGTTGATTAATTAAATTAATTTTAATTAAAATTATAATTATAAACCATTTTTTTTAAATGAATCTTAATGAACGATTTTACAATTATAAAACGTGAAATTTTAATTTGTATAAAAATATTTATTCAAAGTGCTAGTATTCCAACATTTAATTGGAACAGACATTTTCCCATAAAATATAAATAAAAAAATAAATAAACTTAATAACAGTAGGTAAAGGCAATTGCATATTAATTACCTTAGGCAATTAGTTTTAAAATCGGCCCAATCTGTTTTCAAAAAAATTACAGGACAGAAAATAGTTGATCGTAACGGTTTCGAAACTAATCTCGTCTATCACAGAAATATTTTGCAACATCGGTGACAAACTGTTATGCTTAAAATATTAACTTAAATCGATAAAATTACAATGACGTTATATCTACAATGAAGTAAAGGTATTTTTATCTTCCATAAGGCAGTAAAGGTGTTTGGCCTTGCAAGGTAGGAACGATAAATATGCATCTAATGCCGTACAGGCACATTATAATGTAAGTAAAAAAAATATTATTTCAACTCTAGAAACTCTATACCATTCAATATCAAAATCAATATGTCATTGCACTACCATGTAATATCACATAAAATATAACGAAATGAGAATACTATATTTATTATATATTTTCAATTGTGTTTTATTCATTAAATTTAGTTGTCCTTTTTTTATTTAATACGACTTTTTAATTATTTTAAACTATTCTATTCTTACTGATATTAATGGATATTGTATAATTATAATTTAGTCCTAATTAGCTTATGAATGTTGTTGATGCCTATTATCCTATATCCTATAATGTTAAAGGCTTTATCAATAATTATTATTAATTTTAAATGTCCATTAGGCGAACTCAGCCCATTACCAAAATTTCCTAATTACTCACTTTCGTTAATTAAAGGCTTCCGACAAGTTTTTAATGAAACGAAACCTTTTGAGTTTTAGCAGAAGCCGAATTCTAATTAATTTCTCCGCTGAGCGCGCCATCTTGAGCTGTTTTATGTATTCCTTCTGGGTTTATGTTTATCCTCAGCTAAATTTGATCTCGGTAGTAAACTAAGGACGACGAACAATAAAGGAAATTTGATCAACTGTTAGGATTGGTGAATTATCTGTTTGCGTGATAGGAGACCCACCGCTTGCACGCAACTGCTTCCCCGGGGTGTGACAGTGTGTAATGTACCGCTTTAAGCATGATAATATTCGACTTGTTGTTTATCAAACCTCAGTTGGTGCATGTCATGACTCATTAGCGGTATTCTTAGTAAAATAAAATACTGTTCGTTATTACTCTTTGATTAACGATATTACATCTTATTCCGTTGCCTAAAATAAAAATTTATAATAATTAAAAAAAAAAAAAAAGGTCACGTTATGATTAATGTATTTTTTGAAATATGATTTCCAACTTTATTTTTTGTTCATGTGAAGAAAAAAAAAAATTTAGTCTTTGACATTTAAAAAGTATACTTGCTAACTGGCTTCTTCGAAAGACACACATTTACATAAGAAGAAGTATAAGCTGCTTACTTAGTATCAACTGACATAAGAAGCTTAAGGAGGGTGTATAGGTTGCGACTTAACGTGCGTTTTAACCAATTAGGTGAAGCTCAAAACGTACGTTTGCTTGACTATAGAGCTTTACTTTTACGTTTTTACACACTTTTTCTACTATAAGTAATATCCGAAAAGGCGAACTAAAAATCCTTAAAACAAACTAATCTTATGGAGTAAAGTTTAAAGGATAATTTTGAAATATATTTTATTGTAATAAGCATCAAGCTCGGTATAAATTTCAAGTTCACCCTCCACCCATGTGGTAAAGAAATCCTGTCAATGACCTACTTACTTATTTAAATTATTATTTTTTTTTTTCGTTTCATATTTTACTAACCGCGAAATTGGCAAATTTACGTTTTCCTCCTTATTGTCTTTCATTATTTATATACGTTTATATCTGAGTGGGGCAAATTTAATTTCGAATTACGAACAATTACGCCTTTGTTAGTTATTCTTGAATAATCAATGATAAATTTATTCGTTATTTTGAATTTTAATAGTATACATAAGCTTATTTTTTGTTCATCATATATGCAAAAATGTGTGTATATGTTTTAATTTATTCTTTAAGGGGGGAAATCAGTAATATTATAATACTACAATGGAATCAGATTTATTTTTCTTTTTTTAATTACTGTAAATAAGTATAGCCTAAGTCTCATTATACACAATTTTTATTTATAATAATATGTTTGTTACGTTTCGGCTATTTAACGATTGTCAACCATATCATGCTCTAAAACTATCATAGTTATAGCATATATAAAATTATCGTAGCATAGTTAAAAAAAGTTTTGTTATGAAAGTTAAGCATAAAAGATTTTTAAAATACTAACCAATTCGGCCTAAAAGATTTCGACAAAAGTTTTAAAATACAAAACATTACTATTGTTCTTTTAATTTATAAATCTGGGTTTGAAATCGATAATTATTTTTTCCAACAAATCATGAAATAATCATTACTTTTTATCAATGCATTTAAAACTTGTACCTTATTTATGCGCAAAAATCAATCTTTGAATTTTATTGATTCCATTATAAATAATTATAACTCTCTGAGCTATACTTATTTTTAAAAAATAATAAAAAATCAGATTGAATAAACATTCATTTTCCCTCTCTATTTGCTATGCTGTTGAAATAAATAGAAGTTGTAAATAGCACTAAATAAAAACAAATATTCTATGGACCATTTCCTTATCACAAAAGATTCTTTTCAGTGATTTGCGCTCTCGGCTGAAACCAGAGCACATGGAAAAATTACTGATTTTAAAGTTAAAATCGAATTCCTGCTAATATGGATGCATATTAATTTAATCTATTACTTGTTTTTTTTTCTTTAAAATAACTATCCCTAATAGGGCTTATATTATTCTAGAGTGAAAAAGGAAAGTATAACAAAAAAATTTATATATATATATATATATATATATATATATATATATATATATATATATATATATATAAATTTTTTTGTTATACTTTCCTTTTTCTTATATATATATATATATATATATATATATATATATATATATATATATATATATATATATATATATATATATATAATAAAATAAAATAGGCCAAGGCTCATTGATCTGATAGATTTTGTGTGATGCGGCAACAGACAAACATAGTTCAGATTTATTATTAAGATGCGATGAGATTTAATCAGATTTTGCTCACAAATCATCACCGAAATAATGATCAAAAACATAATTTTTTCAATTGTTTATAAAATTACCAGATACAAACTCTGCTATAAATAAATATTTTTGAAAAATATAAAAAGTAATTTGTAGATGAGCAATAGAAGCATGCTACATTAGAGGTTAATTATCATTTCACATATACGGAAGTTAAGGAGCTTTATAATAATGAATAAAAATTTTTTTTATTTATTAATAGGATTGAAAAAGCAATAGCAATGACTAATTTTTTTTAATTTAAATTTTATAACTAATAAAAAATATAATTTGTTAATAATGTTTATTGTCACTTTAGGATATAATAAAAACACCCTAAACGCGGCATATTAATATGAATACAACTTTTTTGCGTTGGGGCTTATACTACTTTTATTTATAGTAATATAAATAATTTTGATAGTCTCGGTATAAGAAATCATAGTAATGGGATTCAAGCTTATTTTCGTGTATAAGGCTACTTATGATTTCCTTATGGGTGATATAAACAGTTGGCATAGCTTGACGGACGGTGCAGCTCGTGTTGGCTGTTAGCCGAGGAGGAACATTCTTCATTGTCATCCTCTCTGTTGATCCAGTTCTTTTTACCATCTTCTATTTTTAATACTCTTCCGGGAAGCCTATGCCTCCATTCTTCTCCTGCAGTAAGGTCATGGATGGAGGGATTCTTAGATCGAGATAATTTCCTTATTATCTGTATGGTGGGGATACGACTTTTCTGGTTCTAGTTAAAAATAAGTATTTATCGTCTTGTTTTACTCTGTGATAGAATTCTTTTTAATGTGTTTTTTTTTTTTACTTCCTCAGTAGGTAGAGGAAGTATGGTATGATTATCAGTCGACCTCGTTCCCGTTAACCACTGGACCTTTTTCGATGAAATACAGGGATAGGAGAGATTATATCAGAATTGAAAGAGACGAAAATAATAATAATGCAAAATAAATAAATATATATATATATTTTAATTAGTATTATAGGATGGGTTTATTTACCCAAGTTGATTATAATCGAGGGGTTTCCACACCTTGTAGCCCAAGGTCCATTTTGACTCCTCCTCAAAGTCCATATGACCAAGACTCAACATATCTACTCATTTCATTAATTTCAGTGAAAATGTTTACTCTGTGTTTACTAATTGGTCGTTAAATAAAACGCATGATTATTGTTCTGTATGTTTTACTTACGAAATAAACTGTGGCCGGGCGGATCGTTAGTGCTCGTGGACTTGTGCTAGCACGCGTGTCGTAGTGTGAAGACCTCCGGTATAATTGACTACTCGGGCCAATTAAAAATGATCTTGCGTGACATGAGAATTTAGATTGTTTTTTATGTGGATTAACATAATGGTTTATTATTCTACCGCCGTTCGAAATAATTTCAAAAACAATTTTGTCACTTTCTTTTCTTTTACACTTTATATCACAGTCACCACGTTGAAGTAACGGACTACTTTTCAGGAAATCGGAATGAAAAACAAGAACAATTAAACATTGTCCCTCTGGAAACTATATAATAAAACCCTTAGGTGTATCCGACCGTGTCCATTTTTTAGACCCGCTAAACCTACACAACCGATCGGCATTGCGGCCTATCCCGTGCCTATTTCTAAGTTAGATCAATTTATTTGTGAACATCCGATAGTGAATATAGAGAATAGCTGTAGATAACCTTATTGTGGGGAGGGGGAGTATGAATAAACAAGACTAAATAAATAAATGCTATGTTTTCGCAGTTATTACAACCGTCCTTGAGACGGGTTTATTACCCCCGCCCTTAGTAACGGTATCCTTTTCTTATCTTCTTTTTTTTTCACCGTTAAAATCTTTTAATTATTGCTCCTGAAAAGATTTGAGAATTATCTTCCTATTATAGTTTTGTTTTAACGATTATTTCTATTGTTTAGAACGTTTTTATGTCTACAGCTTCGGGCCATAAATTGTCATATCTGTTATTTTTTATGGTCGTAATAGCAATTAAAAAATATGAATTTATTTAAAAATTTTGTTAAATATTCAGCTTTAGTTTCAACGAGAGATTTTGGTTACCTCGTAAACGTAAAAATTAGTTTACCAACATTATTGAACTTTTTTCTGTCTCATCAAATGTCCAGAAACATATTCTGGTGTCTCATTACACGGCCTACCTTTAGCACATCAGTGTTAATAAATATCAACTGTTTCATTCTAAAAAAAAATAATTATAATTTTCACAATATCTGACTTTTGTTTGTTTATTTTTTTTGTTTCAAAATTTTATCTCCCCTCATTTTCTCCCAGCTTCTTCTTATTATTATTAATTTTTAATTGGGTATCTATTGTTTCCTTCTATTATCAAGGTGTCCAGTAGTCTTGATTCCTTGAAGATCGGGAATCCTGCTTGAATTTTTCGCGTCGGGAAAAAGTCGGAAATTATATATAAGTAATGTACGAAACATTTGCTACTTGAAATGGCGTCATTTATGTATAGGTCTAGAATTTTTGTATGAAAATGTTATAAATGTTCCAGAATATTGCTAGAACAGAAATATAAATAACATATTCATATATAGTGGTGAAAATAAAACTCCTCATTCCTTTATTATTACGATAATTAAAAGCGTTTAGTTGAAGGAAAGATTTAAACAGGTAGCTATAGTCAATTGAGAGCGTTGTATTTTTATTAGGTAATACATATAATGAAAAACTGGCGTATGTAGGCAGGTAGGTGCCCGTCATAGTTTTCATTTTATTTAAACTTAGTCTAATTGTGTTAAGTAGTATTTAATATTTTGTTCCTAGTAAATAGTTTTGAATAGGATTATGTTTCTTCTATCATTTTGCTTTAGAGATATTGCCTGCAGGATAATTATTTAAAAGACCAATATTTTTAACAGAAAAACATGCATGTTTATCAGTGACGTGTGTATGGATACAAACTACCCGCATGTGGTTGTGATTATGAGTTTATGACAAATCACTACTATATATTATTACGGTAGTATAGATCCCTTTTCCGGCTCTCAGGAGCGATGGATTTTGACGAGTGAGGTATCAAAAGAAACAGAATTTCACGGAGATGTGACGAATTCCAATTTTGTTTCTTAAAATCTTACAAGGGCTTAAATAAAAGTGATGAAAAAACTGGAAGGTTTCAAAACTTTGATGACTGAGAGTCGGCGGATCGAGACGGGATAAGTTGGGTTTTAAAGATTTTGACGCGGGCATCAAAATCATGTATGATCCTTTGGATCATACTGGTCCAGCATTTTAAAGCCTTAAAACCTACCGTTTTCGAGATAATGCACGATATAGGTCCGCACGGGCCCTATGCCATGTTGCGTACGTGTTGTCATGGCAACTTTATATCAATTTCAGTCTGTTTACAAAATCTTTTAATGAGTTTAATATATTGTTTCCCATGTCCAACCCTAAAGGGCACTGTTAAATATGAATATTACATATAGAAAATGGTATAGCTAGATCTCATTGCCTAACTGCTAAATTGAAGAGATGATTTCCAGTGGGGTAAGCTAATTATTTATTAAGTATGAGCTATAACCAACATAGTCGTT
This sequence comes from Rhaphigaster nebulosa, assembly GCA_948150685.1. Classification (NCBI taxonomy): domain Eukaryota; kingdom Metazoa; phylum Arthropoda; class Insecta; order Hemiptera; family Pentatomidae; genus Rhaphigaster; species Rhaphigaster nebulosa. The sequence goes on along the minus strand of OX411309.1, from coordinate 86,190,690 downwards.
ACAAACTATGTAGCTTCAACAAATCTTTATGTTAAATAAACTTTTTTGGTAATATAATGTTTACTCGAATAAATATGTTTCCCTAATATCGCTTATATTTCTAATGCATTAAGGATAAATATCCAATGCGAGAGTTCTCGCTCGGGTATACTAGTCACTACTATATATTATTACGGTAGTATAGATCCCTTTTCCGGCTCTCAGGAGCGATGGATTTTGACGAGTGAGGTATCAAAAGAAAGAGAAATTCATAAAGAAGTGACGAATTCCAATTTCGTTTCTTAAATTCTTACTAGGGCTTAAATAAAAGTGGTGAAAAAACTGGGAGGTTTCACAAATTTGACGACTGAGAGTCAGCGGATCGAGACGAGATAGGTTGGGTTTTAAAGATTTTGACGCGGGCATCAAAATCATGTATGATCCTGCGGATCATACTGGTTCAGCATTTTAAAGCCTTAAAACCTACCGTTTTCGAGATAATGCACGATATAGGTTCACACGGGCCTCATGCCATCTTGCGTACGTGCCGTTGTCATGGCAACTTTATACCTTTTAAAGCCAGTTGAGACTGTTAACAAAAACATATTAATAAAACGTTTTGTAAATAAAATATTATTTTTATGTTTCCATGAATGATAGAATACTACAAACAGAAAGTGGTATAGTAGAGTCTTATTGCTTAAATGTTAAACTGAGGGGGTACTTTCCAGTAGGGCAAGTTAATTACTTAGTAAGTATTAGCTATTACTTGAACATAATCAATATAAACTATTATAGAGCTTCACCAAATGTGTGTGTTAAATAAACTTTCTTGATAATATTATATTGTTAATCACTTATACTTCGATTTCATTAAGGATTCATTAAGATATGTAATGCGAGAGTTCTCGCTCGGGTATACTAGTCACTATCACTACTATATATTATTACGGTAGTATAGATCCCGGAAAAGGGAGATCCCGATTTTGTTTCTTAAATTCTTACTAGGGCTTAAATAAAAGTGATGAAAAAACTGGAAGGTTTCAAAACTTTGACGACTGAGAGTCGGCGGATCGAGACGGGATAAGTTGGGTTTTAGAGATTTTGACGCGGGCATCAAGATCATGTATGGTCCTTTGGACCATACTGGTCCAGCGTTTTAAAGCTTAAAAACCTACCGTTTTTGAGAGAATGCACGATATAGGTCCGCACGGGCCCTATGCCATCTTGCGTACGTGTCGTTGTCATTGCAACTTTATATCAATTTGAGTCTGTTTACAAAAACTTTTAATGAGTTTAATATATTGTTTCCGATGTCCAACCCTAAAGGGCACTGTTAAATATGAATACTACATATAGAAAATGATATAGCTAGATCTCATAGCCTAACTGCTAAATTGAAGAGATGATTTCCAGTGGGGTAAGCTAATTATTTATTAAGTATGAGCTTTAACTTCAACATAGTCATTACAAACTATGTAGCTTCCCCAAATGTGCGTGTTAAATACATTTTTTTAGTAATATTATATTGTTTATAAGAATAAATAAGGGAGCGGAGTAGCTCAGTGGTAACGCACTAAGTTACAATGCTCCCGATCCCGGGTTCGAGACCGGCTGTGGCAGATAATTATTTATTCTGTTATCAGTCGTGGATCGACCCTGTGGGATCGGGAGACCCTCCTGGGGACCACCCAGCCTCTATAAAATGGGTACCCTTAATTGGGGGAAAAACCTGGCGGTAGAGCGTGATTTCGGCCAAATCACCTCCTTGCACAACCGTTGGGCTAGAGACAGTACGGTCCTTAACAAGTACTGAACCCAAGACCCTTCATGGGTTGTAGTGGTACAGGTTTTTTATAAGAATAAATATGTTTTCCTAATATCGCTTATACTTCTTAATGTATTAGGATCTAATGCGAGAGTTCTCGCTCGGGTATACTAGTATTTAATATTTGCTTTGTTGATAAGAGTTTTTTTTTTTCTGCCAGTTATTATATTTAGCATTATATTTACCCAAGGCTATTGCTTCCTTTTTTGTTTTTAATTTTATTTTTTATTTCTCTTCCTAGGATTATTCTAATTGCAGCGTTTTGCGGTGCAATTAATAATCAACCTCATTATTGCTGTGGTTGATGAAGGATTTGATATTTGATATTTTTATCGTTAGTGGTTAAAATTATCGACTTATATGCAAACGATATGGTGTAGGTAGGTAATCTACTTGTAATATAAATATAATAAAATGTATTTAATGCTGTTCGTTTAAGCAAATTTTAAATTTATTTAAATCAAAACCATGACAACCCTTATTGCTTGTAGTGATTGTTTTAAAAAGAAAACTGATTTATTTTTTTTCAGAATTTTTAGTTTACTATCTTATTGGGCTTACTCCTCAAAATAAAGCTATCATTTCCTATCACTTTAACATCTCTCTAAGCAAAAAAATCCCTTCAAAACGCGTGGCGTATGTTTGAACGGCCTGCTCATATATTTAAAAATATATATTTTTTAAACTCATATAGTTAAAAGAGTAACACATATGCTCCCAGTACTTTTAGTGCATTTCTTTTCTTTTTTCACATGTTTCACGGGATCGTTTCTCAATAATTGGTGCTACAGTGAGATTCAGTGTCTGTTTCACTAAATAATGTGGAATAAAACAGTTTTTTCATGACTGTCAACCGGGCAAAAACTGACAACTTCCATTTCAATCATCCTTTTTAAACCCGTCCTCCTGTTTAAATTTGATCTCCGAGCCTCATTTCCCTAAAGACAAAACATACGAAAGCTCTCATATTAATCACCGACATTCCTCCCTCTCGACAGGAGGAAGGGACACGCGTCGAATAGCTTTTTGCAAACAAAAAACAATTATATCTTCCCTGCCAAGGAGGTAGTCATGGTCGCGAAAATATTTGCCGGCCCCAGTCGCTCTCTGGCTGTGTATTGTGAAAGCACCCTTTTAGTTTTGGCTCGAAAGTTCCCCAACATGGATCATACAATGAACGGTATGTTATTTTTCCGGCTAAGTTATTTTTTTGTACAATTCACCTGGATGAGATATCACCCCAAGTTATGACCTAGTTCGTGTTATAAAAGTTCGAGTAATAGGTGTTATTGTGGTAATCTGGACATTTGAAGTTACAGATAAAATATTTTTATATTATTTTTTTTACAGTTATTTAAAAAAATAAAAAAAATTGTGATACAATCTTAATTTTAAAAATATTCTATATTTTAAATTATAAAAATATGATTTACACTATAGGAACGAGAATACCTTTGGTCATGTTACGTTACGTACCTACGTGCCTCCTCAAAAACTCTATAATTCCAGAGATGGATAATTAATTTTTATTTTATTTTATTTTTTTAAATCTATCATCAATATAATGGAATATGTTTATTTCTTTTTTAAAAACAATAATAAATTTTTAAGTTGATCAGTTGACGTCCTATAAGTTAAGTTGATGTTCTATTAATATAATTCCTATCAAACATAAGGTATATAATTTGTCGACAAATTTTCATCTAATTTATTCTTCTTTTAGGAAAAAAATCAGGAAACCATTAATTCTTTATTTAAATTAAATTAAACAGGATGCCATCTTTATGATTTTATTCATTCTTTATGTTCCTTGCGTCTTCTATTTTACATTGTATCCTTATGTCACTATAAATTTTCTATTCATTAAGGAACGTCCATTTTATTGGCTCCATTTTGTATACATAACTAGCGAAATATTTTTTCTGAATTAACCTTTTAAGAAAAAACAAAATTTCATCATAATTTTGCCACACAATCTTGAAAATTAAAATTTGTTGTTCTTTTTTTTTTAGGATCTGGCCATTAATTGAATACATCATATTTCCAATAGCAATAGTTTATTAATTTGCCTCATTTGAATTTTTTTTTTTTTATATAAGTTGATAATAAATGCTATTTTGGAGATTGGTTTCAGTTTCCATATAAGTGTATGGTTAATATATTACCCATTAACTGTTTTTTTTTTTCATTTTATTTTCTTTTAATTTCATTATTTCTTTATTTTTTACAAACTCTTTCAGTTTGATAGAAATAAACTTCATATGAAATAAAAAATAATAACAATAATAAAATTAAACAAACAAACAATTCTTCGTCATAATGAAGAAGAACAGTTTTGAATTCAATCTCGACTGGTAGAACCGATTTTTTTTTTTTTTTTTTACGCAGAATAATTTTTATCACAGTAAATAAAGCATAAAACGTTAGCTGCCATCCACGTCACGACACATTTTTCTTTGAAGCACCATTGCTTAAAAACAATGCAAAATTCTTACCAATTTTATAACTTTTTATTAATAATAATAAACTCTTTATTTATTACTTTAAATTTATTCCAGCACAAGTCGCTTTAGAATAACAATTACAGGCAGTGATATGTGGGCTTCATAGCCTCAGAGTAGATGAAATAGGAAATCATGAGTTAACAGATAACAAAAATAAAAAAGTCAATAAATAAATAGAAATATCAATATTAATAAATAACTTTTGTGTATCTCAAAAGTTTTCTCCCTGAATTAGATTATTGTTGTGCTGCATTCCCCGTGTTAAAAATATTTTATTTTCTTATCGAAATATTTTAACATTTTTTAATATTATGTGAACAATGTAGCTGTGATTAGGAATTGATAAATTGTTTGCCACTTCTATAATTTTGCTTTATTAAAAACTAATTTCGAATGTTATATATTCATCTTTAGTTCAAGGTTTAAGTGGGTTATATCAAACAGAAAAGTTTGTACTGGTTTCTACTCGCACAGAACTAACAATAATACAAAATTATAGAAGTGGCATATAATTTATCGATTCCTAATCAGATTGATCCTTCTATATCATCATGCGGATGTCAACTGAATATAGCTGTAGTATACTTGAACAGCTCGTCTGTCTTGCGCGTTTGAACTATAAATATTACTGTTTCTATTCCAGCCTAATTTTTTTTTTTAAACTTCAATCCTTTGTTTTTAACTTTATATATTTATTGAAAATCAGCGGAAAACTTATAAAATAATATATATATATATATATATATATATATATATATATATATATATATAATAATAATAATAATAATAAAAATCGACCTTCCTTCTCCGGTTAGAATTGACGGCTTCTATTATAACAAACATCTCATCCAAACTAGAATACTGAAGTGTGTTAATCCAAAAAACAACCGAACGAAAACAAGAGAAAATTTCAAGGGTCATTTTGCGGTAAAGAACTAGCTAGAAATACGTCTGAGGTTTAAAATAAGATGAGACGTTTAAAATTATCAAAATTGAATAGCTTATTAATCGTCATGGTATGATTATTATAATATTTTGATTAGCCATTGACTGATAAATTGTGGATTTAATATTTAATTTTTTGTAATTGAAATTCATGCAGAACCTCTTTTTGAACTATATAAGAATTAAAATTATCGATTGTTGCTTGGGAAACGTTTTTATTGAAATCATTATTGTTATTATTAAAAAATATTTCTTTATTATAATAGTTTATTATATAATGATATTGATATTTACTTAAGAATACTAATTATATTACGAAATGTTTAATAATATTTACATTGGATTTAAAATTTGATCTTGTGGCGTACTAAACTCTAAAGACCTTGATCTTGTAAATTAAGAATTAATGCTCTAGGACGGATGGCGCCTATTCTTATTGAGACTTTATTGATTAGAGTTTGGTTTATTTATTTTGATAATCTCCTTGTCCATTGTCAAGTGCTGAAATTGTTTCGTACGAATGAGAAAGATCTGCTTGATTGGCACAATTATCATGACAACGTTATTGGTTTGAACGCCATTTTCCTTTCAAATATAACAGTTCAGGGTCTACAGCGATAAGGAGGCAGCTCCTCCATTCTAGAAAATTGTGGTAAGATAATTTTTTTTATTTTTAAAAATAAATATATTAGCATCGTTGATTCAAACTGGGTTATCTCCTTCTTGGAATGGAGGAGGCTGGGCTATCTCCTTCTTGGAGTGGAGGAGGAAGCCTAAAATATTGTTGCTGCCTCCTTATTGCACCAACACTCAAAGTAACACATATAGTTAAGTAAGGAACTAACAAACATAGGCATAACGTAATGCTGAAAAATTTGAATTATTGATTCCAAAGATTATATACGTACCTCATATCAACATAGTCATTTTCTATTTCCCAAGGTCTTAGATTTAAGATTGTTGCAGTAGGGCATCTGCAACGTCTTCCCCGACGGCGGTTTTCAACGCAAGAGAATGAGTGCACATTGGTGGAATATTTTCAATAGGCGGTCTAAAAAGATTCACTTGACGTCCCAATATTTTCACTTTCCTTGATATCAATAATGAAACACTCTTAACTGCACTCAAGAAAATTTTTGTCAATATATTCTCTGTTATTAAAAAATTCTTTGTATTTAGTTATCAATTAATTGTTTTTTACATGCACTTCCTGCAACAAACTTCCTCCAACAAACCTTCCTGCAGTAATATTAATCCCTCCAAACACTTCTTTATTTCATCAGTATCATTATGTTGACATCGTATATAACATCATCTCCTGTCGTATACTAATGATATTGAAGTTCCTGCTTGTTGTTTTGATAATGTCGGCGTATTAACTAGTTTCCTACTTTTTGGTCCGACAAGAGTCACAAAAATTAACGAGAGTTGGTCGACATTATCAAAAAAACAAGGAGGAAAATAGTTAAGGAGGAAGTTCAGTATCATTTATATTAGACAGTAGATGATATTAAACTTTGATAACATTTCCAAAAATCCCTTTTGAAAAACCAACACAATCTCAATTGGAATAGAAAGTATAGTTTTTGGAGGTACTTGAAAATTTTTCAATGATGATTAGAGTTCATTTTGGAAATAAATGACTCACTCGTGAAAGTTTTATTAGCGAAAACGTTGTGCCATGGATTGTGCACATTAATTCTGAGAATCTAGAAAAGGTTAAACAATTTGAATACTTATTCTTAAATGCTTTGTAGCTTGCTTAACTTAAGATGTTACTCTAGATAATACCGTCGTTCTCATGATAAACTAACGAATATGAAAATCACTACTTTTCGGGATCGCTAAAAAACCGTTGTATCCTTTTTTGTATAAGCGATAAATTCGACAATTTTAGTTTTTCTGTTGGTGATGCTTTAGACAACAGAAAAAAATTAGAATTATCGAAGGTGTCTTTAATGTACTGAAGCATACAATGGTTTTTTTGCGCTCTTGAAAGGTAGTGATTTTCATATTCGTTTGTTTACCATGGGAACGACGATATTATCTATAGTAACATCTTCAGCAATATGTTCTGATTCTATTTTTTTTTTTATATATTTCAAAGCCCCATGGGATGTGGTGTTGATTTCAGGAGTTGATACAGTAATTTGGATCTCTTTTGCTACGTATGATGCGTTTTAAATGGGGTCTGAGGAGAGGAATATGTGGTAGTCTTGGATATTTACATGATGAAACAGTTCTGAAGTTCTGATTCTTAATTTTTCTCAACCTATAAATCTATCTCATAAGATTTTTTTTTTTTATTTGCCGGTAATTATATTATGTGTAATATATTTGATATAATTACAAGTTGATGAATTAAAATTAAAAAATCGTTTTCTGCTGGGATGTTCGGGCAATTAAAATTTAAAAAAAAATATATTTTTATGTTTACAACTTAACACGTATATAATGTTTTATCTTTATTATATTAAAAAAATACCATCCTTTGTGAATAACATTGTTATTCTTCTCATATTATTTTTCAACTCCGAGGGCAGTAACATCACTTATGAATAAGAATCGCTCCTTCTGGCTGATGGGGAGTATTGTCCTGGCATGCATGAGATATTTCTACGTATTCAAATATACTCTTATCTACTTCTTTTCTGTGCAAAAATCTCTGAATATGGAGATAGGTTCGGTTGCACGCATCTCCCTTGAAAGGTTTTTGGCTTTGTTGATAAGCTGATATTGAGATGTCCGTGGGCCTATATATATATGTATTAAGCAAGATAATGCAATCTCCAAAAAATCTGGTATGCCTCCGTTAATAAATTATATATACTATTATTACCCTTTATTTAATGCATGGTCTTAGGCTAGGTCAGGAGTTGAATGACAGGTAAGTAATGTGGCTGCATATACTTATTTACGCCGACAGACCGAATATATCGTTGGCTATATTTGTGCAGAATTAACTATATACCTGAAGAGTTAAGAAATCTATTTTCTAGGCTATTAACCTCTTTGGCTGTGTTGGGAATAGCGGATGTTGGACCCTTGTATCTGGCCAACTACCAACATGCAATTAATAGTGCAGATCTTTTATTTATTTTTTTTTTTTTAATTGATTGCTATTTTTTAATAAAATTTAGTGATGACAGAGTCATTTTTAGAGGAAATAGCATTAATTGATTGCATTAAATAAAGTTGGATATGAGATATTATTTTTGATTGATCCTATTTTCGGTATTGTATACTTAAGACTGAAAATGTTTCAAGTATTAAAAGCTATTTACGGAACAGAATATTTCTTAAAGATTTAAGTTTTTATTGTTTGTTAATTATACGGGTATAAACAAATGTGAAAGAAAAAAAAAACAGTCAATTTAAAATTAATAAGTATGATAATGAAAATCAATGCAATCGAAAAAATCAGCCGATCAAATCTGATAATGAGAACGTATTTATTATAATTAAATTAAAACTCTTATTACATTAAATTATGACCCTATGGTTTATTATTTCCAAATAATTATATATCCAAAAAATTAACAATATTTTCCTCTATCTTTATAAATAGCTGAGATATGGATGTATAAAACCTCTAATCAGCCACCATTTCTGGTGGTAATGTTGGATTCCGAGGATAATTCTGGGTCACCAAAAAATAAATAAAAAATAAAATAAATAAATAAAACGGCCCTCTAGTCAGGGAAAAAAGGGATTTTTTTAAAATTCCGTTTTGGATTGTACGTATCTTGAAACACAAAACCTCAAATTTTAAGGAGAGTAAGTTAATTTTTTTTTTCTTGGTCGGTTACTAAGCTTCATTATTAAAAATAATATACCAAAAATAAAGGAGAGAAATTGTATCGGAAAGAAAAAAATATGGTGTGTTAAATTTCGTGGAATACTAGGAAAAATATAATGAAGTAGTCCTTCAAAACATACTTGTACAAAATATCTCACTAATGTTCAGCTATGTACAGTTCATTTTATAAATATTTAAATATAAACAGTTCAAGTTTTAAATAATAACAATAAACAACTGAGATTTGAAAATTATTAGTAGCCTACAATGTCTTGTATTTTCTCATGCCAAGACATTTACACGTTCACCTGAAAAGCGCAATTAGCTAAAATACTTGGCAGGAAGCCATCATTAAAAAAATACACGCTCTGATATTTCATCTCTCCCCTATTGGATTACGGAACAAAACAATTTAAAAATATAATGATGTCGTTTATAACGTTCACTGGCATGCGAATAATCAGCACGTTGTTATTTTACTCATAAATTTCAAATACGAGTTTTTCTATTTATTATTTTTATTTTTGAATATCTTGATGATTTTGATATCTGAGTATACAAGGTGATTCGGAATACTCTATTCTACTGTTGGAATATCAAATAATATAAATAAATAAAAGTACAAATAAAGCATTAATTTTAATAAAATATATGATGACTATTCCTATCTAAGTAGTTTGATTATTCTAATCAACAAGGGCAGATAAGCGAGCTGAAGTTCTATCAAAGTTTTCGTTAAAGTTTTGTCAGTTATCTTTTATCTAGTTTCTCCTGAGATATTCAACTTATGAAGAAAGTTGTAAAATGGACTGATTCTGAATTGTAAAGTGGTAAATAATTTATCAATTCCTAATTAGATTTATCCTTCTATACCATCGTGCGGACGCCAACTGGCTCAAAATATTAATGACCATTGCAATCCGACTTAAAGAGATGAGCTCATTGCTTCCACGATGTTTTAAAGTGGTCAGACTTTTGTTTATGAACAAAGAACAAATTTTTGATGCAGTGTCAATGTTTCACTGTAACGTAAAGCAGCATAAAATTGTATATATATATATATATATATATATATATATATCCCATGTATATATTCCATTATTAATGGGAACTACACAATAGTTTCCGTAGTTAACTAATTTTACACTTTAAGATTTCTTTGTGTGGAGCTATATCAAATCGTTTATGCATGAAAAATTAGCGTTGTATATAAATTAAAAAATTGCATAGTTTAAGCTTGCAAGAACTCTTCAGTAAAGAAATAGAAGGACATTTAGAACAGCTGCTGTAATATCGGTTAAATTTTCTGCACAATATATATATTATATATATATATATATATATATATATATATATATATATATATATATATATATATATATATATATATATATATATATACATATATACATATATACATACATACACACAGACACACACACACACATACACACACACACACACACACACACACACACAATATGCATTTATTGTTTTACCTTTATAAAAATACGCATATTCGTTACTTTAACATGGGAGCTTCAAATTTAAGACGTTTTTCTTAAAAATGCAAGTGCATGCACGTTTCTAATGCCTTGCCAGATTCGTAATTTTACTACAGGCTGTATTAACCGATATACTTATCAAAATATAAAGAATTTTCTATATTCGTAAGTTTAACGATACGTAGAATTTAAAAATAAAATAAAATCTGCGATTTTATCCAAGACAACTTACCGGATTGTTTTTAGTTTTGGCACCAGTTACAGTATTATCCTCGGAACTCGACAATATCATCGCTCGCTTGGTCCCTGAGAGGTTTCATAAGTCAATATCTAAGTCATTTATGAAGATAGAGAAAAAATATAATGTGTTTTGGGATTAAGCCAAAGTTATAAAACTAAATAAAATAAATAAAAAAATATTTGTTTTTTCAATTATTTCGAAATAGTAAACCACAGTGTAATAATTTTCACATCTGTTATTATTTTTTAAACAACTATAAAATACATTTGGACCAAGGAGGTTAATGATTTATTTAGTTAAACAAATAGCGATCCCATATAGAAAAAAAAAAATGTTTTCACAACATTGCTTGAATTTTTTTTTTTGAGTAAGGCCATCTCAGTTCATTGCTGAATTTAAAATTTAAATAGCTCGCAACTTAAAAATTTCGAAACCCATTGTGAAATATCTCACCCCAGTAATTATCGTAATTATGGTGATAATCCGCCGCATTGTTTAGTATTGATGGGTAAAATGCTCCCGGTTATAGACCTGCCTTTCCAATTAGTTGACTCATCTGCCAAGGTGCTTCATCTTTTTTTTTTTCTTATTCTCTTGTGTTTAGTGCACGCGCTGTTTACTTACATAATATTTCGCGTTGGATTTTATGCGCATTGGTGCCGAGGTGTATCAGTTGGATTATCTACAGTAAGTAACCGGTGGGGAATTGGCAAGGTGAAGAGGAAGCGAAATGAAGGTCCTTCCTTTGCAAAATATTGCGTTATAGGCGTCCTGTTGTTCGCCCCTATAATATTATAAAATTAATGAATCATAATTATTTCCGTCTATTGGAATTGTTTATGCTTGAAATAGTACTGAATGCCTGGTTAGTTAGTTGATTTGAATTTAAGGAGTAAAAAAACCTGTTGGTTATCTAACGCCTTTATTGTTGATATCTATATTTTGTTACTTATATCTATATTTTTTACAATATTAAAAAAATAACTTTCATAGTTTGGGTTAAAAAAATTCTTGCAAAAAAAATAAAAGTAAATACATAATTAAAGAAGTAAATTAAAAAAAAAAATATAGATATTTCTAAAAAAGCCTTAATGTATATTTTCACGGTTAATATAACTTAATTGTAATTTTTTTTTTTATTCGAATTTAAAACATTTTATAAATATTTAAAATAAACATATTATTTATTTTGTGTATTTATCTTCGTTTCCTACGCATTTACTGTTTTCTTAATTCCGACAGTCAGAAATTCAGATTTATCACAAAAATTAATGTCGGACAAGATTTTTTTTCATGTATAAATCATATTCACAATTTTTTAAATTAAAAACAAAATACAAATTTTTGCCAAACCAGACTCTTTAATTTATTCTGATTGATTAATAGTCCTTGTCGCGACATGAAATCAGGCATTGGAACTCCAGTCCATGACATGCGACGACAACATGCGACAGGGACGATGAGGTAATTGAAGGAAGCATGAATATGTGCTGAATTTGTCGCAACTATTCGTCTTGAGACCGTTTGTCTCACATTTTTCCCATAAGCAAGGCTTTTGTTACATTTGGCAAACAGAGTGCGATTTGCGATCTCAGCCCGCAGCGTGCTGGCGATCTAATATATTACTATTTACTGCAATATACATGTCACACAGAAGGCGATCTATCGCAGCGACCTAAATTGATCGAACTTAGCAGCGATCCATTTCTATACCACTAGAGATATGTGAGATTTGTGGATCGTTATGACAGATGGCGTTCTGTGTGCCTATGTCTTAAGGCATGATATCGGACGACAAGCCCGCTATAGGTTTGCCTCTCCACACAATTCTTCATGTCTGGATCGCTCTGAACGTTTGCCGCAATTCGTCGTACGTTTGACGCATTTAGTCGACGCAAAGCCTTATTTCAACTTCACTTTGTCGCACATTGTCGTCGCATGTTTTACGCATCTACATTGGATGCATTGTCGTGTACAATCATAGGAGTTATTCTGATGAGTTCAGGTCATGTTTTAGCGAAGTTTTTGAATCGATTAGTTTGTTATTGTAGAGGGACGATTGCACCAGACCTAAAGTAATAGTGAAACGTTTCACTAATACGCAGTAATAAGCATAAGTAATAAGTACAAGTAATAAGCAGTAGTAATTACTGCAGCAGCAGTAATTTCAGTAATAAGCATAAGTTTCATTAAATGTAAATTTGGGGTAACAAGCACATTATTATTTCTTGCAGCCTGGGGGAAAGTGCGTTTTATGTTCGTATTTTACGGTATACTAATACGTGTGTTGGGAACCAGAGAGACAATGAATAACAAGAGATAGAGTATTTATAAATGTTCGGTTGTAATTTGTAAACAACGTTGTTGGTAAACAACATTTTTCTTATAAACTCAAAACTCCCTGCAAACTTGTGATATAAAAAACTTCATCTGTAACAATCCAATAACAAATGCATATTGACCTTAACAAAATTTAAATTTGTTTATAAATAATTATAAATTATTGAACTTTCCTGTCAACTTAACCTCGTTGATGTCTTCCCTGCTTATTATGAGTTTAGGTTATTTTTACTGTATTATTTTTTGCCATTATTAATTGTTTGCACTTTTAAAATTAAATTATATGTTATATTTATGTAATATGCATTAATATGTAATATAATTATTATTACATAGTATGTAACTGGACATAAAAACATTCTTATGGTCTATGAAAGATTTTTTTTTTCATCATTATGTGTGATATAAGTGATTATATTTTTATAGGTTACTCTTTATTTATAATTTATTATTCTCAAGTTATAAAACGTTTTTGTGATCATGCGGTTTTTCCTCGACTCCCATTAGCAACAACTGCGGTAGACAATAATTGCAAGTCTGGTCTTTGTCGTGAATCAGTGGTGATATAATGCCACTGGAATTGCAAAGTTGAGGGGGAGGGGAGAGACTGATATAAATACAAATATATGTTCTTCTGATTTTAGTTGTGAATTTAATTTATTAGATAGGTTTATTGAGAGGTTGAGCTTCCTTTTCCGCTTTTGTCCAAAGCTCACAGTTGATTTTGATAAATAATTTTAACAAGATAATCTTGTTTACTCGGTGTTAATTTCAATGCATCATTACAAAAACATTTAAGTTCATATCGACGTTGTTTTTTGAGAAAGGCGTAAGCGCCATTTATCAAATTTTACAGGAAACCCATTTTCCCACTGAAACGATTTTTTCCCAAATAACAATATAAATTTTTTTATTTATTCTTTATTGTATAGAGTAGGAGTTTAATAAGGTAGCAAAACCATTATAATTACAATTTATTTTAAAAGTCGTTAGTATTTGGTGCTTACGTATACGTACGTATACGCCTTCAGTATTCGATTTTTAGACCATTTCCAATTTTTTTTTCTCGATATATCCTGAGCGGGAATCGCTAGAGGTGGTGTTTACGTCACAAAATCAATTGAAACCTAAATATCGAATTTTTGACGACGCTTAAGCCTTTTTAAAAAAAACAACGTCGACATAAATCAAATACTTTAATTAGACACTTTTCTAAAACACCACTTATGTATTTGAGTGCTTATTATGAATTCTATTTTACGTTTAGTTCATTATTAAATTTATTTTTTAGTTGATATTTTATCTAACTTAAAATTTTCCGACTCACATATCAAATGAGTCGTACTGTTTGTGTTCCGCAAATCTTTTTACTATGTAATTCCTGCAATAATAATTATGCCCTAATGAAATATTTATTTTATGAAGCTATGGTAAATAGATATTTCCAGAAACTAGTTAATCATAAAATATTAGGACATTGCAGGTAATATATCCCTGCATGAAGTTGTATTTCAATTATATTCAAAAACCAATTTTTCATTTTTTTTTTCCTAGGATACCTATAGGATTTATTACATTATTTTTCACTAATTCAAATTCAATTATTAGAAATATTCTAATTATATATAAACTAATATAGCCGACTCATTCATTATCAATAAGGTAATTTATTAATATAAATAATTCAAAATAATTCCGTTTTTATGAATAATGGGGGAATTATTATTAGAATCTGTAAGTAAATGTCATTTTAACTGAAAAAATTCTCAGTTTGCTCAGATTTGTACCAACAGTTATTGATTATCATCCAAGATAATAATTGAATTTTTTATTAAATCTTCAATAATTTGCTTTCACAGATTTTAATAGGACACGACAATACAATTCAGTATTTCAACTGATTTAAGATATAACTAAATGAAAAGTACTGTCATTTTTTAGAAATTTTATCGTATGTTACATTACTGTGTATTTTATTTGCTAAGGTTGAAACAAAATTGTGTTATCGCAGTCGTTTATGGAAATGTCCTCATGATAAATAGAAGAGTGATATACAATTTTTAAACTTTTATATATATATCACTACTATATATTATTGCGGTAGTATAGATCCCTTTTCCGGCTCTCAGGAGCGATGGATTTTGATGAATGAGGTATCAAAAGAAAGGAAATTTCATAAAGAAGTGACGAATTCCAATTTCGTTTCCTAAATTCTTACTAGGGCTTAAATAAAAGTGGTGAAAAAACTGGGAGGTTTCACAAATTTGACGACTGAGAGTCAGCGGATCGAGACGGGATAGGTTGGGTTTTAAAGATTTTGACGCGGGCATCAAGACCACGTCCTACGGAGCGTATTGGTCCAGCGTTTTAAACCTTAAAAACCTACAGTTTTCGAGATAACGCACGATATAGGTCCGCACGGGTCCCATGCCATCTTGCGTTAGTGCCGTTGTCATAGCAACTTTATATCTTTTAAAGCCAGTTGAGACTGTTAACAAAAACGTATTAATAACTGTGAAAACGTTTTGTAAATAAAATATTGTTTTTATGTTTCCATGATTGATAGAATACTACAAACAGACAGTGGTATAGCTGGGTCTTATTGCTTAACTGTTAAACTGAGGGGGTACTTTCCAGTAGGGCAAGTTAATTAATTATTAAGTATTAACTATTACTTGAACATAGTCATAAACTATTAAAAAGCTTCACCAAATGTGTGTGTTAAATAAACTTTCTTGGTAATATTATATTGTTTATTGCTTATACTTCGATTCCATTAAGGATTCATTAAGATATGTAATGCGAGAGTTCTCGCTCGGGTATACTAGTCACTACTATATATTATTACGGTAGTATAGATCCCTTTTCCGGCTCTCAGGAGCGATGGATTTTGATGAATGCGGTATCAAAAGAAAGGGAATTTCACAGAGAAGTGATGAATCCCGATTTTGTTTCTTAAATTCTTACTAGGGCTTAAATAAAAGTGATGAAAAAACTGGAAGGTTTCAAAACTTTGACGACTGAGAGTCGGCGGATCGAGACGGGATAAGTTGGGTTTTAGAGATTTTGACGCGAGCATCAAGATCATGTATGGTCCTTTAGACCATATTGGTCCAGCGTTTTAAAGCTTAAAAACCTACCGTTTTTGAGAGAATGCACGATATAGGTCCGCACGGGCCCTATGCCATCTTGCGAACGTGTCGTTGTCATGGCAACTTTATATCAATTTGAGTCTGTTTACAAAAACTTTTAATGAGTGGGAAATTATATATTAAGTATGAACTGTAACTTCAACATAGTCACTTCAAACTATGTAGCTTCACCAAATGTGTGTGTTAAACAAACTTTCTTGATAATATTATATTTTTTATACGAATAAATATGTTTCCCTAATATCGCTTATACTTCTAATGTATTAGGGATTATGCGAGAGTTCTCGCTGGGGTATACTAGTAGTAATATAATAGACATAAATAAATGATTTTTCAGTAATTTTATGAAAGCGTACTTTTTCCTCTAATCAGCGACATCCTATTATTCATTAGAAATTCTTTTCTGTATTTAATTTTAAATATTTATTTACTTATGCGAATTTGATCTCTGAGTATTTAAATAATTAAAATAGCTACTTAAATAAATGCGTTAACCCTGCTGGATGTCTAAATCTCTGGAATCATTTATATTTTTATCACTTTTATCGAAACCCTCTGTAATCGTTATCATGTAAATTAAATATTTATTTCGTATCAGTATTACGTTTCAAAATCGATACGAACGTGCATGACAAGATAAGGTTTTTTTTTATTTTTAATCGTTTAATGGATTGGTTTCGTGCAATATTAGTGGGTTTGAAGTTTCAAAATTTATTTTTTGCCCACCTCATATGATTAACAATAGCGCTCGTGTTGCAGATTTATTTAAACATTTATATACTGGTATTATATAATTTCTGATTATTATTAGTTTCTGCAATCATTTTTTTTTTTTTAATGGCAATGAAAAAATAGTGATTAATATATTATTGTTGGAACTTTTTGAGGTTCTCAATTACGTTAGTTATTTTTGCAATTTTTTATCCACAGGATTTTAGTGGAATATCACCTTTATTATTTTTAAAATATCATCGATTTATTGAATTAAAAATGATCAGATTCGAAAAAAAAATTCTTTAAAGACCTTTTAAATTTAGAAAGTTCCTACGTTTTATGAAATCGACGTTAGTGCAGTATCATTTGCAATTCAAAGATCGTTGACTCCCGCAAAATAAACAAGCTGACATATATTGCTTATTCACGCTGCGTTGCATTTTCTTCGAATTGTTAATTCTTTAACTGGTTATGTAATAAGTGATTCATTTAAAAAAAAAAAAAAAATGAATTAGGTAAGTTTTGTCTAAATATTTTTGGATATATTTTGAATTTATATATTTCTAGTAACTTATAGAGGTGATTCGTATTAAATAAACTATTTTAAAGATTTCTTCATTTTCTTGACTATTTTATGAAAATTGCTACAATTTTTATAATTAATTTTATAATTAACCAAATATGCCAGCTATATTACTGTAAATAATAAATATTTTTAAAGACCTTTGACCGTACCTATTCAGATTATACACACACACACACACACACACACACACACACACACACACACACACATATATATATATATATATATATATATATATATATATATATATATATATATATATATATATATATATATATATATATACATACATATAATTGTTGCTGCGTCTGTTTGTGATGCCGTTTAATATCATATTCACGCATTATATTTGTGTATACGATACGTTGGTTAGCTAGGATCCGATAGGTAGCGCTTTATCAAGCTGTAATAGTCAATTTATGTGCGTGTGACTATTAGTGAACATTTTAAATAAATCGACAACGGATGCAAATTCAACGTGCTTAATTAACGTTAGATCATTGTTCAATACTCTTGCACCTGAATATGTACCTGATATAGAATATTCATCATATTTTATAACTACTGATGGCAAAATGGTTAAAGAATTTGAATATTAGCATTTAAATTTAAAAATGAAACTTCTGGAATGTGTTGCGCAGCAGGAAAAGTTGTATTGCCAACATTGAATCCTTTTCAGTCCACCTGATCCATTGCAAACTTTTATATCTGGTCAGATATATTTATTTATTTATATAGTTTGCTTGTAATCATTATAGTGCTAGTGGAAGCATGCTCCTCTAAATACTCTTAGCTGCACAAGTATTACTAATAATCATTGAAAAATAAATAGGACCATTTTGGTGATTCAAACATTTATTTAAATATAAAATTAATTTGGCTAAAAATTATAACGGCCGAAAAATGCAGGTTTAGTCGGAAAATTCCAGCGAGGAAATGAAATTTACGTTAAGACTATCTTATCCCTGGCGAACCCGGGACTGCGCGACTAATATACATATATATATATATATATATATATATATATATATATATATATATATATATATATATATGTATATCATTGTTTTCAATGATGATATGATGTGTGAATGACAATGATGTCAAGTTTGAATTTATTTAGTTTTTAAATACTTTTGTAAATTAAAATGTTTTTTGCTTGGGAAAAGTGGCCACAACACGCTTGTCCTTTATTTTTTCCAAATCCCATTTATTTTCTTTAACACCAATAAGCTCTGCTTTTAATTGTTTTTTTTTTTAAGTCAACTTCAAGATTATGAAATATTTTCGTGAAACGATTTCTGTTTCCTTAAGTTGTAGACGTAAGGATTGCCACGAATTTAATTTCAATACAAAATAAATCATTTTTTAGCTCGGGTGAAACAGGTTATGTACTAAATATCAATCGAGGAGATTAAATTCGCAATTTCATCACATTGTGTAATAACTCGTAAAATTAGCTGCCATTCTTCAAAATCATTTCGTTATTTATCGCAAGGGATATCGAATGACGTTATGAATGTAGCAGAAACGGCACCTTGATAATTGTCCTTGATGAAACTGGCGAGAAGTCTATTCCTCCTAACACTTGTAGTAAACACTTCTGATTTCCATCCACTAACTGTATGATTCCATGTTCAAAAACATATACCACTCTACGTCCAAGACTGTATTAATAGATGCATTCTCCTTGAAAGAAAATATACATTACGTTTTTTTTTCCTTCCTTGACTCATCGACCTTGATGGCTGTTTTGATACCCTGTATTTTATTTTTTTTTTTCTTGAAAATCCTTATTTATGGAACATCGTAGAACCGCCTTGACAACACTTTATACTCGCTTATTATTTACGCCTTTCGGAACGGACTGTGGATCATGAACAAGGAGGGGAAGCAAGAAGCATGCATTGACCGTGAACTGGATGTTTATGATATCTAAAAATATGAACAGGGATAGCGAAGGTCAGGAACTGGTCCAGCCGGTTTGGCATGAATCAATGGAGAACAGGCAGCCCATGGGTGTTGGTGTAGGTTGTGCGAGGGTTTTTGTCGGAGCAGATCCGGGGCTCGATATATAGTTGTCTAGCAACTAATCGTCGGCTGCATTCTATAATGAAACGGGAGATAGTATATTTGTGTAATTTATATTGAGCGATTTAATTCGATATAAATGGAGGGAGACAACCTACTCATTCATGGCTCTGCATACAAATTTCTCTGGTTACTATTAAGGAATATTATTCACTTAAAGTCCTTTTTTTTTTCTAACATACCAGCATTTATTGATCATCTTAAAAATCAAATCCTAAGATTTGATTTCTATTCTAAAAATAATTTTTTCAGTTTTGTAATATTACATTAATTAAAATGTGGTGTGCAATATTTTTCTTAATAAAGTATTAAAATAAAAGCGGAAGGTGTAAGAAAGTTTACGTAACGTTGATTTACATATGTTTCAGGCACATTATTCGTTTGTATAATGAATTTTGAATATTTATACGCTTTTGATTGTGTATACGCGGCGGGGGCGGGGGTGCATTTTCTGTCCGTTTCATAACCTCTAGAACACGATTATGGAAGTTTTGGAGATGTCTGATATATATTTTTTTTTCTTGCTTCATTTGAGAACCTACAGTGCCCCTCTTTAGTACAAATGAGCTGAAATTCTAAAGTGTATTTTCTATCTGTTTCTATATACTATATACTATGTTCTATATTCTATCTGTTTGTATATACACTACAATACGATTAGGGCATATAGGATCTTTGAACTTTCTCCTCCCTCCTTTGTCATTTTAATATTTTTTTATTTTAATAAAAATTGGATCTTAGTGACAAAACTCTGCTACTCAGGGTTTTTTTTTTTTTTTTTTTTTTTTTTTTTTTTTTTTTTTTTTTTAATAATTTGACAGAAATTCCAGATATTTATAATGATGATCATTCTCTTATTTACAAGGTTGAACAGCATTTCTCAAGTTTCCATTCACTATTTTTTTCAGGTTCTTGCAAAACGTTCAACGTTTTTTAAAGGTTCGCAAAAACCTTCACATAACAAGATCCATTACTTACTGGTGAACTTCAGGATGGAAATTTGTACACTGGCCTAAAATCTCAATCGATTCTGGTTGATTTAATTTTAATTTTCTCGTCACAATATTTGTAGACATATTAGCAATTTTAAGACTGTTGCTTGTAGAATTTACTACCATCCATATCAATTTGTTAAATAACGAATAATAATCCATCCCCATTGTCAAATTTAAACTTTTTTTCTGTTCATTTTGTATTAGAGCTATTGATATTCTTAACCTGTAGTTGCTTCACATAATACCAATTTCTGCAGAGACGTTGCTAAAACAATACGAGTTTATATGTGGTTGGGAGAGCAAAATATAAAATTTCTCTATAATTTTGACCGGATATCCCAACAACTTATATTCCAATATTTTAATTTCCTCAACTCTTTTGGATTTAAACTTTTCACTTATCAGTTGCGAATGTTGACATTTTATTTTCTATTCTAATACAAAATCGTATCGATAAACTCCCAATTTCTTAATTTAAAAAGTATAGGTATTGGTATTGGTTTTAGATTTTAGTAATTCTTCGAGTAAAAGGTTTTACCTCAATTTGACCAATTTGAAGTAGATTCTCAAATTTCGAATTTCCCTACTTTTTGGGCTTTCAAATTATTGGGGGGGGGAGGGGGAAGGTGACACCTTCCCTTACTCCTTAATCCTCCCACGGTGACGTCACTTAATATCAGTATTGTCTTGATAAGGGAGCGAACAGTGCTTACGGATCCGTAACTCGAAACTGATTCAACATAATGGCATGTTTCTTCATTCCTCTATTAAGCCAAATGATGTTTTATTGCTACATTCGATGAACACGTGATAGGATGGAAGACAACGGTGTACAACAGTTGTAATCTGAATGATATATTTTCAAAATACAATGTGATAATTCTTCCGTTATCTACACCAGTGTGTGGTATTTTACAACCGTGATTTAACATCCGCTTCCTGTCAGAATCCACACATTGCTAAAAAAAGGAAGTAAATATTTTTGACATTAGTCAGAGATAAATCAGGTGGTTGCATCGCAATGATATAAGACGTCTCCCAGGACACAAGAAAATTGAATGAACGGCATAAATAAATGCAAATGTGGACGTGATGATTACACTTTATAATTTATTGCAATATATATTTATAAAATCCATCACATTGATAATTTTTAAGCGTTTTAAAAATGCCTTTATTTATTTATTCTTTTGTAAAACTTTTACTTGATCGCACTAATACCCGTATTTTGCAACGTCGTTATACAAATTCTGCAACAGCGCTTCTCTTCTGAGTATATCAATTGAAGAAAAAAAAAAGAAGTGGATATTTGACTGGGTATAAATTAGGCGGTTGGATGACAGTGCTGACTATACCGGCAGTGGTAAGGTCTATGAGCGAAAACTTTACAACGAAGCAAAAACTATTTTCCTGTCATTTTCACGAACTAATTTTAATCTTTTTAAAAAACTTGGGAGCCACCTTCTAAAATTTGTGTCCATTTTCTATTGAATTCTTCTCTCTGATGACGAGACGAACCGTTTTCTACAAAAAAAATTATTTTCAATATTTTGTGGATTACGCTCACTGATCTGAAATCCTTCGATGTTGTCTCCCAGGAATATCATTAGAATAGAAAATCCTTATTTATTAGCGTATGGTACGTTGCAATAATCGTCGCCGGAATGTATGAGCAGTTATATTTTTATTCGTAATGTTATACTCGTATCATCTTGTCAGTAATTTGATATATCTAAGAATCTTGTTTAATTCATTATAAAATTATTTATGATATTCAATTCCTTGTTTGTTTAGTTTACTTCAGAACATGAATATTGTATGTGCCAGGTTAAGGAACAAACAGCAGGCTTCGGAGTTGAAAGGAACTCAGAGGTGAAAGTAACACAACTGCGGTTCACAGTTAGGTCCCACCTGCTCCTAAGCTATGCCAATCCTTTTTTTCTCTTCGATGTCTTCAACTCCGACCTTGAAACATTTTTGCACGGTGTTGCCATGTAGTCTTGTAGGCCTTATTGTCCTAGAAGGTCAACCTTGTTCAGTATGTGCGACGGGTCTGGGAAGCCGTCTTGAGGGCGTCAGCTGTTGGTGGGGAGTAAAGGTTGCAAGGTTGCATGCGTTTGTGTCCCGCTCTCCTAATGGAGAGAAAGCGTAATGCCACTGAAGGTTCCAGTGTTTTCGGTGTTGTAAAGTAAAAGAGCCAATTCAATAATCCTAAATTAGTGTTTAATTACATCATGAGCATTGAATGATTTACAAAGGTTTTTTTATTGTAAGGATTAGATACGGTAGATATTTTATGGTTTGTCAAAGCTCAATTCTGTACGTAAAATGTGGCGTGATTATAATATATTAGAAGTTTAGGGCGTAAGTCTTGCAAATGTTAACGTCGGAAACGAGAAGCAGTTTTTTGTTTCAGTCTTTCGTGAGAAATCCTTGGGCAGATCCGTTGAATACAGCAGATCCCTAAGTAGAATATTTTTCAAAAATACAGTACGGTTTGATGTCCTAATGCCATTCGCGATGTCCTAATTTGAAATATAAAAAATAAATAAATATAAATGTTTCTTTGTGAAGCTCTCATGGTTTATTTGAGACAAATATACATACGTTAAACAGATAAACTTGTGCTTTTTACAGTATTGACAAAGGAAAATAGTATAATTTATACATGAAAAAGTTATTTAAACTTGTTGGTGAACTGATTACAAAGATGAAAAATTTATTACACAATGATTTATTATTTCCAAATAAATAACCTTTGCAAACAATAAAAAAATGTTTTGGAATAATTTTAAAAGAAGAAATTAGAGATTAATTTGGATTGGATTGGATTTTTTTTATTTTCTTGCTTTATTGATTCCAATACACATATTTTTCCTTTATCTTCATAAATGACCGAGATATAAGCGTAGAAAAACTCTAACCGGACGCCATTTTGAATCAAATGGCAAATAATGATTTCAAATTCCGAAGATCTTCCTGGGCTTATCTGCTACTTCGTTGCTACATCTAATCAAAATCGGCCCGGGAGAGAAGCAGTGGACGGGGGGACGTATGTTTTTTTTTTTGTTCGATTTTTGAATTATACGTATATTGAAACGTAAAACTTTAAATTTCGCGGAGGAGGGGAGGTTATATATTTTTTTTCTTGTCCGTTATAAAGGTTTATTATTGAAATTAATAAACCAAAATTAGAAGTTTCGAGAGCAATGGAATACATTCTTTCCTGAAAACTAATGCATGCGGCACTTGTATAATATTGAAACGTCTTTAGTTTTATATTTGTTTGTAATCTGAACTGTTTACCTGATTCTGTGTATATCTCAATTTTTATGTCTTGATAAGGTGAGTGCCTATGTCGATATATTCCGAACTGTGTTCCTCATTTCAATGATATCTTGAATAATTAGACGTATGCGTTATGTAAGAGATTATGAAGTTCGAGTTTGAGGTAAAAGATCATTTTAAGAAGTTTCCTGTGCTAAATGATCAGTTAATTTTCTTGGATTATCGAGTGCACTTTTACCAATTATTGTTCAACCTTCTCATAGAAAAAAATGTATTTATAGATTAAATTTTACTTATGTGTATGATACATGAGATCGACTCTTACGATTTCACCAGAAGATTGTTAAACATTGTTTCATAACTTTTTTTTTCTCCGTTTGTCTCCATTGATTAAGTGCATTGTAAATCGCAAGTCTTTGTACTGAGAACAAAAGCTCTCACCTTTATGCTTCTTAATTTAATACGTGACCATCCGCATGGCATTTTCCTCTAGCCCTTATATGCCGTTACAATGCTATTTGTAATGGATATTACCGGAGTAGAAAGAAGAATAACTTCTAAAGATTTCCACGGCTGAAGTCTTCCTAATGATGTCTGTATTGCGGAGAAGACCTTAAAAGCAGTTGGTCTTAAAAATATTCTTACTCGAGGACGAATAATTGATATGCTGAATTATTTCTCTATCGTTAAAAATTATAAATACAAATAAAACCATTGTATTTGAAAATATTCTACAGTATAAATAAATTAAGGATAACTTCACCTTTAACCTAATTTGTTCAATTTTTTTTGTCCTGCGTTGTATCTTTTGCTGAATATTTACATAAAAACTTTAATTAATATAAATTATGTGGTGATTATTATAGTTATAATAAATATATAAAGCTATATTCGGATACAGACTTTCTGCTTCAGTTGAAACAAACATTTTATGGAATGGAGTTCTGAAAGTTGGAAGTTGAATTGGAACTCTCGTGGTTTTGTTCAAGTTAGTACCAGGTATTAATTTAAAGTTGAAGTTATTCTATAATTAATTATTCTTCTTTATTAAGTTTGGTTTTGTGCGGGAAAATTTATGACTGAATCTGTAACCAGTGATTTTAATCAACTAAAGTTACTTAATCCTACTTAATCAATCTCTTTTACCTAATACGCCTTTGTCTCGTGAACTACTGGAGGTGAATTTACAAGTATTGGTGAATAATAGGGACTGCACAAAAAATAAAAAATTTAAATCTGAAAATTTAGAAATAAAAAAAAATGGAGTTCCCTCCAAAAGATTAATAGGGATTGCATAAATAAATCACATACTAGATAATTCCAATTTTCAAGATGTAGCTTAAAATAGCTCAAGATTTTTTTTTAAAGTCACATTCGAATTCACGTGCATGAATATATTGAACTATTTGTTTGTAGATTTAATGAAGTTATTAAAATACAAATCATTTTTTCATAGCATTACTTAGAAAATGATTAAAATATATTGAAGCAATACAGTTTTTTTTGTTGCTCTCTTTGTCAATAAACCCTAACCTGAATTTTTGCCGTTATAAATATTAAATTATCTGGTTAAAAATTAATCTTTTTTTTTTGGCAGTTTGAATTAACATACTTTTCCTGGCAATACTAAATGATTACCACTTGAACGACAAAAATTGCATGTATATCTTTTAAATTGCATTTTATTATTATTTTATTTAAACAATATTTTGAACATTCTCCAGTTCCGATATTTATTTATATCCCTACGAAATATTCTGCTTCATTTCAATGTATACAAATAAATTGTTTACAATATCCAAATAAATTGTGTATTCTCTTTTAAATCTCAACGAATGTTCATTTAATGTTATTTTTGCATAGTTGCTAACTGCGTATTTTTTAAATTTTCTAATCAATGTCTCAACTTGGCCGATTAGAGGTTCAAATCCTCATATCTCGGTCATTTATAGGGATAGAGAAAAATATCAAGTGTTTTGATTCATCATACCAAAGCCTAAAAAAAAAAAATACTAAATAAAATTCTATCCAAGTATTTTTTTTTTTTTTTTTTTTGGAGGTATGAATTTTTGGAAATAATAGAGCATTGTGGAATAACAATTTGCAGCATTCTTTAATGGCAATGTAAAAGTTTTCTATTAATTTATTTATTGAGATGGGGTTTGAAAACATTTAAGTTGATCTTCTGTAATGTTTAAAATATCGATATTTTTATGATTACCAGCCCTTTATTAAGAGTATGTTTTCATAATGAAATTTCAAAAATGCGTGATCTTCGCCCAAAAGTGTTACTTGCTAATCTATCATCCTTGTTTGTCTTTTCATAAGTTTCATTAAATTGTCGGTTTAAATAATAGATCATCCAACAAATAGATAGTACTTCGATAAAGCTTTGTTATCTTGGTATATCTTACTCAATCCAAATCAATCCCATCTTGATCTGTGCCTTATAAAGACTGACGTCGGTTAACCTCGAGGTGGCTGTTCCTGATTTAGCGGTTAGCACGCCAGGTAATACCCATACCATCTTCTTCCTAGATCATGAGGAAATCTTAGCGATCTTCTCCGTGACATAAGATCATTTCTTTTTATAGCACCCATAAGATCTCCTTCAGAAAGGAAGAACGCGATAACGACCTGCCTTTAAGAAACAATTGCCTTAACTTGTTCAATTTATTTTATATGTAATAAATTTTACATCTTCAAACACACAAGGAAGAGGAATGATTTTAATCGGTCAACAATTTTTTCAAATATATTTCTTCATTATCTCAAATTAAAATGTTGTGAGTGGAAAAGTAACGTTTAATAGATATTTTTTATCCCCGTCTTCCGCAATCCTTAAAGCCTCTTTATTCTTCTCAACCAATGAAAATTTTTAATATAATTTTAGGGATGTGTAGTTTTATCCCTGGCCATTATCATGTTAAATTATTATTTCGTATAATTGTTAAAAAGTTTGATTGAGAGGTACAGTTATAGAGATAAATACAATTTTCATACAAATAAATTCGCTAAGAATCGATATGGAAAAATTACCAAAATAAAATATAAAATATGTAAAAGTTACACAAAATTATGCTTGAGATTATTTATATATAAATGGGTCATTTCACAACTAATAAACCAATATAAAACTAAATTTAGACTTAAGGTTTTTCAAGATGAATGAAACTTTGTTTTTATGTTTTGTCTATAAATATACTTCAAAATTCAAAGTTCAGATTTTTTTCATTTTTATTTTTTGTTATAAATTTTTAAAAATCTAAAATCGACTGCTTTTCGTCACGGTTTAAATCACTGAAAAGCTTATGTCTCCAAAACTATTTACTCTAGAAAGCTCAAAATGATGTCATTCTTTTCAGGATTACGTGAACTTTTATTTGATATGTATCTTTTATTTACCAAATAAATCTTTAAATGTTTAAAAATTTACAAATAGTTTTTTTTTTTTTAAACTCAAAGTCGAAATTCTTACGTGTTATAAAAATGTATGTACCAAATTTCATTACTTTGTATTTTTATGGCAATTTTTTATCTAACTGAAATGGAGGTACAATGTCAATATACGTCATATTTTAAGCAATTAAATTTACTTTACTAAAAATCATTGTACAAACTGCATTTTACGTTATCTACTGTGTCCAACATTATTCCTGAGCTTCCATAAAACTTTTTTTTTTTACATGATCCATTTGAGATATCATCAAATTTGGTATGTGCATTCTTATATTAGCATTAGACGTATATTTTTTAATTAAATGATTTAACGTATTAATTAAATTATTTAAATATATTTAACGTGTGTGTTAAAATGAACACTTCAAACACACTAACACATTAAATGATTTTTTTTTAATTAAAAATTTCTATATGGAATAATAAAAAAAACTTTTTTTTTTAAATAAGAACACAAAAAAACACAAACACAAATAAGAACACAAGATTTTATTTTTTTTTTATAATAGAACCCTCAAAAACCCAATCTTGATATTTTGCCCATTCATTCTTATAGCAGGTATATGTAACATTTTTTTTTTAATTAAAAGTTTCAGTTTTGAGGTTTTTGAAAACATAAATGTTTTTGAAATATTTAAAGATTGGTTTGATAAGTTCAAGATACCATAATAGACCATATAACCTTTAAAAGAATTACTCTATTTTGAGTTTTCTATTAAATAATATTATAGTTTTGGAGCTAAAAGCTTTTCAATGATTCAAAACATATCAAAAAACAGTCGGCTTTCCTTCTTTTTTTATTAATTCCAAAACTAAATATAGGAAAAATCTGAAATTTTGCATTTTTTGCCCTAGGTGATAGTTAACACATATGTAAAAAAAATCATTGAATTATGAGACATCAAGTTGCAGACATGCTACAACTAACAGTCTGGAACTTGATGTTGGTTTGACATGGAATGTGGTATGTTCCAGTTATATTATTTTAATTTATTAACCAGTGTATTTAATTATATTTAAAAAAAAAATGTTTTTGTTTGCCCTTCCAAACGTGCCGCCTGTGTATTAAAACTGACGTGATATTATGTAATTGTTATACTAATTTAATAAGGTCTTCCGCTCTGTTACTTAATGTGAGAATTGAGGAAATTCCAGCAGAGCTCATGCTGCCTACGCAATGATAGGGTCTGCGTGTTTGGTCAAGATTAGGATCTGGTATATCAGTTTGCCCAGCACTGCCATTGTCCCACTGAAACTGATTTTCTGCATTCTAAACAATAAAATTGACCTTAATGATAAAAGATTAAAGACTGAATATGACATTGACAACGCTGTAGAGACACTTAACAAAGACTGTACAATCCGCCGCCTAATATGATAAAAGAAAATATAATAATTGCATTTGTTCTAAAGTCACCACCCAACGAAAAGGTACGTAAAAACCGGTTAATGTCCGTAATAGTGGCCGAAATTTCCTCTTATTTCTATGGAGGGGGTGGCTAAACCCTGCAGCCTTGGATGATTACTGGTGGCAGATTGCATCTTTGCGCCTATAGATATTTGAGTCTGTGGGTTTTGACTGACCATCGAGCCGAATCTATACTCTTTGGATGTCATGTCTATAAGTTGATGTCATGTCTATATCTAGAAAGTATACTTCTATTAAAAAGGCAATTAAACAAATGCCAGGCCCAGAACTCCTGGCAAGCAGAGAGTACAGACAGATCCAAATTTCAAGCTTATCTCCCTCTCAGTGCAGAAAATTTTGGTTCGGTTTCACCAAAACGTTCTCTCTGGCAACTGTAGCACTGTAGATTGGTGCTTTAAAAAAACCGGTATAAATTAATTAATTTAATTGCTTGATTAAGTTATTCCGTTTCCTCTCCTAGGCGAAGCAAAAATTCTATTCTTATCTCTATTTTCTAGCCCCAAACCATGAACCTAAGATCTTCTTATATTTGTAAAATTGCTCGAGTTATTTGGCGCATCTGAAATCCTCTGTGAAAGTATTTGATGGTATGCAAAAGGTTTGTATGGTATTGTTCAACTTAGAAAACAGCCATTCCGAACTTGATCCATACAGCTTTTGATCTAAATGTAGCGAGGGTAGGAAATTAAAATCCACTCCCATTCTCTCCAATGACCTTCAATACAGTGTAGAAGTCCATTATTTTCGGGGGAAAAAACGACTAAAAATGAAAAAAATTTGTTTGACAATTCAAATGGAGAATTGTGCTCCCAGTGGGAATTCTTTCCTTATATTGTAGCATTTTATCTAAATGGATGCAGGTGGTTAATACTTCGTATAGATCTTTTTAATTTCATAAGATAACTTGATAAAACTTGAGAGGAACTGTGAATTATTTATCCTTTTTGGTATAGAGGAATCATTGCAAAATAAAATAAAATAGCCTCACCGATGCCCTCGTATGTCCTTTCAGGTGTTTTTACTTAAAATGAAAGCACTCTTAATTTATTGTGACTAATGATGTCTTCCTCTGAGAGAGCTATTTCCCGAATCTGATGTTGATAGTTGTGGGAGGCTCGTTAGGATGGGAGCATTACAGCTGGAGGTCCTTACTCTTGCATAAATAATGAAGGAAGATAACAATTCGACGTCGACATTAAGCTGTTATGTATCAGAGACAGGCTCTTTTCAAACATCTTCATGTCTTAATTCCGCTTAGCATAAGATGAACTGGAAAATTTTTACTGCAGTCCATTAAAAAATTGTATAAAAATGCATCTGGGTTCTGTTTTAAAATATAAACCACTTATTTGTATATCCAAAGTACGTTTACTGAGTAAATTACTAACACTGAGTTTTATGAAAGTTAGTTGCGCCACTAGTAGTTCATTTACTTTAAATCGTTTCGGGCATATTAAAAAATTATTGAAAACTTATTTGTTCACAAATGGACGATACTGACTGAGTGATCTCGCTGGTTCTTATTGCAATAGACAAATATTGTGGATGCATTAAATTGGAAATTCAGTTCAATGTTTTTGAATGAAAATCTACTTTTGTTCACTGTTTTGTAAATTAAATTTTATTACATTCAACGCATCACGTACATTAGATTCACGTGCAAGGGAACAGGCTCGCCTCGATGGAAAGTTTCAGCTTCTTAGTAATTTAGTGGTGGTTGATGTAGTGAAGTCACGTAGCCATACCCTCCTGTGACCATTGCTATATGTATCCGGGCGTTTGTGTTCGTCTGTTGTCTCCTGATTAAAAATTAAAAGAGAAAGATTTTATTCAACTTAGTAACTACATTTTTATATTGTTACCTTAGATCGTGTAAAACGTTGGTAACATCCAATCTCAACTGTATAATTTTAAAAAATTTATTCACTGAAAATAATGAAAATATATAAGTAAAGTAAAGGACCTTATGGGAGGAATGATATACTTATTTCTCTGTCACAGACCCGGTTTGCACCAAGCAAGTGCCTTGGTGTTTCTAGAGCCGATGCTTGGGTACATCGGATATGGAGACCCGATGGATCTTGTCGGTTTCCTGGATTCAGGAGGATTTGGACTGTATAAGGTTGTAAACAGAAATGGAATGTAAAGGGCTTGTTTTGTTTTTTTATCTGCGCCATTTGACCAAACCTTGCTTCCTGGAAACAATATTACCGCAACCCAGCGTGTTGTACAAGAGAACCTACTCGTTTGGCTTTCTATTTTAGGCTCGGATTATGTTCTAGCCTTGTGTGCTGTCAGATTAAATAAATTTTAATTTGAATTGAGCTACCAGCGTTAATGGCCTCAATATTTTACTTTATTGCAACAAACATAACTGCACAATAAACAACAAGATATACAAACATTTGTCAAGCTCATGATTGTGTTGTCTGTCTGCTTATAAAAATATATTTTGTGTTGCAGAGTCTTGGGTTGAGGTGGGCCGAAGCCCTGAACGAACGACCCCCCTGCCGTTTCCCGCCGCAGAGGAGTACCTCAGGCTGTTGAAAGAGGCTCAGAGGGAGAGTAACCAGTCCTCGGCTAGGCACAGCTTGGCATCTAGCGTCAAGGGCAGGTATGTTACTTTAGAGGTCATTATACATCAGGATAATTTAAGCTTATTATACAGAAATATATCTTGAAGGTATTAACAAAAAAGGGATTTTAGCTATCTTATCAATCGTTGAGTACAACGCCATAACTGGTACCAGAGGGATATGGAGCGAGTATGAAAGGAACTTTCGAATGCTGTGGTTCAATGGGTTGGGGAATAAAGGTCAGAAAACGGGATCTAGTGAACTGGGGGTTTAATGGGCATTGTTAACCATAGTGTGGCTGATGGGAGTTAAAAGTTTATTAAAAGTATGTGCTGAGAAAATATTTTTTACAAATGATATTAGGAAGAGGCCCTAGTGGCCGATAGTGTTTAAGGCGTCTCCTTAGTAATCTCAAGTCTGCCGCGGCGCCGCACCATGGTCAAAACGTTAAAAAAACCTAAATCGCGTCCCTCTCAAAATGCCAATTCAAGTATATCCCATCATTTTAGAATAGTTAACGTGCCTATTTCCCGGATTAAAGGGGAAAATAGCATTTTTGACAGTTGTTTTTACTTCCTTGCACGAAGTAAAGGAAGTATTGTAATCGCGAAAATTTTCGGTTTTCAGATTTTAACGGAAATATCCATTTTGACCATCCCTGAATCCATTTTGACTAGTTTCGTCGTGGCGTCTGTACGTACGTTCGTATTTCGCATAACTCAAAAACGGTTAGCCGTAGAAAGTTGAAATTTTGTATTTAGGTAAATTATTGTTGTAAACCTCCCTTTTTGGTCACTGCTTAATCACCGAAAGTGGTACTTTACTAGAAGGTCATCATTGATTTTCATCAAAAATTATATTAAAATACTTTGGAAAACTTCTCAAATTTGGTATTTAGAACTTATATATTGATTTAAATACCATACTAGATTTTGGTCTAAATTGGAAAACCGGAAGTGGTACTTTATTTGAAGGTCATATTAGTCTTTCATCAAAAATTATATTAAAATATAATGTAAAACATTTAAAATTTAGTAAATAGGACTTTTATATCAACATAGATGTATTTTCTAGATTTTGGTTAAAATTGGTGAGCCGAAAAGGGTACTTTACTTGAAGGTCATAATAAACTTACATCAAAAATTATATTAAAATTAAATGGAGAAATCATATGTTTCGGTAATAAAGGTTACCAACGCGATTTTGTTTATACTCTAATTAAACATTTTTATTACTTATTTTAAGTGTTAATATTGGGCATTTAATACTGGTTTTCCTCCCCATTTGTGCGATGAACAAGTCTGCAGCAGGAGAATAAGATTTAAGTGGGTTCTTCCGCTTAAAATTTAGAAACTGTCGATTTCTAATGCGTTATCTAGTGATATTGACAGTTTTAATGTTGTCACGGAACACGAAGAAATCTCTTGGAAACTAGTTACCTACTGAAAAAAAAAAACGACATTTAATAACGGAATGAAACCTCCAGAAACAAGAATATGTGTGTGTGTGTGTGTCCCGACGCCGAATTTCGTTTTTGAGATATTGCAATTTTCGGAAATTATTAACCAAATTGAGGATCACTTTTTGAGCTAACGATTTATAGTTTAATAGGAGTACAAGGAGACTTCTGATGTAGTCTGATGTAGTCAAAAATATCTGATGTGGACAACACATGACTATGTGTTGTCCACATCAGATATTTTTCTTAGCTCAAACTCGTAGCTTTCAAAAATCATACTCTGAAGTGTGGAATTTGATGTCAAAGTTTTGAATTACTTCGTTTCTACAAATTTATCTTTGAACATACAATGGATGCTGTTGGAACATCTATTTGATATATATATATATATATATATATATATATATATATATATATATATATATATATATGACACTTGTGGGTGGTTGAAGCGC
Organism: Rhaphigaster nebulosa; assembly: GCA_948150685.1. Lineage (NCBI taxonomy): Eukaryota > Metazoa > Arthropoda > Insecta > Hemiptera > Pentatomidae > Rhaphigaster > Rhaphigaster nebulosa. Next base: position 86,157,345 of record OX411309.1, on the reverse strand, counting down.
TTTTTTATATGTATTTTTTGTACTTATTTGGAATTGTTTAAATAGCTTTTAAAAGTGTGCATCTTTTGATTGCGGCCGAGCGCAGTGTTCTAACTTGTTTTTCTTAACTTATTAGGCTTCTTTTTAAGTGAGGAAATAGTATCCAGCTACGTAAATCTGCGAACTTCTTTGATATTTTGATTTTAATTCGTAAAAAGTATCGTTGTGTCTGAACGGGTCCAGAAAGGGATCTCGGTGGAAAGTTTTGGAGACGTTCTGAAAATTTCCTCATTTATGTTTATTGGTGTGCTGATTACGAATTTCAACTCTCCCACCTCAGATTGTATATGAAAGTATAAAAAAAAATTTTACAAAAACTTGTTTTGTTTCTTCTTCATTGTTTGAAATCATTAATTTTAATGGCTTCTAATATTCATTTCACATTAAATTAAATCAGAGTAAATTATCTACAATTTTGATTTTGAATATTTTTTTGTTTGGCTCCATTTTGTAGCGAAAGTGAGTCGAAATTAGGATACACCATGTAGTTCAGTCAAATGGGAACCAGAAAGACGGTGAAAAGATGAAAATATATATTATAAGTTCTAAAAATAAAATTATTCGTACTTTTTGGGGTGCTGAAGGTAAACCTCAAATGTTTCCGAGAAACAAAAAAATACTAGCTCAAAAAATAAATTTTTACATTCCGTCTCACAATTTTATTGTCATGAAATTGCAAAACTGTATATATGTAAATATATAACTAAAGACATGCAGAATAATATCTTCAAGATTCATCTGTTTGGTAACATTATTGAAGCCACTATTTAACCTAATGGGGTGCTCACGAAAATAAAAACCCGGATTGCTGGTATAAATAATATCGAAAGTATAGCAGGGCCACTACCAATGAGGATATCATCTACATGCTTCAAGTGATATCTGATGCTTTTGTAAATAAATTAATGACAAACCAAAAATTGAAAATTCTCGATCTCCGAGATGTAATTAATATATTTGTGCATTTTTGTTTATTTATATTATGCTATGCTTTATATTTAATTTACATCAAATATAAAAAGTTATATTAATAATATGTTAACAGTTTTTAAAAGTTTATTTTTTCTAAAATTATATTTTGTTAATTTTCGTATAACTTTTTCAACTGTCATTTTTATTTACCGAATTATTTTCTTTGTCTTTTGAATTATGTCTTGAAATTTTAAACTCCTATTGAATGGGGGTTTGCTGCATTCGATTCAGCGTTAAAAATACATTGAAACAAACCTTTTCTAGTGTTATTCAGATAAAGACCTGTTCGAATCTGGCGGGTTGAAATTTATTTCGTGGCGGGCCCACGGAATGAATCTCGATCTTCCCACTTTGCTTAGAAATATTGATAACCTGTAGAAATAACCCGTTCTATTTGCCTCAATAGGCGAAAGGACGTTGTTGAACGCCAATTACAAATACTAAGAATGCTAAGAAAATTATATTGTCTAGTGTTGCTCTCAATAGAACTGGTATAATATAGCCAAGATAGATTTATAACGTACCCACCCGCAAAACTGAACGGTTATGAAGGTTTAGCGGGTCTAAACGACGAATGATACGATGGTATTGGAAAGAGCCGCCCGCAAATCGGGTAAATTAATATATGCTCATATATTACTGTTTCCTGTATTAGAAATGCACCATCAGTTATATTTAGGTTGCTGTATAAATTTAGAATAACTTATCATGATAATTTATAGAGCAGGAAGCTAGAGAGAGAATCATGCTATAGTATTAACGACCTCTACAATACTGCATTGCGTCTTAGTACCATTCGGCCCCTTCCTGTTAGTGAACATTTTTACAATTATAATTTAAGAATTTTATTATGTAGAATAATACGGTGATGTATATTAATAATGTGAATAGCATTGACAAGGGGAGTGCATGATGTATCGATCGCCAATTCATCAATGTTTTGGGTGATTTTACATTGAAAAAAAGTTGACCCATATCCTTCCGTTTTGTCCAATTGGCTGAGAAAAAAATTAAGCATGTTGAAAATGCTTTATTTTATATCTCGAAATTTTAGTCCTTATTTATTTGTATTATAAAAACATGAATTTTAGAGCGAGCTGAAGGGTGTATTGACTTGTATGCAATGATAACGGCATTCTTTGCAGAGTGAAGTATATTAACAGAATTTTTTTATTCAAAACTGGTGTCAGATTTGGTTTTAGCACTTTAAAAAAATTCCTACATTCAAATTTTCGAGCGAATCTAAAAATAAAAATTTTTGGCCTAAAATTGTTTTCTTTAAGATTTAGATAATCGCTCATAAATCAGGAACCCTTTGAATAATTCAAACCTAATTTGGGGCATCGAAAGGTTCTTAAACTACACAATTTGCTTTAACAGTGATCTTCCTGCGTGTTTTAGAACCAACGTTATGCGTAAAAAACTCCAATTTTGTTTTTATATGGTAATCACCTTTTTTTACACAGACTATCTAAGATAATGCAATAGATTTTTATATGTATGGAAAGAAGAAATCCCTGTTTTTAACAAGTCCAAGAATAATATCATATCGAGTAAACTGAAAAAGAGATACAGAGCTTCAAACCCTAACGTAATTTTGTGGCTTTAATAATTTTGAGCACACTCAGGACCGAATTTTTTTTAATTTATTTATTAGATAATTTTTTCAACATTGAGGTTTTTCGATGTACTGAATCCAAATCTGCAATCATTTTTGGCCTGAAAAATCAATGAGGCTAGTAGCTTATTTAACAATTTAAACACTTTTTTTTATAAATTTATTTGAACAAAATCAATTATTTCTTAATGTTTATAATTTTCCTTTGATACTCTCTTAAAAACAAATGTTTAGCTGAAAAAAATTACATCGATATCATTCTTTAAACAAGAGATATAAAATAATGCATTTTCAGCATGTTTCCCTCCCCTCTCCCCAACTCGTAAGGCCCATTGGGCAAAACTGAAAGATATGGGTCAACTGTTTTTCAATGTTGATCAAAATCGGGGACGGACACATCGTGTACTCACTCCACTTGTGAGTCGAAAAAAGTGCTTTAAAAAAAAGAAGATATTTTTAAAATTCTCCTCGACAAATATTGCCAAAAAACGAACAAACACAATTTTTAACTTTATTGTTTTTTATTTTGTATTACTGCATCATATCTTGGCTTTTCATTATGCTCTGAGACCAAATATTTTCTATCACATTAAACTTGGAAAAATCTTAAAATTAAATGTTTTAATTGATGATGTCCTCTTATTTGTTTACCTTGCGCAATCCAATATTTAGCAGTGGAATTTTCAATAGCAATCAATGATTCATTCGATTTAATCAAGCGTAATAAAAAATACATAAAAACATCTTCCACGGTCACGATGTCGTTTGGCCAGAATGTTTTTCTTCTACACTTTTTGCATTTTATAATTTTCTTATTGTTTTGTCGTTTTGTATATAACTTAAAGCTTGCTTACGTGGGTAGGTAGGTGTCCATCGTCTTTGTTAGGAAATCTCATACTCGTGGAACTGGAATCACCACACAAACTTTATTTGCCATCTTTAGAAAACTTTTATCGCAGCAGATGTATCAAAAAAGTATTATACTCAAATCTACTTTATCTTCATTGATATGAAAAAAGAAGAAAAAAGTTCATTAACTTCATTTATTAGGTTATTTTGTATTTTAGGCGGTCAATAACCTTAACTTTAAACATTACGGATTATTATTAAATGTATTGTCAATATATTTTTGCAGCTACTGTTTGCTCAAATCTGTTTCCCATATTTTTTTTCTTTGTTGAAACGAAGTGGAATAAATAAATAAATATTATGTTCTGTATTTTTTCCCTGTGATAAAGAATGTCCTTGGGACGCCCTTCCTCCTCTATTTATGTAAAATAAATTTCAAAAAGTATTTATTCAAGAATAACCAACAATTATAAAACTGGAGTGAATCTAGTCCAATGGTCCAAAATATTTACGACCGTTGTTAATCTTGTATGATTGGGCTTCGATCGCTTTTCAAGGTCCTCTCTTTCACTGAGCATGTTTTTAAAGAAGGTCCTATTTCTTTAATCATATCGATAGCTATTTTCTGTTAACCTTTCGTTTATGTATCTATTTAAACATCGTGAGTTAATAATAAATTTTGATGAAAACAAAAAGAATTTAATTCGGAAAAGAAAAAGAAAGGATTATATATAATGAATTAATTATCAAGCACGCCATTACTCTGTTACTGTGAGAAGAAAATAATATTCTGTTTATAATAATTTTATATTATTATATTCTCGATTACTCTGTAATATTTTTTTAGAGGGGTGGGGGCCTTTAAAATAAATACGCCCCGAGGCGCAAATGGTCTAGGCACGCCTTTGTATATAACTCAATTTTTTTTTTTGAAAAGTTGTCTTATAATCATCGCTAAATATATGTCTTGCATGCATTTCTCCATTTAAAAGTATATATATTTTTGCATATACGTCATTGGACTTCCACCTGTGTAGTTGTGTATTCCAGATTCATCGGCTTAGCTGCCAGGGTCAGTGCTAAAGGGCATGGCTCCCGTCCAACCCGACGCTTCCTAGTCACTCACTACGTCCTATTTCTGGGAATGCAACTCATGCATTTATACACCGCTGTATTTATACATATAAGTTTTCTATTCTATTTTCGAAAAAAATGTTGCACTTAAAACGGAAAATTTTAACATTGCTTGTTCGAAGTAAAAATTGTCTAATAAAATTTTCTCATTTTTTATCTTTGTAAGCCTATTACACATGGTTATTATACATGGGACATTGTCGCGAAACACGAGTCCCATACAGTTGCGATACAAATGTCGCGTCTCCACGCCTACCGAGTCAGTATGTAACACGATGCTGCACCATGTCGCAACAAATTGTTTTCTATGTTATTAATTTGTGCATTAATAATTTAATATTTGCACAAAAAAAAAAGAAGTAAATATAAACGGTACTGGAGGAGAAATCTATTTTGGGGAGGCATAACCCACGAATTAGAAAATTTAAAATTAGGAGATATAATTAACCCTACTTTGATATATTATTAAGCATTTATAGAAATGATGAAATTAACCCTTGAATGCCAACAAAATATCATATAACTGATTATATATTTAGTGTTTAGACTAGCTCAAAACTTTGCAATTATGAAACATTTCTATCATAATTCATTAGTTTTTATTATTATTTAAATAGGTTTGTTTAAATCAGTGGTTCTCGAAATGGTTGCCGCGGCACCTTAGTGTGGAGCGAAATTTTTTAACAGATTTAAGTTAAAGTATTGAATTAAATTAAATAGATAATTAAAACAATAATAAAAAATTATTGGTTTCTTGTTACAGTTCTAAGTTATTTAGGTCTCTATTTTATACTTTTCATCCTTCGTATCTTTAAAACTGTAAAAAAGTCCATTATAAAACTAACCTTAGGATGCCTGCATTCTAGGAACTACAGCTGCCTCTCCCCACCCTATTCCGCGACGTGTATCTTGTTTCAGGTTCCATCGGAGAACCTACATGTTCCTTAATCCCTTAGGTTTGTACGGGGGCTTTAGAATAATTAATTCTTTGGAATTTTAGTCCATCTCAATCTCACCCACGATCCTTGATTTTCTTTTCGGATTGTTAAATGGTTAACTGTGATGGTAATTCAAAATAATTATTTAGATCGGTCAGGATTAAACTATAAATTAAAAAAAAAAAAAAAAACGAGTAGATGTTATGTAGCCAACATTTCGACCAAACTTAGTAGAACTTCTAGAATCAGCTTCCAGCTTCAATTCTCTGACAAATTTTAATTTTGATTTATTTTAGTCTTATAAATTTACATGGTCACTAGATTCAGCATTTTTTTTTTTTTTTTTTTGTATTTTAATTAATGCCTGTTTCAATTTATTAACTAATTTTACTTTACCTTACCTATATACGAAGTATATAGTAAGGGGAAGTATTGCGATCGTGAAAATTTTCGAATTCGAGTTTTCGACGGAAATACACGTTTTAAGGTGCCCTGAGTCCAAATTACCAAGTCTCGCAAAATGGTCTGTGTGTATGTGATCAGTCTAGCTCAAAAACTAAAAGTTGTACGATACTGAAATTATGTATTTAACGTTGGCACATGCATGTGATGTTACAGCAACATTTTCGTCAAAATCGACTAACCGGAAATGCCACTTTATATAATCGATTTTACACTTTTTTACAATTATCTCAAAAATGGCTCTAACGATTTTGATGAAACTTGCCTATATTATTCTTCATAAAGACCTTTTACTTTTCATTTATGTAGTAAATCACCGATGAATTGCAGGGAAAAAATTTATGATGAAAAGAATATTTTATTTGCGCATGGCTTAAGAAGTATGCATTTTATGGTAAATTATGTATAGAATTGTATATAAGGTAATTAAATTATCTAAAAAAACAATAAAAGAATCATCAAAATCGGACCAGTATTAGCAAAGATACAGCGCATCGGACTTGAAATGGTAATTATATCATGGATATTACAATTTTTTCGAAATCGGCTCTAACGATTTTGATGAAATTTGCCTAAATTATTCTTCATTAAGGTCTTTAACTTTTCATTTATGTAATTGCAGGGAAAATGTTATGACGAAAAGAATATTTTATTTGCGCTTAATTTTATTCGACAAAGTTAAAATATATAGGTATCTTATATTTGTCATCTGAGTTTATTAGAAGCAGTGTTTATGTGAACTCTTTAAAATTATATTAAAAAGATAGTTATTATAGGATGGTAAGGGAAAGTTGTGTGATGCGTGCACCGCACCAGATTTTTTATTTTACATTTTACAAGGGATGTGGATTTTATTAACGATGAAGACGTGATTTGTGGTCGTAGCGTGGGATCTCGACCAATAAATATTCACTACATCCATTCCTCTTCCCCCCCTCCCGCTTCCTTCCTTCAATTGATCACACACCATTGATAACTGAGGTGGTCGGTGTACTTAAGGCTCTAAATTGTTGGTTTGATGCCTCCATATATCTAAGTGACAATATATTTTTTATTATTATTATTATTTATTTATAATAGGGTAACGAGATTTTTCTTCTTTCCAATAGATTACTTTAAAACATGCATAAATTTCATTATATAAAATAAAAAAAAATGTATTAGTACAACTGACCATTGATGCATTAGATTTTTTTTTCTAGTAAATTAATAAAATCATTTCAGTTCTGAATATTTAAATAATTGAGCATTATAAACCATGATGTTATGTAACGAGTGTATGGCAAGTACGCCAAGAGCAAAGGAATTGCTCATAAAAGTTATAAAAAAAAAAAAATTTTACTTTTTTACCTAATTATAGTCTTTAATCCAACATTGGTTCATTTTTCCGTCTCAAGAATGTTTTAAAAAGTATAGAACATAATATTTATTTATTTATTCCACTCCGTTTCAGTAAAAAGAATGGGAAACAGATAGCAGAAAACAATATCCACACAAACATAATTAACTTCTGTCATTTAATTTCTTAGGAAGTTCTTATCGATGCATTAAATGGGGGGCAGGGCAATGACTTCTATTATAATCTTCAATTTAATTTATTATGTTTACGTTTCAGGAAAATATTTCCTCGTCTTCAGAATAATTTAACATTACCTCAGCTTATATTTCTGTTGAGGTAATGTTAAATTATTGATATTGTTTATGTATATGTACATGTTCAAGTAATTGTGTATTTAAGTATGACTTGTGATTATAGGTGGTATATTTTTTGACTTTAGAAAGATTGTTCTGAATGTGAGGAAATATTTTTCCGAAACGTAAACCATAACAAATTAAAGTGAAGATTATAATGGAAGTCATATATTGACTTTAAACCCTTCATTTAAAATATAATTAAATACAATGACAATAAAGTAAGTAATGCCCCGTATTTTTTAAGATTATTAATCCCCTAAAATACAAAATAACCTAAGGAATCTAATCTATACCCGCTCTCCTCCCCGCCCAAAAAAAAATTAGAAATGCGTTGCAAGAATTAGTACATTTTTTTTTTTTGGTAAGCTCCCTTAGTCTTTACTTTTGTTATATTTCTTTTATATCGCTCATTTTTTTTTTTCTTAGCACCCAAAATATTTAATGAACTTAACCTAAGCTCAACCTAAAAAAGTGTGCATTTTGAAATTGCTTCCACGGGTATTACAAACACCTTACCTACCTTATCTACGTACGCAAGCTTTTTATTTTATATATAAGACTAGTATACCCGAGCGAGAACTCTCGCATTAGATATCAATCCTTCTTCTAATCCCTAATACATTAGAAGTAGGAAAACATATTTATTCGTGTAAACAATATAATATTACCAAAAAAGTTTATTTAACACACATATTTGGTGAAGCTACATAGTTTGTACTGACTATGTTGAAGTTACAGTTCATACTTAATAAGTAATTAGCTTACCCCACTGGAAATCATCTCTTTAATTTAGCTGTTAGGCAATTAGATTCAGCTATACCATTTCTATATGTAGTATTAATATTTAACAGTGCCCTTTAGGGTTGGACATGGGGAAACAGTATATAATTTCTCACTCCTTAAACTTTTTGTAAACAGACTCAAATTGGTATAAAGTTGCCATGACAACGGCACGTACGCAAGATGGCACGAGGCCCGTGCGGACTTATATCGTGCGGTATCTCGAAAACGGTAGATTTTTTAGCTTTAAAACGCTGGACCAATAGGCTCCATAGGAGCGTACATGATCTTGATGCCCGCGTCAAAATCTTTAAAACCCAACTTATCCCGTCTCGATCCGCTGACTCTCAGTCGTCAAAGTTTTGAAACCTTCCAGTTTTTTCATCACTTTTATTTAAGCCCTTGTAAGATTTTAAGAAACAAAATTGGAATTCGTCACATCTCCATGAAATTCCCTTTCTTTTGATAGCTTACTCATCAAAATCCATCGCTCCTGAGAGCCGGAAAAGGGATCTATACTACCGTAATAATATATAGTAGTGATTGCACAGTTTATAAATCAAGACATTTGACATGAGACACACGAACATCATAGGCGTGAATTTCATTATATAAATAGAAATCTATTGCGAAACATAAGTGAATCACTGATATTTGTGATTCACACATTGTGAACGCAGATTCTGTTAGGAAAATTTTCTATTCCTGCTTGTACCGTATGTTTTGTATATAAACAAGTTTTGAGGAAACACCTTTCAACATTCATTTTTAGAATTGAAATTTTCCGTTTTTTTTTTTTTTTTTTTTTTTTTCCCGTCTCTGTTTACTGATTCTTGGAAATGAATATTTTTTTATGATCGTGTTTATCTGATCTGTTTTATTATCTCTGTGTAAAAATGACCCCATTCTTTCGTCTTGGATTAAATCGGAACAGTTCTTACTTATGCAACCTCGAGTTGCTGAATGTCTCCTAATGCACTGCATTTAAATTATGCTAATTATGTGCAACGTAAATACGATGTCTAATCTATTTAAAACTTTGTTTACCGTCAGAGTGTTTGCTCAAGATGTGACATGACCTGAGACACAAAGAAGCTAGTCGAAACTCTCTGACCGCTTTAGAATCAATGTCAGGATAGCTTTGACACATGCTCCTCTGTATCAGTTGAAAATTAAACAGAAACGTGATAGCATTTCTCTAGGTTCACATTTATGAAGATGAAGAGGTCAGACGGAGTTCTAGGAACTGATTAAACGTTTAGCAGTGTTTCGACGTTTTACTTTATTGATTATTATTCTTTTATGTCTATATTATTCATTTATAGTCAGTGAAAATAATATAATAATAATAAAAATCTCTTGTCAATATTAAATTATTTTTAATACCATTCTAATGTTGCGAGAAATTATTTTGAATAATTAAAAAGATGAAATCAAAGAAAAAAAATAAAGAAATCTACTTGATATCATCTAGCTGTCGAATTATTAAATTCATTAATTCCATCTGGCCATTCCAGATCTGTGGTTTTAACTGAATATTTGTTAACTTAAATATTATAAGTATCTTACGAGTACAAGTATTATCATGCAATGATTATTACAATTCAACTTTTGTTTGTTTCTTTTTTTTAAATGTTGTCGTTGTGAAACATATAAATTACATGTCCAATATCATTATTATTTTTAATCTATATTAATGATTTTTTTTAAATTTAAAACCATTGTTTGTCTATTAGTGTATATTATATGACATTTACTGTACAGGCCAATTCTATCGTATGGGGGTTAGTCCCAAAAACAAATAAATAAATTATTATTATTATTACTCTAAAAGAAAAATTCAATATAAAAATAAATACACGATTCGGTATATTGGCTGTGATAAGCTAAAATGTCTTAACTCCATTTTTTTTTTTTTTTTTTAAATCCATCATTGTACTGTTAATCCATACTTGAATTGTTCTAAAGACTACAATTTTTTATGACATTAGAAAGCCCTAAATCCAACGGTTGGATCCTAATGATCATTCATATAGGGTTGGCCTGTACAGTAAATGTCAAGATACAACAAGTATGAAAGTCATAGAAATATATTTAAAAGTATGAATGACATCCCTGGCCCTCAATCGCAGTTCCGTCTATTTTATTATTATCGGTTTTATTTTATTATTTTATTATCCGTCTATAGCTATTTTATTCGTTACATATAATTGTTTTTAGCCGTTAATATTTTATAGAATAATCACCAATTTACTATTAATTAATTCCTTAATAAGCATAAACGTTGTTGTTTTCTCTTTGAGCGTCGAGTTTTCTCTTAAATAAAAATCTTTTTTTCTTTTATTGATTTATTTATTTAAGGCTCTAATGACGTTATACCATTTCTCAAGAAAATTTTTCATTGGTACTACAGTTATATATCCACGTCGGTTTTTTTTTAAAGGCGAAAGCGCCATTTAGCAAAATTTACGAGAAACACAAAAAATGTTAATTCTCCGTATAACATTATATATTTTAAATTGTATTCTTTATTGTGTATTGTAGGAGCTTATTAAGGTGGCAAAACTTTTATAATTATTATATATAGTCAAGGCTTTTAGCACTGTTCAAGGCCAGATTAACGACTGAGAGTCGTTAGTATTTGGTTATTATATCATCAATATTCTATTTGTAGATCATCTCAATTTTTTTTTATTTCGTGAGCTGGTATCGATATAGGTAGTGTTTAGGTTCCATTGTAAATTTCGACTTTTTAGCGCTTAAGTCTTTTTCAAAAAACGATGTCAATATCTTCATTGCAATGAATGACTTCGCCTATCGTTAGGTATATCTAGATATAATTATTACAATTTGTAATAATTGTTTGTATTAATTAATTGTATATTAGGCGCTTGGCCATATGGTTGCTGACCCCTGGTATTAGGAATATGGCCACTGTCAAAATAACAACTCCCAGACGTCCGATAAGAACCGGATGCCAAACCTCGTGGGAGGACAACGCCCACTATATCCCTCGTGTAAATATAGTCCATATGCGCGTTCATTCATTTATATTTATATTGAAGTAAACAAGAGTGTTATCAACTGATGTATTAGTTTAATATAGAGTTTAATTATTGTTGGTTCTGTTGGTCTTATCTATTGGTACATAACTTGAGGACCTGCTAAAACGGCCAAGTCAGATAAAAACGTTTACTACGCCTAGTACCAAACATGAGAGGAAGTAGAGTTTAAAAAAATGTTTTACATGAGTTCAAAAAGACGATTTAAAAAAATATATATATAAGGATGTCTATGTTCCTTTTTTTTAGATTCCTCAGTTTCCTAGATTACTGAACCGTTTTTACGGAACTTTTAGGAATTAGAAAGTTTGAAATAATAAGAACTTCATAATTTTGAAAATAGCCAAAAACCAATATAAAGGTCGAAATATCAAAATGTGATTTAATAAAATTGTTTTCTTGGGATTTATTTTAGTCATATTTTAATCTATGATTAATTAATTGTTATTAAGAATATTTATATTTTAATTCTAAATTGATAAAAACGCAAATTCGAGAAAAATTTATTGTATTCTTTGCCGAGAAATGAGCAAATTTGTTGTTTACGATAACTTCAATAATAATTAAACGGCATCTTGATGAATTAAATAATGTATCGTGATTTTTAGTTGAATCCTTGCTAAGTTATAAATAAAAAAACAAATTTGTTTGATTAAAATGTTTAGCATTCTTATATTGTACTCCAAAAATGCGTTATCCTATAAAATTACTTCTTTTTTTTTTTAAGTAGCCTAAAGGTTCGAACCTGTGCAGCTTCTGACTCGAAAATGCTTTGCTGCTGCCATAAAATGTTATCATTTGTTAATATTACGCGGGATTAAGTTTAATTTAACTCTAAGTATGCATTTGGATTTCGCGTTATACTTTTCCTAGAAAAAACATTCTTTAAATATGCGCTAAAAACATTATTTTAAACTAATTTCTTGATCCTTGAAAAAGTAAATCAACGGATACGATAAATTATAATATTTTTAGTCTAATTTCTTCCATGTTGGCTTATGCGTATTTATATCTATAATTCTTATAGATGTTATGTATCTGGTTCAGCTAAAGGTCAATGAACTTGTCTTTTCTCTGGATAGTAAAATTAAAATTTCATTTTTTATCATTATATTAATATATAATAGGATTAATAATCCTAGTATGATCAAATTGCACACAATCCTGAAACTTTTTAATATTTATTATTCTGTATTATGTAAATAGTGAAACCTGTTAATTTGACTATGAAGTTACGCAAATATTAAACAATATTTCTTTATTTCATATTTTATAATACTTAATAATTAATCATACATATATATATATATATATATATATATATATATATATATATATATATATATGTATATATATATATGCATAACAGATATTATAAATTTCTGTTGCGCATTAACCCTTTGCGTGGCCTCCGACGATGGCTCTTTAAACCCAAGACAATTAATAAAACGACTGATAAGAAGCGATATGGAATGAGCTCCCCGACATTAAGATATTTTAAGAACTATTTTTATGTACATTTGCATTTATTGTTCTGTTAATTGATGATTCAGTTGATTTTTAATTAATAACTATATTTTTTTTTCCTATAACTATCGTATGGAATCATAAACATATTTTTCTTTCGTGATCATAATTGCTTATTAGCTTTTGTTATATAATGACACCAATAAGTGTAACTATATAATAAAACAAACAAAAAATAGTGTTACTAATGTGACTACTAACAGCATAGCCAACAATTTTTTTTACAGATTTTTATTTTTCAATTTAATTATTACAAATAATTTCGTGATTTATGTATTCACTAATAATTAAAAATTTATGAATTGGAAAAAATAGATTTATAAAAATAAATGTATCGCTTGAGAGAGAAATGATTTATTGAAAATCAGTGCTGCCCAAATACATTAGGTTACTACAATACACAGCGTACTGATCAATCCATAGTGGATTATATATACATATATATATATATATATATATATATATATATATATATATATATATATATATATATATATATATATTCCTTTCTTTTTTTATTCATACACATAATTCATAGTAGTAATTAATTATTAATAAATATTTTAAAGTTCTTTAATATAATATATTTTAATGATAGAAAATTTAATTGGTTTCATACATATGCTGTGTTATTATGTGAAACCTGGTTTACTCTATTATAATCACTAACATTGCTTCATAAAATGTTTCTGAACCTTAACTTTTAATTCAATAAATTTTACTTGATTTTCTCTTTGAAATATTGACTAATTATTTAAAATTAATATATGAATGAAACAATAATTTGAATCTGCTGCATAAGTCTCCTGAGATTAATTGCATTGTTCAGCTTTTATGTTCATTTTAGCATGATTAGGAAGTAGATGAAGGAATGGAATAGGTGTGTTTAAAGACAAATGTGGAGGAAAATTTGTTTCTTGCGTATGGATTTTTTTTTTCAATCCCCATTTTAGGTACCTCTTGATTCAATTTTTCATTCCGTACTTATTTTTTGTTAATCTTCTTCTATCTCCTGAATACTTACGGCAAAAATAATTAATAAGATATAACTAAATAATAATTAATAAAATAAAAAAATATTACAAATTAGTAATAAAAATATTTAATTGCATTTAAATATGCCAAGAAGAGACGGAAGTTTTTTTTTGGTATTCGTAGGGTGTAGTGTTCCTGGGTGCGGTAATAGTGGGAGGGTCATTTTCAGCCTAAAGTAGATAACATAACATCCCTTAGGGAGAACGGACATCCGCTAGTAATTTTTTTAAGAACTGTCAGGTCCAGTTTCACATGTCAGTACACTCACAGTTCCCTGTTTTTGTATCTGTAAAAAATGATAATCTTCTGACAATAAATACTCCGGCGCAGTTTAGTAGACAACATATCGATGTCATTTTTTTTAAAAAAGGCTTAAGCGCCAAAAATTCGAAATTTAGGTTACAATCGATTATGGGACGTAAGCACCACCTCTATCGATTCCCGCTCAAGATATATCGAGAAAAATATTGGAAATGATCTAAAAATCGAATATTGATGACGTAAGCACCAAATACTAAGGACTCTCAGTCGTCACTCTGGCCTTAACCAGTGCTTGAATCCCTCAAAATAAATTGTAATTATAAAGGCTTTGCCAGATTAAAAAACTCCTACTGTATACAATAAAGAATAAAATTTAAAAAAAAATATATTCTTATTTCGGAAAAATCGTTTCATGTTTTTCCTGTAAAGTTTGCTGAATGCCGCTTACGCCTTTTCAAAAAACGTCGTCGGTATAATATAATCAACAGTAATGTTTTAGGTTTATAAATATATATATATATATATATATATATATATATATATATATATATATATATATATACAGTTTACGGTGAACAAAAAATGGAATTAGTTCTCTTCAAGTGATGTAATAATATGTATAAAAGGGTTTATTATACTCCTTATTACCCAAGAGGAGGAAATAAACTCTGAATAAATAAATTGATTTATAGTAGCAATTAAACAAAAACTTTTCATTTATAGGCGATCTCAAGCTGAATTGCCCACTCTAGATGTTGAGCAGTTGAAACTGTGCTCCAATAATAATGCGCTGGTAGTTGTCTAATGAATGTTTATTTAATCTTGTTTGTATTTTCTTGAATGGTCTGGCACGAAATAGTCAGTGCAACGAAATAGTCAGTTTTTCTCCCTCGTAGACTTAAACTAGTTCTTATCGAAGAACTTGGGAGAATTTATATATTCCTTCTATCCGAAGAAAACGGTTGAAGAGGGTAAATTGATCCCCGTTGGCTGTAGAAGTTTCACCTAAGTCTCTACTTGCTATACAGTATATAGTACTTGCAAACAGAAAACTTCACAGTAAATACAAATAATTATTACTAAGCTATTAATAATTCTAATGCTGTCAATAAAATCTTGTAATCTAATTTTAACTCAATTCCGATTATACGATCAAGCTGAAATTTGGTACAAAATCGCAAACTCGATGGCAAAGCAGTGGATTAGCTGTGTTGAAGGTTTCGGTTGAATTTTAGGGATCTTGGCGCACGTGTTTTTTATAAGCCTTGTTATGATTTCTTCGGGATGTTAGCTAAAATCTACAGAAGTTGGGGCATCTCTATAGAAGAAATAATCTTCTAAAAAGCATTCGATCTATTCGCCATTACCATGCCGTTCAAGGTCAAACATCAATTCTAAATTGGCTATGGATCTCTCTGTTTGAGGAGGTTTTTGTTTTATTTTTTATTTTATGCGTCAGTGACCTCTTTTAATTATGTTTGTGGTGCAAACATGACGAAAGAAAAACATTTTCTTTACACTCGGGCACTCCATGTAATGCAGTGTAAACATCCAATGTACACCTTACTATCTCTCGTGTTAGTCACATATCATCTACTTATCCTGGCTCTCACTTTGTTATTCTCGATCTTAACTCATACTGTGAAATCAAATATCGATTTTTTTTATAAAGTGAGTAATAGGAATAAAAAATAAAAAAATTCATATATGTGGAACAATAGCACTCGAAAAAGCACTCACACGGTTGGTATCTCAGCAAGGTCAAGAAATTTTTTTAAGACAGGCGGTCTCAAAATCTTTCTTCCACCGCGAGATCCAAGCAACTGCGTAAATATCAATTTATTCACGCATGCCTTTATGTGTAATACAATTTTGTGAAACATTGTTCAAAAAAATTTTATTACTGATATTTATTGTTCAAAAAAATTTTATTACTGATATTTATACAGATGTTTTTAAGATGCAGTAAATAAATACTAGATACAGTAAAGATACTGATAATAAATCAAGTGAAGTAGTGTCTACGAAGGTCATGGATCGAAACTGTTTTGATATGCCGCCGATGATTATCAGGAATTTACTGGGGAATTATGCTATTAAGCAGTGTCAGTTAAATGTTTTCTGTGAAAGTGGAAACTGGAGTAGATGCATTTTTTCGGACCAAGTTCGTAATTACTGGATAAAAACAAGATTTTACGCAGAATTTTGTATTGTAGTTTTTGAACACCAAAGAGGTTAATCCAGAAAAATTTAACAATATGTAAAAAGATTTCAAAAAAATTGAAGCAACTGTAGCAAAGTGATATTATTAATCTAAAAAAAAATAATAGTTAAAGATAGATAAACCTATCCCTCGGATTTACGTGTTTCGATTTACTCGAATTCACGTTTACACGATTAAAGAATTTCACATTTCTTCAGATCTGCGCGATCAGGTTTCAGGTTTATGGCGTTTTCAGTTGGTAAAGGGAAACCTAGTTCCAAGATTACGGACAATCCCTTGTCCTCTTTCAGGAAGACAAGCCTTAATAAATGTTTTGGTTTCGATTAATGATGTTTGATTATTAGATCGTATTTAACACAGAAAAAATGTCACGTAATGGAAGATGGGAAGCCAATGGTCAGCCTGGAGAACAAAACAGGTAAGGACATGCCTTTGACTTACGCGATACTTTTGGAGGACGTATTAACCGCGCAAATCGAGGGACGGGTGTTGTATGAAATATATTTGAAATAATAATACTATTGTACGATAATCTTACGGAGTGTTGACATTATATCGTAAGCAATAAACAATCAGTTTAACCTTTCCATATTCATACTAATCCTACAAACGATTCTGTACCTCGGAGGTATAGAACAGAATGTCATATTTCCCTGATAGTACAGAGATTAGAGGGGTTCTACCTTTTTTTTATTTATTTATTTTATTAATGTTTAACGTCCTTTTATACTCTTACAGGCAAACACAGCGGGTTACCAACCTATTCTTACCAGAGTCGGGGTTGAGATTCATTCCGTGGGTCTGCCATGAAATAAATTTCAACCCGCTGGATTCGAACCTGCGCCGCTTCAGACTCGAGGTTGTCTACCTTAACACTCCTGCTCAGCATGGCCTCAACAGAGGTGCTTTACCTTGTTTGAGTTCTGATTGTCGATATCGACGTCGTTTTTTTGAAAAAGGCTTAAGCCCCAAAAATTCGAAATTTAGGTTATATTGATTATGAAATATAAACATCAGCTCTATCCATTCTCTCTCACGATATATCGAAATAAAAATTGGAAATGGTCTGCTACTTCAGAACTTTCTAATGTCGTAACATTTTCGTAACTTTACTGCAAGTTGTACGTACCAACCGAAATACAAAAATCGAATTTTTCACATTTGTAAGTTTGACCTGGGACCGACGATCGTAGATGTTTTGAAAAAAAACTTTTGGTATGAAATTTGTAGAGGGTAAAAGTTACTCTACAACCTTGATACCTATTGTTGTAATCTATGACCATTGGCTCCGGGACTATGTGTTCCGCAAAAGATGTGCAAAATTTTGAAAAAAAAACATTCTCACAACAAAAACTTTAGTTCTCCCATCATATCTTTTAACCAATAGTTTATAGAAGAAAATGTTCTTCGTAAGTTTATATAAGATGGAATTTGTCTGAATCTCTGAATATCCTTGCTACTTCTTGTAACTCGAAGAGTGAGCAACATTTGCTTTTGCCGATTCGGTACATTGAGCTAGGGATACTCCAGAGTTGACAATCAACACGTCAGCATCTTCTGCAGCCTGTTTCATTGTCATGTTAGCAGGTTCACGTTCTTTCCACTGCAATGAAATAAATCGACGTTTATTGTTTTCATTTCATAGAAATTTCTCCTGGGGTTCTTGAAATAGTGTAGTCCTTTCAAAAATGAAATAAGATTTTTTGCGCACCATGGCGCGTGTGCAGGTAGGTGTAGTTCGAAAACTTGTGTTTTCACCATTGATCTGTTATATACAGCATATCAAAAAATAAAAAAAAATACCTTTTACAAGTTTACAATTTTTCTTCTGTTTTCTGGACTTTACAGGAGAGCAGTTTGAAAATATGTCTCCCTCCAATTGAAAGTGGACTTTGTATTTTATTTTTTGTTTAAAGCATGGACACCCATACAATTGGCTCTATAATGCCTTTGGATGAAGCAAACAAAGTTTAATACTAATGTATTATTATTACCTCCGAAGAAAATTACTAAATTACATGTCCTACTTTACAAGCATAAAAGGAATCATAAAGTTGTCCTAGAAACATTATAACTAAACAACTGAAGAGGTTGATGGTTTCATTGAACTATGGGGTTTATTATCTCCGACCGAATAGGACAGATTTAATTACAACTTTCCTAATACATGTCTCCATCTTAACAGTTAATTCTTAGATATTACACCTCGATTAAGCTCAATTTACAGTTGTTTCAGAGAACCACAGTGTTGTCAGCCCAACGCTGCATTTTCCCTCTAAAACTCTCTACATTTTCTCCTAAATTCAACAACTTTAACTCTAAACTTATCTAAATCTGCCTCTATATCCACCAACTTTAACCGTAAATGTTTAATTCTTATTTGTCAATTAGTATAAACAAAATTACTCCTAGTATAAGATAAGAATGAATGATTAGAAAATTAAAAAATACTCCAGAGGGTGTAAAAAAAAAAAAAAAAAAAAAAATCTAGGAGAAATCCGCTAATCTGGCAACACTGGAATACCAATTCCTGCATGAATAGCTAACGTATGTCTTCTAGCATTTAACAATAATAGTGTATTAAAACGTCATCTGCAGAGTAAAGTCATGTCAAGTCGGGCAAACGAAAAATGATTTACTTTAAAAGCCAGTCATATAACGGGTTTACTCTTACCCATTTACTTTTCTTATAACCGAGTCCTCAAATCCTACCTTCCTAACCTTTTATATCGAACTCGCTGCGGCCTGGAATTTTCAACTGCTATCCAATAGAGTCTGGTGTTCCGCTGCGCCCTGTCCTCTTCATTTACTTCATCCAAGCAAATAATCCCTGTACCTTCCTAGCAATATTTGCTGATGGTGCAGCCATACTTTTACCTTCGAACACCCCTTTCCAACATTGAAGTTTTGGCAATCAATCGCGGTTCAAAGACAAAGATTGAAATGGCTTAACTTTTACTCTTGGAAGATCCTGGAACATCCTTTTCCAATGATATACCATAATTTTTATTTTATTGTTTTATTATTACTTTTCTACTTCTTCAGTTAATTTTTATCGCTTTTTCTATTAGCTTGTATGTATGGTATGAAACCCCGTTAGCACTAGGGTTGGAATATCGAAACGCGATATATCAATATATCGGATTTGAAAAACCGATATATTATATCGATATCCTAACACCCGATATATTGATAATATCGATATTTTACACCGATATATCGGTGATATTGATATTTTAAACTTTATTATTTTATTTTGATTAGAAATTTCCTTTATTCCTTATCATATTTTTAATTTTCTCCGTGAGCTGTACTTTACATTATAGCTTAATTATTTAATCAATCTAGGACGCTGTATTTGAACTGTTGTAACTTCCTTAATGTCATAATTCATAGCCGTCACTAACGGTCACTTACCTGTTGTTTATTGTTGTTGTTTTTAGTGTAGTGATTAAAGTGAAAATAGAAACTAAAATGTCGCCGCCAACAAAGTGAAGTATGGAAACATTTTAAATCAAGAGACAGTAAAAGTGCGAAGTGCAAATATTGTCACAAAATATTCCGGATATCGGGAATCACAACAAACCTACGGTCACACCTCAAAGCTTTCCATTCACACGTTTTTTCGTCTCCATCGGGGTCAGGTGTTTCTGCAACACCGTCTATTTCTAAATCAGAAGCAAATGATTTCAGTTCCTCCGTCAAAAGCTTCTGGCATAAGAAGTTGTTTCCAAAATATCGCATCATTTGAAGAGGTATGCGAACGACGAAGAAAAATTAATGATGCTATTTTATATTTTATCTGTAAGGATACTCTGCCTTTCTACACTGGAAAGAATACAATGAAAAGTATTATATAGGAGAAATGTCCCAAAATTTGAAAACAAGATTAAAGCAGCATAAGACAAATTCCAAAAATCCTGATAGTAATAAAGAAGTATAAAAGAAGTGCTCAATTTCAAAATCGATATGAAATTGAAAATCATTTCATAGACATAATAAATAAAATAGATGAAAAAACTAATAATTGTAATGAAAATAGTAAATTTAAAATAAAAATAAGATCTAGATGAATTACAAAAAGAAAAGAGAACACTACCATAGGTATTGCTAGATAGTGAAGACACAGGTCAGAATATTCAAGAATAAGAATCGAGGCACATTAGGTAGATGCTAACAACTAGTTTTAAATTTTATTGTGTTTCAACATTTCACAATGTGTCATGTGCATCATAAATCATAAATCTACTCGTAATTGTACTTTCGTACTTTATTATGAAATAGGGTCCAGGTTTTTCCTCCTTACCCTTCAAATAAACTTAAGATTTTAAGATGGATCGATCATTCACAAAATTGAAATAAAATAGACAATACTATAAATGTAAATAAATTGTTGCGTATAATCATTGGTTAAAATATAGCACATGTTAATTTATAAATATAATGGGGTAAATATGAGCATAAAAATATTTACTATAGTTCCAAACAATAATTAGTAATACTGTTGATTAATCCAATGTAAAGACAAAATGGTAGTAATATAAATGGCGATTGTATTGAAATATTTATCAGATGAATTACATGTATTTAGATAAATGTTCTGAGAATGCTCAATGTATACATGGAAACTTTATAAAATATAATTTTGTTTTAGAAAAATAAAACAAGGCTTTATTTTTGAAAAAGTTTTAGAATAATATAATATATGAAATATGGCAAAAAGCCTTCAAGATAAAAAAATATTATAATACTTTTTTTTTTACCAAAATATTATTCTTATTATTATTATTTATAATGATTCAAGGAAAATAAAAATATTGTTCTATAAATAATAATTATATTATTTCATAACCTTCCCATAAATTTCATAACGTTATACTCATTTAATGCAGGGTTTCTTTGCTTTTTCGTCCATTTCCTTTCGATATATCGATATTTTTCTACCGATTATCGGTGGATATCGATATTAGGTTTCGCGAAATATCTAATATCGATATTTTTCTTTCGATGTTGCAACCATAGTTAGGACTATTACTTTCTATCCACAGTGACATTAAATAATGTATTCAAATACAAATTTAAAAAGAAAAAAATGTTTAATTTTCTCTTATTCTTTTTTTTGGCTTAAGACTTCGAATGAAGTCCTATACAGCCCTTATTATTATCATGTAAGTTAATAGAGGGGTACTGTAGTCGGTTTTTAGAATTTTATGCGACATTCTTTTATGAACCAACATAAAGATTGTATCATGTTCCTATCCAGATTTGTAAATGTTTGCCAAATTATTGCCAAAAATTAGCCTGTTATTGTATTCAATACCTCAAATCGAAATTTTCCATTTTTCGTGATCCGCCAATTTTTTTTCCGTATTCATTTGATATCTAAAATAAAAATTTACGAATCTCACCATTTTTTTTGGTTTTTGACGCAGACGAATTAAATACATACTCAACAGAAAAAGTTGATGGATTCACATTTGTCTCGGATAACATGATGTTCGTCTCAACATATTTTTTTTTTCATTGATTTCGGAAAAGATATCCAAAGTAATTATTTTTTCAATGTTATGTACGCATACTATTATTTATTCTGTATTCAGTTGTGGACCGACCCTGTGGGATCGGGGGATCCTCCTGAGGCTCACCCAGCCTCTATAAAGTGGGTACCCTTAATTGGGGAAAAACCTGGCGGTTGAGCGTAATCTCGGCCGAATCACCTCCTTGCACACCACTGTTGGCTTAGAAACCGTACCTACCAAGTACTGAACCTAAGACCCTTCACGGTTTGTAGTGGTACAGGTTTTTTTTTTTATTTATGCATACTAGATTTATTAATGAAATGTTATTTGAATGCTGTATCCAGATTTTTAGAAAATATTCAAATCAATACTTAGAGTAGACGTTCAAGTTATCTTCAATTAGTCAGATTGTCAGATTGAACTATCAGGTGAGGAAGTTTACTAATGAACTAAGTTGTAATCACAAGAGAGCTCGAGTTTGTACTTAGCGGTGCTGGTCGATTTGTTCGTCTCGCAATAAAATGCTTGATGTATTTGTATTCATGGCAACGTATAGGACACTTCATTCACGACAAGAAGGCCTAATGCATTTGTATCTTCTCTAGCTGTTTTTAATTATATATAATTTTTTTATTGAATAATGAATTGCATTTCACCAAAAGACAAATCAATTACAAAAAAAACTATTAAATAATTATTTTAAATTTATTAACGAATTGTTTTGTAATGCAATACGTACTATCGCCGGGCCATCTAAATTTCTTACGCAATACTATCAAAAGTCTAGTTACAAGAAAGCCTTGTTGAGGGTTCCCATTTTGGATTAATGCTCCCACGTAGTTGTAAATTTTCGAGTCGTTTCAAATTACACGAACGGCTTTGAACTTAAAGCTTTTGAGTCTGCGAATTCGGTCTTGGAGTGGAATAGTAAAGTATCCACTCGAATTCCCTTTGAGCATGGTCAGTTACCTGAACTGTAGCACATCTTTCTTGTAAGAACTATCTGTACCAGAGGTTCCAATTTCAGAGCATGCAAGTCGCAGATGAAAGATTACCGAGAGTTGTTTACTAAATATTAATTACTAGAATAAGTTCTTGATAGCCGAAAACTTCAGGATTGTTCGAGATTCTTGTTATATTTGGCATAATTCGGGCTAACCGTGATTTCTTCAAAAATATGCCTAACAATGAATCGTTTTTGACGGAGCTAAGAAATTAAGTCTTATTATTCGATGTTTCGCTCTAACCGAATTCGGGATTACTGTAGTTCATCTTGCCTTGGTTAATTTGGAGAAGTCGAAAGGGGGACTGATAGACTTAGGAATAGTTCGGATTTAGTCCGCATGGATGGATTATTCTGTTTTTAAACTTACGCTAAATTGGGAAAAAAAAAACAGTTAAATGTCCGCGTGAATTGGGCAATAGCATAAGTACTCAGTTCATATACTCGTAGGCCGTTGTATTTTAAGGACCAGTTGGCCCATTGGCCGGTTTAGTCCTTCCTTCTTCCCCCAAATAATAGATACACTAAGTCCTTGCATGATTCTTGGTGTGGTTTATATCATATATTATTTGCTTTGTTAACTTTTGTTATTTTGTACCATTAACTACAGCTTTAATGTTCTGCGGTGTTTTTCTGGAAACTTCTAACCTGACGATTGAAAAAGTATCCCACCTCCATACTAGTATATTTGTAAATCGTTAGCATAGACAGATCAGCAGACAATTATTTATTTTTTAAGACTTTATTTGGACGAATTATTTTCAAAACCGGCTCAATCCATTTTCAAAAATTTTACAGATTTTACAGTAGACACTAAAAACATATAGTTGTGCCATATTTGATCAAGATAAACCGATGAGTTTGGGTCCATTTTTATACTGGATTTAGGCATTTTTGGTGCATTGAGAACTTGTGAAATATAGAATAAAAACATTTTATGAAAAAGGATATAGCCCCATTTATTCATCCACTCTTGTCAGCATGCAATTTGATAATTGACGATTTTTCTTGCACAACTTGAGGAAGAAAAAGAGATTAGGAAAGTTGATCTTTTACAATCTCCGTGTTTTCAGGCACACAGGTAGTCGCCATTGCTTCTGATTATCAGTTGCCGTTTGAGTAGTGAGTGCATCAGTTTTGGTTTATGTCTGACGTTTTTCTTTGTGTTCGACTCCTAGATCATTCACCTATCTAACATCCATAGGTAATTTACTTGGTATGTCTGTGGTATTGGTGTATTATCATCAGTATTTACCGCAGGACGAGTATCATATCAATGTTATTTGTTGGCGCTTTTATCTGCACATTAATTTAAATGTCAGAATGAACACTCTTGATGTGATAGAGTTGATTAAAAACTTGCCGATAGAGCACGCTTCGTAATGGAGGCCATAAGATTGATGTTATTGAGTAAGTAATTGTTATTTGCAAGTGCCTGTTGCCTCACGAAAGATCTCCATAATTTCTGCTGTGGAATTATTGCGTTTTTGTATTAGAAATATAGTTGGGGTGTGCAAATGTCGATTTATTCATATCAAACTATATCCTAAATATTTAATTCAGTAATTAGCAATTATGCACTATTACGTCATCATCATAGCCACAAATGAAGTCTTGCTTCGCTTAATTTGTCGGACAAACGGTTTACATTATTAGAGTCTCAATTTTATTTCTGGGGCTCAAAAAATGTCATTAGTTATACTATCATTACTATTAACGGAACGAAATTTCGCGTACATGTCAAACGTCTTGGATTCGGTTCCAGTCGAATGGTTTTTGTCGGAGGCTCATGGTTGTATAATTATTTCCGAAGGAAAGAAAAATGGTAAGTATCAATTAGTCGTATTATATGATGCTAATAATTTCAATAACAGACCTTTAGTAAGCGGCCTAGAACTAAAGTAGTTCCCTTCCTCAAAATTTGAGGTTTTACGTTTTAATTTAATTTTCGTTTTTTTTCCGAGACTACTCTGGAGATTTTTTTTTTAAGTATGTCACTAAAGTCACAAATCACCCCAGGATGTTCCTCGAAACTGTAATATTGGAAGTAAAAATTGCTGTCTATTTATTCATAAAATGAAAGTATTATATATTATATGAAAGAATCATTATAATAAACCGTAAAGTCTTTAAAATTTGATGTAGTATACGGTCTATATTCCAAGAAATTGTAGAATTCTGCCCATTTGTGAGTTTTGAGGATTTTTCTTGAATTCCCTGGACTTTTCCCGGTTTTCTAGGTCACCAGACACGCTGTATGACTCCCACAATAAAATTATCTACTGGTATTCTCTGTATACACTATCAGATGCTCGTAAATTTTCTATTGATCTGACTCAGAAATAAACTCGGGGCAGGCTATACATTACCCGCAATACGGAACGGTAGTGAGCGGGTTTGAACGGCGGGCACGGCCAGACGCACCTGAAGGTTTTATTATATGAATCATTTATTTCCAAAATGAACCCTATTTTTTTTGGAAATCTCGGCATATTTAACATTTAAATGCTGTTAAATTAATGTTAATATAATCAACATTTTTTCGAAGTAGGTGTCCTAGAATGAATACTTTTCTGATATATTAAAAAAAAATGGATATGATTTCACAATTGGAATAGAAAGTGTCGTTTTCCGCGGGAACTGAAAAATTTTCAATGATGATTAGGGTTCATTTTGGAAATAAACGATATAGATGTCAAATTGGTAATGTTTAGTTATATTTTTTTTTACTAACCAGCATAAACGAAACATAAATTAGAGGTTTCATAAACATGTGGTCCACAGCTTTTCTCTAAGGCTACTAGGAAAATTATTTTTTAGATTTGACACGTAAGTCACAGGTCAGCCCAGGATGATCCTCGGAACTCAATATTGTTTTAAAATGGCTGGCAGTAAAAGGTTTTATATAGCCATATATCGGATATTTATGAAGATAGAGGAAAATATTAACGGTTTTAGAATCACAATACCAAAGCCTTAAAAATATGTTAAAGTGTATATTCAATCCTAATAATTTTTTTTTTTTTTTGGGATGTATGTTTATTTTGAAATAATAAATCAATGTGTTATAATTTTCAGCGTTTTATAATTGCGATTTCAAAAGATTAATGGGTAGTAATGAGACACATATTTCATCTATAGATAGTCTTGTAGGTTTATTTGAGCATAATATTAATTATGTAATCTTTTTGAACGGCGCGCCGAGTCGAACTAATAGAATGTTTTGTTTTTTAATGAAAAATATTATTCAGATTTAATTTATCTACAATCTCCACTTATTTATTTTCGGAGAAGACGCCTAATTATTCATTCTGTAAATAATGACCAGTAACTCTATACCTACGTGACTTTCTGCACATGCAAGTATTGCTGCGTGACCCTCTGCATGTTTTCTTAAGCGTAGCCACTTCTGCGAAACGAAATTGGCACGATGGCCTGTCTCTTAATTTTTTTTTTTCAGCGAATCGTTGAGGCTCGGTTAGCTTAAATAACATGAGCTTTTACTCAAACCAAATTTTCTTTTTTCCTAATTTATTCTATATCCTTAATGATTTATAATTAGAAAAATTTAAATCTTCTTACTTATGATGTCTTAAAGTCTTGTAATGGTATTTTCTTAATATCAGTTCAGCATGATGCGACCGTCCGTCCCGGTATTCTTTAGAACGGATATTTATAAATTTGGCTAAAATTATTTATTCAGTTATCACCGAATTATGCATCCATAAAAATTTTATTATTCAATATCATTATTTCATGTGAAAGTGTAAACCATCTATTAGCCTTGATTTCTATTTTGATAACGAGCGGCTAACATCAATAAATATTGCCAAGACTTTAACAAAATGTTTTTTCCAAGAGTCTTTTTGCATTCCTAAAGTATTCCACTGTAAAATAGCATTTAATCCAATGTCTGCTTAAATTAGAGAAAGCAAAAATGTATTTTTTTTTTTTTTTTTTTTTTTTTTTTTTTTTTTATAGAATGTTCTTATCCTATCAACCATCTGACTTATTTTTGAAAAACAACATTCGTATTTCTTCTTTATATTAGAAATTACTCTCCTTTATCTATCCCTTAAAACGGGTATAGTAATTGTTATGGTGGGGGTAGACGGAAGGTAATATTCAAAAGCGTTCCGAATTTTGGTCAGAATGTGTGAAAGTTTTTAATATAATGCGTAATTGTGTTTCAATAATTTATGCATGTCGTTTAGCTAGGTTTTTTAAAAGTAGGATTCGTAGTTCTTTTTAGATATTTATTTTATATACCACATTCATTTATTTCAATAATATTATGTTTGATATTTTTTCCCTTGAGCCTCTTAAATCATGCATTAAATATATTCACCATCGATTTTGTTGATATTCCACATAAGAAAACCTCAATTACTTCTTGTGCCAATAAGTTTTTTGCTTATTACTTCGCAAGATGAATTAATTAATAATCATTGTAAAACAACAACATAAAAACTAACTGTGGTTATTAGGCTGATTAGAATATTGAAGGTTCTTCAAATTAAATTTTATTACCTACTCATTTTTATGAAAATTTTTAATCGATGTGCTATAATCAGGGCTCAATTTTATTTTTAGTCTATGACCGAGCGGTCGAATATCGAACGAATTTCCCACGATTTCGCAATGCTTCGTAATTTCTCTAGCTCCATAGCTAACTAAATATGTTTCGAGGTATTCGAAATGTATTTGATTTCTGAAAATAGTTCGGATATTGCAGAGACCGTCGAATGTAATAGGGGAAGTGAAACAGAAAGGGAAAAGTTTCCGTTATTTCTCTTGTCAATTTTCTGCGATATCGAATTGAATAGCGGATATATAAGCGTTATTGATTTTATTTCCTTCGATAGTGGACTAGTTCGCAGTTCAAGATCATTTATTAAAATTTTAATAATTTATTTTAACTCATAGCATCTCATAGATATTTTACTAATAAATTTAATGAATTTTTTAGTAAACAATAGGTGGGTAATTTAAAATCTTCTGTAATTTATTTGATATTAATAAAAATGATTGCTATTGTTAGCTTATATAACAGGGTATAGATATATTTTTTGAAAATATCTTATATAAATTATTCTCGTCTCAAAAGTTACGTAAAACCTTAAATCTTCATAAAAACATTCTTATTAAATTTTTTTTTAATATTTCCTTTGAGCAAGGTATTTTGGTAATATTCATTTGGCGATATTCAAAAGCGCCATTTTACGTTGGGTTTATCTGACGTCACTTTTCATGTCAACAAAGCCATTTATTGTTTCAGGTGAAACTTGCTTAATTTGATCTAATTCTTTGATTAGTAAAACCATGGAACAAGAGCGGAAGCCTTCGCATAAGTATCGTCTTGTGTCTATGTGGTAGAATACAACGAAAAATGCAACAGATTAAGTATTTTTTCTCGTTCGAAAAGAGCCAAAAGACGCAACTATACGAGCAAAGTGGTGTAAAGCCATGAGAAGAGATTAAGTATCTCCAATAACTATTTAGCATTGTCTTGATCATTATGAAGTCATTACTATTAATACATGGGTTATTATTATAATGAATACATCGTTTCCTTTTCCTTTCATAACGTTCATTCGTTTCCTTAATAATCGAATTTACAATTTTGTTGCTATACGTTAAAAAAAGTGTCATAACCTCAATAAGTTTTGATTGGACATTTAAGGAATTTTTATCAGTTTATATTTTTTATTTGTGGAATATTTATTTTCATATCAATGTTTTTATCTTAATATCATTATTATTATTTTCTTCGTTTTAGTTAAAAGAGGATACAGAAAATTGTATGCAATACGAATTAATGAGTCTCCATACAATTCTAACAACTGAAACATATGTGCCCATAATTATGAAAGTGATCTAAGTCATATATTTCTTGTTTCGAGATATTTAATGAATCGCATTTGAATAAATTAAAAAATATTTTCATATTATGCGACATTTCAATTTATAATTTTATTAGTCTCGATTAATGGAAATTTATTATAGATATGAAATTTTGTGTGAATTTCATAGGAAAATGTTGTTTTTAAAGCTTGAATTGATTTAGACCATTTTCAAAATTAACTGAATGTCCTGTTATTGACTTAAAGTAATAAAAAATTGTGATTTTTATTTGAAACAACAATTTTAACCAAATAATTCATAAACATTTATTAATCATTTTTAACAAGTAATCCATTTTTATCATAATTTCGAGTTTTTAAGATTTTTAAAATGTTCCTGAAAAATGGAGGGATGTATGGTAGTAAACACATAAAATCTTTATGTTTTTCTTTCGTTACTGGTGTTGTATAATGGAAGTAATTGAATATTTTCGTATATTTTTCGTCTTCCTCTTTTAGGTTTATATAATAGTTAAGTTATGTTTATATAATTTCTTTAAATTGTTGACTTAGACCACTTTCATAATTAATACTAAATGAATTCCGTATAACGTTGTAATTACAACTACTATCTAAAGGTTCATTTTTGACGATATCGTAAAAATTACATTGAATAAATTTAGTTTAAAATCAGGTCGTGTGAAATAAGTGATATATTCATTTTTTTTTTTATTTTTAGACCACTTAGACCAGTTTCATAATTATGGGCACATATGTGAAACATATAAAAATATCTGATGTGGACAACACATGACTTCCTTGTACTCCTATTAAACTATAAATCGTTGGCTCAAAAAGGGATCCTCAATTTGGTTACTAATTTCCGAAAATTGCAATATCTCGAAAACGAAATTCGGCGTCGGGACACCCATCTATTGACACATACTCTTGTTTCCGTTATTAAATGTCGTTTTTTTTTCAGTAGGTAACTAGTTTCCATGAGATTTCTTCGTGTTCCGTGACAACATTAAAACTGTCAATATCACTAGATAAAGCATTAGAAATCGAGTTTCGACATTTTAAGCGGAAGAACCCACTTAACTTATATCTTATTCTCCTGCTACAAACTTGTTCATCGCACAAATGGGGAGGAAAACCAGTATTATATGCCCAATATTAACACTTAAAATAAGTAATAAAAATGTTTAATTAGAGTATAAACAAAATCGCGTTGGTAACCTTTATTACCGAAACATATGATTTCTCCATTTAATTTTAATATAATTTTTGATCTAAGTTTATTATGACCTTCAAGTAAAGTACCCTTTTCGGCTCACCAATTTTAATCAAAATCTAGAAAATACATTCATATTGATATAAAAGTTCTATTTACTAAATTTTAAATGTTTTACATTATATTTTAATATAATTTTTGATGAAAGTCTAATATGACCTTCAAATAAAGTACCTCTTCCGGTTTTCCAATTTAGACCAAAATCTAGAATGTTATTTAAATCAATATATAAGTTATAAATACTAAATTTGAGAAGTTATGCATAGTATTTTAATATAATTTTTGATGGAAATCAATTATGACCTTCAAGTAAAGTACCACTTCCGGTGATCAAGCAGTGACCAAAAAGGGAGGTTCACAACTAGATTTTACAACAATCCTAAATACAAAATTTCAACTTTCTACGGCAAACCGTTTTTGAGTTATGCGAAATACGAACGTACGTACAGACGCCACGACGAAACTAGTCAAAATGGATTCAGGGATGGTCAAAATGGATATTTCCGTCGAAATCTGAAAACCGAAAATTTTCGCGATTACAATACTTCCTTTACTTCGTACAAGGAAGTAATAATTAGTATTCGTGTGCTTGACTGCATTTGTTGATACAATTATTTTTTCTGCATTTATAAAGTTTGTATTTATAGGAAGTTTGCATAGACTCTGTATATATCCTACGTCATTATTGTGTATATTGTATTTGAAATCAACTTGAAATAAACGGAGGGAAAGAAAAAAAAAAAAATCTGCATTTATAGGTTATGTTCAGTTTTCCAAATTGATACGGTAAATTATGTATTAAAAAAGCTTCAAAGTTGAATTAATCATCACAAAAATATCTTAGTAGCTTTTACTCCTTTTCATTCAGTAGGTATAAAATCTGGATTTGGAGAAAGAAAAAAATCCATCATAATCGCGTATATTCTTGTAAGATTATTCAACTGCGCTTTAACAATTCCTCTTTTAGTCATTTTAATTATTGCTTTCACTCCACGCTTGAAAATGAAACCGTGATATAATTTAATTTATCGTCGATCACTTAAAGAAAGTACCCAGCAACCATACGAAGTAGTTATGCTGACGTAAAATTTGACGTCACACTCCGGTCTAGCCAATAGCAATGCGTTTAGATATTTTAAATTTCGCGCGTATTTATTGCATTTTTGTTTAATTAAAACTTATAATTTAGCAAACAATTTGGAAAGAAAAAAATAGCTGCGATTTAATCAATAGCAATAAATATTTAAAAAAAAGAATATTTGAACGAAATATATTTTTCATGGATATACATCCTACTGCCTTACAGTTTTGTTTTCAGTTCCGGTTTCCTAGAAATAACGATATATCGACTTGAGTACGAGTTGAAGGAATACATAAGTTTATGTAAAAATTGACGTCTTAGCCAAGGGTATTAGTGATGTGTATTACATTGTTGTTTTTTTTTTACACTTTTTATTTATGACGTTTCATCCGTTGAGGAAAAAAATTGTTGTTTAAATCGACTGTTTAAAAAAACAATAGGTTTTAGAGACCAGTACCATTTTATGGTAATTACCCTGTTTAATTTATTTTATTGCTGTGTTTTTTGTGATGACAGATGAACGCATGAAATATCTTATTAATGGTAATAAGTAGTGTTTAATTACGACTGTTTAGATTTGCATAATTAAAAAATTATTTCTGTTTAATGTATGTACTTAGAAGCACTATACACAATAATTTTAGTTTTGTTTTCAGTCCGAAGTCGCCTCCTAACAGCCCCAGCACTGAGTTATCAGTGGAGGAAGAATTGAAGGGAGTCTACATCAACTACAGTGGAAAGGTAAATTATACCTTTTATTTTTTAAATTATTAATTTCCTGATTTCAACTAATATCTTAATGAAGATAATATTAAGAAGTTTTTAAAAAAAAAGTAATGAATTTTATAAATTGTTACTCGTACTAATTATTTCTTAATTAGTTCCTCAACTCTCTTGGTGACCTGTTGCCCTCCTAGTCCTCATATGTCTTTCTTATAGCTGCTCTTCTCCGTATTCGTTTCCAGCACTTTTTTTTTTCTTTCTATCCTGGATGCCCTGTAGAGTCCACTTTTTCTTTCCTTCTCTTATCCTTCTTAAACCAGTCCGGCATGGTGTTTTTTCTTTGAGCGATTTCACTTCTTTAGGCAGAAAGGTACTTTGATGTTAGGAAATTTTCCATCGATGTTTACCCAGATAGAGGCTGAGAGATACTAATCTAGATACTTTATAATGTAAATTATTTTTGTGATAGGTAGACTTTTTTATTAATTAATTAAAAGAATCACTATTATATCCAGTCTAAGTTTCTTTATCGTATTACGACAAGAAATAGCTTACGGCGCATTGCTCCATATTCATTCGAAATTGACAATGATCGTATTGAAAAATATATAACTAAAATAGAATTGCTATAAAAGACAACATGAATCTGAGCATCTTATCTTATAATTTTTGATTCTTTATTTGAATCTCGTCTAAATTTTTATAAATTTTTAAAACATTTTTTTTCCTATCGGTGATTGTGGATCAATAATATTACTTTAGTTTTAAATTAGAAGTAATTTAATAATTTATTAGTAATTGAACTATGTTATATCAGTAATTTAAGAGAGTAATTTAAGAGCCGAACTAAAACTCACTGTTAAATGAGAGAGGACCTTTTTCCATCTTAATCACCTCCTAGCACCTCCAACCTACTCAGATATATACATACACACAACACACCGAGACATACACATTCACAAAACACACACATACATTTAGTTTTTGATTTATTTTTTATGGATGTTATTCTATTATATTTTAATTGTATATTTTTCTGTACGATGAATTTCAGATGAATATGCGCCGAAAGCTATTTCTTGTCGTAATACAATAAAAAAACTGAGATGTGATTCCTGTAAATTATTTTTTTTTTCTTTAAGTGGACAGTACATTTTTAATGCTAGTTTGCAATAGTAAATTGATATTCCATCTCCGTTTTATTATATATACAATCTTTAACAGACTAAATACGGCATATATAAGAAATGTTATGAACAGAAATGAACTGATACTACTTAGGCATCTTGTGAAATATTTATATGAATTATCTTAGTTATAAAGGGACTAAAGTACTTTAGGGTGGAGTTATTATATAACCAAAATATATCATGACTATAATTATATACAATTTACAATGACCCTGTTTAACAGTTGAAAAAGGAAATAGATAATTTACCTCCTACAAACAAAAACTAAATTCTAGTAGATCTGACAGAATCAATAAATAATAATTTATTTATGTGGCATATTATATAATGATATATGTAATTATTTATCCTGTAAGGATTCTAGAGTCATTAAGAAATCAGGGAGTTGAAAACAAAAATTCTTTGTGTGGATAATAATTATCATTTTTAGGATTTTACGTTTTTTTTTTTTTGTTTTTTTTTTCGCCGACTGTTATTACTTGCTTGTAAATAAGATTACATCATATATTGCCTCCAATGAAAAGCATACGTAAAACTTACGCAATACCTGATAAGATATAATGTTCCGATAGGAAATGTATCGCAGCAAATTGTATAATTTTGTTGTTCCTTCCCATTATTTGAAACCGCTATTTTAAACCTTGATACTGCCATCATAATAAATCTTCAGCTATTGAAATTAATGTAAAAATAAATTACTTTATATCTGTCCACCCACGTCCATATATATTTAGTCTTGATCTGTGTTCGATGTTTTTAGTTATTTTGTAATAATAATGAAAAAGTCTTAACTTTCTTATGGGGTACCTACTCACTGCACTGATTCTTTTCACTTTTCAATGTTACAGAAACTAGTTTTTCCTAAACTGAAGTTTAGGATTATTTTTCCGTTGTGTTTTTATATTATTTATATGTTCTTATTGTTTTTTTATTTTATCTCTACCTTATAGAAATAATTAATTACTGTAATTATAATATGTCATGCTCTATTTTAGAGTCGGAATATTTCAGTGTTACATTATGTTCAGGATTAGTTTTATAGATAAGGTGTGTTTTGATACCTTAAATGTTCAATTATATAATAGAATAATCTTATGCGATGGTTAAACTGTATAAGAATACGTACAAACATTTATTCTTATTGTTAATAGATATGGTTACATTTTCTTACGTGTTTTACGATTTCTAGCAAACAAATTTCAATAGGACCAAGCTATTTTGTTTTTCGTCAGTTTTCGTGTGTAGCGTCAGTGCTATTTGTTTCAAATGTGTATTGTTAGCAATGGATTACGAACAAATTATTACTTTGCTGGAAGAAAGAAAAACACTCTGGATAAAAAAAAATAAACGATATCACAACAGATAATTAAGATTCTATGCTCTTCATACGATCTTCTAAATTATGCCAAATATTTACGAATCCATATCCTTCCATTCAATTTTACCAACAAAAAAAATTATTGCAGGAGTATCTGATAGAAATTCATGTCCAGTAAGTCGATCCATCTTCCAACGAGAAAACTTGTTAACAGAACCACTACTGCGTTCGCAATTAATGTAACAACTCTATTCAGACGAAATATTTCGCACGAACCTCGTACAAATAGAGTTTCGTACGAATTTTCATCCAAGGTAACCACCGCCTTACGTGAGAATGTTACACGATGTACTTCAGACTTAAAAGGAATCAGAATGTTATCTCTGGATTGCCCAATATGGATCTGACGAGGTTACCTTTGAACATAAAAATGTTGTCTTTATCATCGCCCCTGAGGCCATCATCCACGGATGCACTGACATATCAGGTTTCGATTTATGATGTAATTGCAGATGGCAGTAGTGATGACTTCGCCTTGTTTTTTTCTTCTCTCATTTCCACTTTATATAACCTAGAAGAAGACAAGGACATATGATGTATCTCCCTCGTATCATAGTCTGATCTTCAGAAAAACATCCACAATTCATCCAACTAACTACAATTAGTAATTTTAAGATTAATCTGTAAAATGTTCTGTATTAATTTATTTCATGCAACAGCTTCATGTAAGCGTTCCATAAAAAATTGGATTCCTCTTTTATATCGCAAAACCATTCTGTGTGGAAGAGTTTCTCGTTATGATTTTTCACAACTTCAAAATTTTTCAAAACTAACTACAATTAGTAATTTTAAGATTAATCTGTAAAATGTTCTGTATTAATTTATTTCATGCAACAGCTTCATGTAAGCGTTCCATAAAAAATTGGATTCCTCTTTTATATCGCAAAACCATTCTGTGTGGAAGAGTTTCTCGTTATGATTTTTCACAACTTTTATAAAATACTTTTTTTTTTCTTACATATACAGTATACTTTTGTTAATCCGAACTAGATAAAACTAAGCTGGTTCGGATCCACGAAAAAATCGGATTACCGAACGGCAAAAAAACTAAAAACTAATAACAAGTCAATTTAAAAACAAAAATTGTATATTAAAAATATGTTTACAATAGTATTCTGGTATAAAAATATTCTGAAATTTATTCTTTTATTATTTTCTTGACAAATAGTCTAAATTTTTCGTTTGTTTGGAAGTTTAAATCATCTTTATTAGGGTCTCTGACCGAAAAAGCATGACGCATAGCTAACTATGTTTTTGAATAGCATAAACTATTCATTATATTAACAATAAAAAATCTGAAGATTAATTTAATGAAATAGTTAATTAATATTCATCGATGAAAAAATTGTGAAAATAAATACGCTTTCAAATTTGTACAGCTTAGTTTTTATTTTAAATAAAACGAGTTGGTATTTTTATCTAGATTCTTTATACTTAAAATCAAATCTTTTTTTTTAGAGGATGGTTCCGATTATGAAACAGTCTTTAGTTATTTAATAAAATATTGTAGCATATGAAGCCTTTACTTTTATTTAAACATTTTACTGTAAAAATATAATAAATGTGTCTAGTTTTATTTTATTACTATTTCTTTCTTTTGATATCTCAAAGTGCAAAAATAATTTATTCAACTCAAACTTGTATAATCTTTTTGAATATTTTTATACTTTTTTGCTTTTCTAAAATTGGCATAAAAATTGTTTTTTTTAATGAAGTATTTTGCTTTATTTTCAATATTAACTGCTAAATATGTTTTAAAAGAGGAATATAATATAATAACTGGTTAATTATGTTTTAAATAGAGGAATATTCTTCTTGCATAGAACATCAATAAAATGCTCTGTGCAAGAAGAGCCTTTGGAAATCGCGTTGTCCTTCACAAGGGCTTTCAAGTAGTTACGATCTTTAATAAGTCTTCCTTATTTTCAAGGGCTATGAGACTATAAACTATAAATTTTATAATAATCATTTATTTTTCAAAGAAAAAATAAAGCTTAGAAATAAAGGTTAAAAAGAAATAAAGCTTAGAAATTTTCAGTTTCGAAAACCTTTCCCCCCTCGTATCTCATCTCATGCAGCTACAGTACCATATATTTTCTTGCAACTCGCTTTTAGGAGACAAAATTGTGGTCGTGAATTGGCCAACTGTTGAGGTTCTATTACCACATTAGTCAACTAATTTTATTTTGAAATAATTGTTGACATTCTCGCTGGCTTGAAAATGGTTTGTCTAAAAAATCAGACTTTTGTCAACTATTTAACCTTTCACATTAACCAGAAAGGATCGTCCACATTTCAGCTGTATGTCCAATTTCGAGTGGAATTTATTATTAATTTCGAAAGACCAAATGCTTGCTTAGCAACCCGTTTAATGTTTCAGATTAATGATATACAGTATAAATATACTTTATAATAATATTGGTCATTTCAAATTGCATAAATATGATTTTTTTCCTATTTTTGTGACAAAAAATGGTAAATTTAATAATTAAATAATTATACCAAAAATTTAAAAAAGAAAAAAAAATATTATTATGTTGTTATTAGGAATATTCCGAAACAAAGCCTTAAATCTCTCAAGTAGCAGTAAATAGCTAGCCAGCTAACATTTCTCCAATTCAGGCACCATCAGGACTGAGAATCACAAAATCACATTAATACAGACGACAGATAGATTCAAAGCATGCTATGTTTATAGCAATCCAATTCACCTCTTTTACGATGAATTGTTTCTCTCTTCTAAATCATTAATTAATCTGTGATTTTTTTGCATTGTTTTATTACTCCTCTGCTAGTGACGGGAGACAACCATGGTTCGGAGTTCCCCAGGCTGAGTTAAAATATAAATCATACGTTTTTGTAAAAAGGTTTAAGCGCCATTTAGCAAACTTTCCCGGAAACACAAAAACGCTTTTTCCCAAAATAATTTTTTTTTTTTATTGTGTATAATAGGAGTTTATTAAGGTGGCAAAATTTCTATAATTACAATATATTGTTAAGACTTCTAGCACTGGTCAAGGACAAAGTTCCAACTGAGTATTTGTAGTTACGTAATCGCTAGTCTATTTTTAATTTCTAATTTTTCTTCTTATCGTGAGCGGGAATCGAATGGTGCTTACGTCCCCAAGGGAAACCTAAATTTCGACGTTTTGGCGCTTAAGTATTTTTCAAAAAACAACATCGATATGTGTTTTACATATTTTAATTTTATATTTATTCATTTTTGTATTATTTTATTGATTTATATTTGTCTTTAAATGTTATGTGAATAAGTCACTAATATTTATTGTCCTCAAATGTGACAGGTTGTAATATTTGACCGTAAAAACAGTTCATTAAATATAAAAATAAAATAAAATCGGTTACTAATTTGACTGGCCTAACTAAGCATTATTTAACTAGACATAAAAATATTGGAAAGTTTATAACACTTTAATGAGTTCAGGCACAATTCAGGAATGGCCGATTATATTCTAGGTAAGAAATACCAATACTTAAATCAGGTCATGTAGTAAACTTATGCTTATTTACTTAATGAAGTCTGTATTATATTTTAATTGCTATGCATTATATCCATAATGTTCATGATATACAGACGGACCTCTATGTATCGTACACGAAGGTTCCTTGAAAAAAATTCGATATAAGGAATTTTCGATTTATAGAAAAATTGCAATTTTTCACCCTTTTCAGGCTAAAACAAGTACAGGTATTCTTTAGGGTTAAATAAATATCAAAGGCAATTTTTTAGCGTTAAAGAAAAACAAAGCTGAACGATCAATAGCACTTATTTGAAAAATTGTACAATAACATCTGTGATTGCAGATTTTTTAGAAATGTACATTTATAATTTAATAAGGACAAATTTATTTTTGTTTTCGCGTAAAATAGGTTCTAATATTTATTTGTGTATAATTCATCACAGTTATGTTTAGGATCAATGTTCACAACAAGAAAGGCAAAGTCAAACTGAATTTAAAATGAAAATTTCACTTTATATTAGCAAAGAGATTCAGAGAATTTAGGCACTTCTGTACTTCTGAAAAAAGCTCTTTCCCGAATTTCCATTGCTTTGCAAACCAGTGGAAAATTTTTTTTTCTTATTTAATTATTACCCATTCTTATGTATGTAAACTAAGGACTCGTTTTGATGACAATCATATTTTATACTTTCCTAAATAGGAATTTTTTTTTCGATATATAGAAATTTTATTCGATATGCAGAATATTTTTATAAAAATTCAAGGTTCCAAAAAAAGTTCTATATATAGAGATTTTCGATACATGGAAGTTCGATATGCAGAAGCTCGGTCTGTATTATAATTTTATAAAGTGGTCTTCAGGATGTGAAGGATTTTGTTATTGCCTGTATCGCATATCCTTTGTGGCGCAGAAGTTTAGATTTCTCAAGTGGCCTTCAAGGTTTATAGTTTCATGAACTGGAATGCGTTTAGGAAGGTCAGGTATAGAAAGTTAAATTGCACTCTGTTGTTGTTATAATATTTTTTTTTGTTATTGTTTTGGCCAATCCTAAATATTGATTAGGATGTGCTACTGAAGGAGCTCCAACATCCAAGTGATTTCCAAATTTCTACGATTGTTGATTGTGGTCCTTGCACGTTTGACGACGAGTTTAATCATTTTTTTATTATAATTTTAGTTGAATTCCTTTTGGTGGTGTAACTTCAAATTTTTACTGTCTCTGTGATACAATGGCCCACCATCTCGGATTTCTAACTATGGAGATGCCAATCCATATATTTGGTGTTTCGCCCATCCAAGCTGTGTTTAGCATTCGTAGCCACTGTATTATGAACTATGAAAATAACCCCATAACCAATGTTTATTTTTTACAATTAAAAACGTCATATATATATATATATATATATATATATATATATATATATATATATATATGGCTGACATGTCATCTAAAGTAAAAAAACAAAACAATATGTATATTTTTTTTTCTTTCATTTCTTTCTTCTTACACTTTCATTTTCGACATCGCTACGTAATCCTTGTATACCTTGAAAATTTGATTTCCTTTTATAAATTATTTCCTTATTATCACTACCAACCACCTTTTTCATTCCTCACATTTTTATTTTTTTAAACAAATGATTCTTTTATATTTCGAAACTATACCTATATATATATATATATATATATATATATATATATATATATATATATATATATATATATATATATATATATTTTAACTAAAAATTAAACAGCATTAAATGAAGAGAAATAAATATATTTCAGTTTTGTTCATTGAGGTTATTTTATTGGATATTATCTTTCTTTTACTTCGATGGGTAATCTAATTCCTCTTTTTTTCAACTTAGTTTACTACTTACCATTTGAAAAAAAACAAAAAACAGGACTAAGCTATCCCCGCTCCTACTATTTTTTTTTATTAGCTTTACGTGATAATAATTACTCATAAATATTTTTTATTATTTATATTAACTTTTTTAGATGCTAAAATAATTTAAGTGAGTTAAATTACAAGAGATGTGTTGGAATATACCGTTGACACTACAAACCAGGATAGATAGCTTGTCGTTTAATCAATATTCGATAACACCACTATTCAAATATCTGATATAGTTGTTCGGCTTTCGGCTTGAAACATCGAACTGGTCCACCACTTTTAATTTAATAAATTTCTTTAATTAGATAATTCATTTTTTTATTTATTAAATAATTTGAATTATAAGTATTCCCTCATTCACGTAAAAAAGGATATTTGAACTTCGTCGGCCAAGACACCTTGTAAGCTTGGGCGGGATTAGAATGCTCTAAATTAGGTCAATGGTATGCGTGGAGGATCTAGTAAAATTGGAGGAATTAAGTTCAGATAGATTCGGCGTGGTGAAGAGGTAGGCTTAGGACAGAAGCGAGTCGCGTTGAAGTCAAGAAAAACTTCTGTCCTAAAGAAATAAGTTTGTTGATGGAGGACATTTCAATGCTCTTCGATAACCATTATGAGATGGTGAGAGGGATGGGTTAAGATTACACTTGTACTAAGCTTTTTTTGCTCTACTTCAAAAAATGACCCAGGGTCATTATAGATTTGAAAACTGAATAGAATTATTCAGCTATATTTATTATATATAGATTAGATATATTATCAGTTGAATGTTTAAAAATAGAATTAATCTTTGATGAAGCATGAAGCCATCGCTACCAAGGTCATACAGGCGATATATTCTGAAGGAGGACTTAGGCACGTGAATTGAAGACTTGTAAATTCAGATAGAGCGTGCCCAACGCATGCTAGCTGGTTCGAGCCTTAACTG
The DNA here is from genome assembly GCA_948150685.1 of Rhaphigaster nebulosa. NCBI lineage: Eukaryota > Metazoa > Arthropoda > Insecta > Hemiptera > Pentatomidae > Rhaphigaster > Rhaphigaster nebulosa. Next base: position 86,116,407 of record OX411309.1, on the reverse strand, counting down.
TTACCGTCTATGTATATTACGATAAACAATAAATAATGCAGTCAATATATCCTGCCGATATCTTAGACCGACACATCTGAAAATACTGATTTAATTGTTTTTGGTTTGGGATCATAAAATAATTACAGATCAGAAAGTTAATTATAGATGGATGAAATGGAATGTTCAGAATGAAATAACGGCTATTCAAACTGATTCGAACCTCGTAATCACCAAAGTTAAAAAAATAAGTAAGAACAAGACTTATCTAGGAGTTAATAGTGCTTTATCACCTTGTCTAAGTTTCAGTTATTCCGATAATTACCTCTTCCAAGTGGTCTCATTTTAAAAAGCATTTCTCTGATTACGGAAGTATACTACCTTGACCTTCTTGATTCTTCTATGAGTCCTTTTTATTTGACACCTGCAGAATGGTGAGGTAATTTGTATTCTAATAAATAAGTCAAAATAATAGCTTTCATAATAGCTATTTTATCTGTGTTGTTAATGACACTTCAGATATCTGAGAAACAAGGCAAGGATGTACTGGTTGAAGGCCAGCGGTTGTACAAGGAGGTGGTGTGGCCAGCATCCACGGATATCTATTGGCTTTATTCCCCAGCCCACGAAGTGCCATGTACCCACTTCATGTTTGTGCGCCAGCACTCCCCCCATCCCATAGTTAATTCACGGTTTCTACCCCAGGCGGACTCTGTACACGGGTCCGAGAATTGAGGGTACTGGGTCTTACCCACTAAGCTATAAATATTAGGAATTTAAATTTTCAAAATAAATCAAACGTAGTTTTAAGAAATAATCGATTGCCAAGAAATTAATGGCTGCGAGGTTTTTAAAATAAAAATATTGACAGTGGATCACCTTGAGTGGTGAGGTGGGGTGATCGCACGGAAATATTAGAAATGTTTTCAGCAAAACAAAACATGTTTTCAAACTCATTTCGCAATAACCATTTGCTATGTAAATTTTAATACAGCTTTATTTTTAAATTTGAATTCATTGGATCGGTATGTAGGCTATTCGATTGCCTGCATAACATGAGAGTTGGGCTGGTTTTGTCAAAGGGAAGTGAATTTTCATCCTCAATTTTGTATAGTACACCATAATTCATAATCAGTCAAACCATAATTTTTTTTTTCCAGTTGTCATTTATGTTTCACGAGTAATGAGGAGCAAAAAGTTTGATTTTTAAAATAAGGTAAAATGTGTCGTTTTCGTTCTGTATTTTTAACTGTATAAACTTCTAACTGACCTATAAAATTTAAAAATAATAGCTCCGGCGTCATAATAGCTTATCTTTCTAACCTCTCAGTCTATATCACCTCTAATATTCAGATTCGCCGTGAAAAAACCTTTAGATCGATATTAAATATCATATCGACGTTGTGTTTTTTGAAAAAGGCTTGAGCGCCCAAAATTAGAAATTTAGATTTTAATTTATTTTGGTACGTAAACACCACCTCTATCGATTCCCGTCCACGAAATTCCGAAAAAAAGTCGGGAATGGTCTAAAAATCGAATGTTGATGGCGTTAGTAACAAATACTAACGACTCTCAGTCGTCACTCTGGCCTTAACCAGTGCTGGAATCCTTTAAAATATATCGTAATTATAATGTTTTTGTCAGGTTAATAAACTCCTACTCTAATACAATGAAAGAGTAAAATTAAAAATATATATATTGTTATTTGGAGAAAAACCGTTTCATGTGTTTTCTGTAAAGTTTGCTAAATGGCGCTAACGCCTTTTTCAAAAAAACGATGTCGATATTTATGATTATGCTAATTTAAAAAAGTAAAATAAAAATACTGAAAAGTAATTAAGGTAAGGGGGGATTATAAAAAGAAATTCAGAAGTGAATTTATGAAAATTCTTGTTATTGTTTATGAAATCACCAAAATAACCTAATTATTTAAATGTTAGGAATTTTCTTTCAGCCTAACTCATAGATGTTTTTATAAATCTATATAAATAAATGTTAAAAATAAATTAATTTAAATATAAATATAATTTATTGAAAAGCTATCGGGCAAACTGTTATCTACGTTTTGGGGTAGCGGGTAGAGTTAGATCGACGACCCCGTATCCTTCACGGTCTTTATCTCTAGCGGTCACAGTGGACGGCTCTTCTGTAAATACACCGCAGCTGTCCAATTGCGTTCTACATCGTCTCTGTTCATCTTATTTAGGACTTGGACTGCTGAATAACTGAAGTATCGCATAATAATTCTCAAAAATTTGTAAAAATTCTGTATTATAACCGAGAAACTAATGGAAAGATCGCATTGAAGGAAACATGACCGAGGAACAAATTAATTCACGATTACAAAAAATGTACGGGTATCGACCCATTAGTGGGATATGACCAAGGGGATTAGTATATACTAAGATAATTAGTACTTAAAACTACTACTAGTGTTTCTGCTGGGGTCAGTAGCGGATTTAAACGCACAGGCAGACCAGGCAATTTTTGGGGAACGGCAAAATTACAGTGAAATTATATTTTTTGATTCAGACGAATTCGTAAGAATAAAAAACAGTTCAATTATTCACATATAAATATTATCTCCACCTGTAAAGTAATAATTATTTTTGGAGATAGGACGGCTGAAGGGGACGGCATGCTGTTTGGCGGTAATACAATCGTAAAATTGTACATTACAGACAATATCTTATAAAAGTGTTTAAGTTTTTATAATTATTACATGTTTTTATTAAATAATTAATGCCATTTGTGTGTGGGTGCGTGCGTGCGTACGTACGTACACATACTCTGACACACAAATGGCATTAATTATTTAAAATACCATGTTATGATTATAAAAAATATATTAAACACTTTCATAAGATAACAGTATCATCATCATCATCATACTCCGATCTTCTTTTATCGCTGTGAGGATGTCCTCTATAGAGCTTGGACCAAGTGTCCCTTTCTCCATACCAGCTTTCTCCTCCTGTTCCAGTCCAGCCGTCGCTTCCTGAATGCCTCCCGCACACCTTCCTCTCAGGTGATCCATGGTCTTCCTCTTGGTCTTCTTCCCTCCACTCGTGTCTCATAAGTCATTCTCGCGATTCTTCCTGGATTCATCCTGAGGAGGGTCCAAACCATCGTAATTTATTCTCCTCTAGGATAGTCTCCACCAGCCGCACCTTGAGATTTGACCTAATAGTGGTGCTGCGAGTGCTGTCTCTTCTGGTCTTCCCTTCGACTTTTCTCAGGTACCGCATCTCCATTGCCTAGATCTGGCTCTAGGCCTCTTCTTAAGTTTTGAGGTAAGGGTCCATGACTCCGAGGAATAGGAAAGAAGGGGCAGAAACGTTGACTTGTAGACGGACATCTTTGTCTTCTTAGTGATTTCTCTTCTGTTGAGGAACGAATGTTCCACTCGGTCCGAAGAGGTTTCGGGCCGAGTGGAACATTCGGCCAGCTGCTTCTAGCCTCTGTGTCACCTCTCCGTCAATATAGCCGCTTTCATTCAACCAGACACCTAAGTACCTGAAACCCTGAACCGGTTCCAAGATTTGTCCCATTAACCTCAGGATTCTCATAACTCTGTGGGGTTTTCTTCCTACTCTCATGCATTTCGTTTTTTCTGGGTTAATATCCATATTGAGACAGGACAGCTCTTCTTGCATGATGTTTACATTATGTTGTAGGTCCCGGCCATTGGCAGCAATAATGGCGAGGTCGTCGGCAAACAGTAATCTTTTGGTAACAGTGTAGGCTGCAGGTTCCTATGCCCGAGTCGATAGTCGGGTTTCTGTTATTGCATCGTTTTTTACCTTATCCATTCTGGTAAAAATGGATAAGGTAAAAAACGAAAAACCTGCCGCTCGTCGCGAGTAGTCCGTTTCCGTGGCCAGGAGTTTCTTAATGGTCCAAGCTTCTGCTCCATAAGTCTTAATGCTGAGTGTTATACTTTTATAGATGTGTCTTTTGGTACTAGAGATGATATTCCTATTCCATAGTACTGAATTGAGCATGGATATTACCTTTTTCCCATATCAGTAATCCTTCTTTTTGTTTTTATGCCACAGGAACGATCCTATTCTATTATGGATCCAAGGTATTTAAAGTTTTGAACTCTTTTCAGAGCCTCTCCTGGATTCAGTTCTATTTTATCATTACTGGATGACATAAATTCCGTCTTCCCGGCATTTATAGCTAGGCCCCTTTGTTGATATTCCTCCTTTCTTTAGCAGTAAATCAGCATCTTCTGTATCCTGGGCGATGATGACTTGGTCTTCCGCAAATGATAAGTTATAGAGGAATGCATCTTCTTTCAAACGAATCTCCATGGATTTACACTTTTTCCTCCACTCTTTCAGACATATTTCAAGAAAAATCTTGAACAGGGAGGGAGATGCATTGCACCTCTGGAGTAATCCTTTACTAGTTGGGAAAGGCTCCGAAAGGCAAATCCCAATTTTAATTAGACAGGAGTTCCCTTTATATACTCCTCTTATTATTTCAATCAGGTCGGTATTAATGCCTGAATTTTGTAGGGCTTACCATAACAATCTTCGAGGAACACTATCATACGCTTTCTCCAGGTCTATGATTATTAATTCAATATTCCGGATACGGCTTGATGCTTCTGCAGTAGTTGTCTTAAGGTAAATATATGCATGTTGCATGATCTTCCCGATGTACTCGTAAATCCACATTGATCATTTGAACCTTTAAACTCGTGTATTAGAATACGATTTCTGATGATTTTGCTGAAGATTTTTATGAAGTGATTTGCTATACAGATTCCTCTGTAATTTTTGCATTCCTTTCTATCCCTTTTTTTATAAATTGGGCTGAGGTATTCGAGTTTCTTTTCTTTTGTTTTTGGGTTACCATCTAGTATTCTATTAAAGCAAATCTTATATTCTCACCTAGAGAAATATCATGAACACGACAAATTTCCCCAGGAAACAATTATTCATTTACATGTGTAATTATGTCATAGGTTCAAGGCTGTGGGAACTGCATTCATCCAACCGCATGAAAATTGTTCCAGAAAATTATTTATCTAGAATTGTCAAAATATTTCCTGACAATCAATGGATTCTGTAGCGTAATCGATTCTGTAGCATGCTATGAATGAGTCTCTGTACCTATTCTCTGTGAGCAGACTACTTTAACAGATTAAATTTTCTAAAAATTATTCTTCGTTTTTTAATCGGCATTTCATTTAAAAATTTGATTTCTTTATTAAATTTTCTAATTTTATAAGTTAGATAGTACGCTATAGTAGCAATTTATAATATCATGGCAAAGCTTTAATAGTAAGTCATGGTTTCTTTTTTCTGCGGAGTAAATTTCTAACGCTTTCTAAGATGAAAGTCAGGTCTGAAAAAACTTCACTAAGGAGTTTAATGGCAAGTCTACTGTGAAACTAGTAAATGTTTCACACTTACTATACTAAGAATTAAAGCATATAACCAATCATTCATGCATTCAGTGCAGATAATCTGATTTTTTTCAAATATTATGCGCAATATCTATACAATATACAATAAAATATATGAATGTGTTTTAACATGACAAGTAGATCTTCCAGTTCGTATTATGGATTCAGTAAATAATTCTTGTGTTTAATTTAATCGTCAGAAATGGAATAGTTTAATTTATTGAAGTAAGCATCCACGCTCATAAACCTTACGTGACAATAGTTAAATTTAATATTTTGCGAGTTATGAGATTCTGGTGAAAATTTTTGCGACGTATTGTCTGAAAGCTGCAAGGTTTGAAATGACGCAAATTATTATTTTATGACAGGATACAAAACGCCCTTGAATGATTCCCGTGCACAGTTCATCTATGAAGTGCCTTCCAAAAGTAAAATCAATAAATTTAACTACTTCATATGAAATTGTTATAAGAAAAATTATAATCTTGATGCTCCTACTTGATTATTTGTAGCCCAAAATTAGAAATACAACAGTAAAAAAAGCTTTAGACACCATATTGTTTCTGTTGTCAGTGATAATTGTGTTGCTGCTAGCACTGCCGTTTGTAGAATCTCAGAACTGCATTTTTTTTTTTTGCATAGATAATGTGAATTGTACTTTGGAAACACGAGCAGGCGTATTTGGGACATTATTCACCACCGAAATTTTTTACTATTCAAAGCATTTATCAAAAGTTGTTAAAGGTAAACTTTATTTTAAGAATAGTACTTTAACAAAATCGTGTTGGACACTCATATTAAACATAATAAACCAAAAGATATTTTATATTATTACACAATGGTTTATTAATAACGTTATTAAAAAATATTGGGAATCATTATAAAAAGACTGATTTTTTTTTTTTTTTTTATATACTTAATGATTCCAAAACTCTGCCGCCAATCGGAAACAAAACGGCTGATAGTAATTTTGAGTTCCGAGGATCAATCTGTGACTGGGTAGATGAAAATTTCGGTCCAGTAGTCTCCCAGAAAAACCGTGAACGACGTTCGGCGAACGAACTTTTTAAATATGTATTTTTAGATTCCTCTTGAAACTTAAATCGTCATATTTTGAGGGGGTGTGAAAAATTGTTTTGTTTTTTGTTGCTCGATAAAAAAGGTTCATTATTGAAAATAAAAAGAATTTGTTTCTATATAGTTAAATGTCGTATACGATCTATATGCCAAGAAACTGTAGATTATGCTAATTTTTGTTTTAACAGTGAATTTTCTCACCGCGGCTGTTTTCATGATTTTTTCCACGATTCCTTGACTTTTCCAGAAGTAAAAAATTCCCAAACTTTTCATGGGTTTCAAGGTCGGTAGACCTCCTGATATTGATTCATATTATTATAATATGATATTGATTATTATTATTATAATATTGGTACATAATATTTGATCAAAAACATTATGTACCATTATTTTAGATAGAGAAATCAATTTATGATTATTAATGAATAAAATTGGTCTATTGTATAATTGCATTTATTTATTATCGATTTTTTTTTCTCATAATAGTCTGAAAATTTGAACATCTGCCATCCTAGATCGGTTGCAATAAAATTTTATAGGTCAACGAATTTGTCATTTTCGTCACTTTTTTCAGATTTCCCTCAGTAACTTTCAAATTCGGAATAGCTGCTGAGATGCGGAACCGTAATTATCTGCAAAGTGTCAAGAAAACGCAAAAAGTTGGATATTAAAAGCTTCGCCTTAATAACTGTTTTTTCGTGCAATTTAGTGCGAGATGCAAGGTAGGCAATCTTGTAGATAATTAAATTTTCTACAATATCCGTACCAAATTTTTATAATTACTCTCAACAGACGCCAAGAAATATCGAAACAACAATTTCCCTATCTCTAAAATTGTAATAAAATTTGATTGCAGCCGATCTAGGGTGTCTGGCGTTCAAATTTTCAGTCTGTTATGAAGGTACTTTCGGCCCAGGCCATCAAAAATTTTCATGAAATCAGACACGTTTTTTGGCCTCGGCTCCCTTACTATAGTGTATACGATTTAGTCCTTGGTGTAACGTTACATCCACGTTTCCTACGTGTTCACCCGCCAAAGAGAAAGTAAAAGTCCATAAACTAGTCCTCTGCAGTGGTCTATTTAACCTCTGTGAGAAATTGCATCACATTTCGGAATCCGACCGAAAAAGGCCATCGCTAATGTTGTTAGTCCTGCTCCATTGAGCGAAATGACTATACAAAATGCACAATGGTGACATCTAGTTTTTAGACATTGAAAGGGGACTGAAAAAGTTTATTTATTTTTTTTTTTTTTTTATGCATATTTATTTATATTCGCTTAAATTTCTAAATTTGTTTTATTTTGATTTTTTCTACTACGTCACGTTTATGTAAAATCCGGAAAGGCTCTGTGCTTGTATAGATATATCCTCGAAGTTACCTCATAAAATAAAACCTGGAAAAGACAAGCTAAAAAATTCAAGCACCAATCAAAAACCAAGCACTTTTATCGATATTAATAAATACTATATTCTTAATTATAGTGTTATGTTATAAGTAGAATTTATGGACCGCCTAAAAAGACTCAAATTAAAAAAAAAAATACAAATATTATAATCCAAATTGTTAATGATAGAACGTGCAACGTACTGCCGGAAGGGTGCAAAGTCTTTCGGTAGGAGACCCATCTTTATGATGGTACAGAGGATTTTCTGTCCTGGCAAGGTGAACTATATTCCCACCAGAAACTTCAGAAAATTCTGAAATGGCACAAAAAAAAATTAACTTTTATTATTTTTACGAGAATTACAAAATTCAGAGGCCTTTCAAGCAGGATGTTGCCTTGTGCTTTCTATCATTAAGACTAATAACGAACTCCCCACGCTAAGTTTCCAACGAGACCCTTCACACATGTTGTATGTAATCGTCTCAAATGCAATTCTTCTATAACTTTTTATATTATTTTTTGTAACATGAAACATCGTCGACTTAATGATCATGATTCATGGTAAATGGGCTAGCGTTTTTGTAAAATGAATTCCCCTTTGGTTTTAAATAGTTGAGAGTCTAAGACTATTATTTTGACAATGCGGATTTATTGAAATTCGACTGCAAATTATAAATATGGAACTAGTTTGTGATATATTATCTATTCACGTGACTCTGGCGGTTTGAAATCCCTCAATTGATTGAATTGAATCTATTTCTTCAAAAAGTTTTTACTTACCTCATCTTTCCTGTCTAAAACACAAACTACACCATGCTCGTTTTATGTTGTAACCAGATTTGACGGATCTGATAAACTTATACTCCGATTGCTTGAAAGGGCTTAAACCACAGACTTATATCAGGTGTTTGTTGAATAAATGTTTTTTTCTGTGATGAGGTATGATCTATATTCCATCTATATCGCTTGTCAAGATAGATTCTTAGTTAACGCTCTTGTTCTACGATTGAATAAAATGCAGGGATATGGAAGGCGTTGGACCCGTAAAGATGACGTTTGTGTATAATTTGGGATTACTCCTTAAATCTTATCTTAATCTCAAAAAGTTTATAATTGTCCTCTGATAGCTGGTTATGTGCTAATCGTCATCAATGCTATTTACGAGATGCTGAGCAAAGTATTTCTTTCGATTGTGCTAAAAAGATCAGATGTCCGAAATACCAGTTTTACAGGAGAGCCAATTGAATGTTTCTAGTTTAGTGTGAATCGGTATTTCACGCTATTAGTGTATATCAAATTTAAAGGAAGTGGATGATGATTAAATGTAAAAGAATCGGGAGAAATGGCAGTTTATTGTAAACTACTCAACATTCATTTGGCTCTCCTGTAAAACAGGTATTGTCGGCATTTGACCTTTTTACCTCCCTCGGCAGATATACGAGTATGTTAGACAGTTCCGAAACCTGTGGTAGTTAGTTCCTGGATAATGGCAACGGAAGTTCAAGCAAATAATCTTTATACCAATTGTATATAGCGTCAATAAAGAGTAATTTATTTCTTCTAACATGTTTATTTATATAGTGAAAATAAATATATGATATTGGAGTAAGTTTTGTTGACCGTAGATATAATTAAGGAAGAAATTGGTCAGTGGGTACGGTCAATGACAAACCCACTAATAAGTATAACTTTTTTATTCTGTCACAGCGTTTCGGCCTAAGTATTAGGCCATCCTCAGGACTAAGAAAAGCAAACAAGATAACAATGAAAAACAACAGAGAAAATCAGTAACAATAAAAAATTGGTAATAAATAGAAATGACAAGCATGATAAAAATATATGAAGTATAAAGAAAAAGTAAAGTAATTTGAAAAGAGTGAAGGAAAGATTATGAATTACATAAGTATATATAAGTATATTATACATGATATAATAAAATATATGAAAACTATTAATTAAAATTGTTACTGGAGATTTGGAAGTATGTAAAGCATATCGACATAATTATGATATAAGTTTTGTAAACTATCACAATCGTGCTAAAAAAAAAAAAATAAGTTATACTTACCTAGTGTGTTTGCCATTGACCGCGCCCCCTGACCAACTTCTTCCTTAAATAACTGACAGATAAATTGGAAATAAATTTAACTTTTGTACGTTAGATTGGCTGTTTTAATAACTGCTTGCATTCGACCGCCAAGCTGGTTGGTTCACGCATTTAGTGTGCTCACATTGCATACTCTTTGCTTATAGCATACTCTCTCCACTGTGAAATCTAGTCCCCTCTCCGCTTGTCAGTCTGATCCTGGGGAACACTGCTCAAACTGTGCGGGTTTCGTCCGTCAGAACGAAGGCGTTCTGTTTCTGTTGAGTTACTCAATCTTAAAATTTTTTTTTATCTTTTATTTTTTTAATACTATAAAATAATTATATTTTTATTATATATTATATATTTTTATATTATATTATATTAGGAGAATCACGCATTCATGTGCACAAATGTAATTACCGCCACTGGCCGAAACAATGATTTTTGCCCTCCTTTCACCTTCCCTGCAATAAAAGTCAACAGTTTTATAACCGTATTTTAATGTATAATGTGATATATTTTAACGATATAAGGTAATAAATAAATACCATCGTATAACATCAACTAATTTGATTGCCCGAATTAAGGTCAATATAATAAAAAAAATATATGTTTTACTTAACCTTAAAATAAAATCCGTTCAAAATTTTTCGCCCTCTAAATTCTGCCTCCCAATGCAAGTGTCCCCTTTCCTCCAATCCCCCCTCTAGTTCCGGCCATGCTTTTAGATAAATTATTACAATGATTCCAATGACCTGAAGGTCAAGGAACCCTTTTCTTTTCAGACGATTCGGTTACTTCATTGAAAGAAACGCTAATAGATAACTTTTTCAAATAAAAAATAAATCTGTAGTGACATTCCTGTCATCTCAGAAACATGCTAACCTTTAAAATCCTTTGTATCGTCATGTTAGATTGTTCATAAATCTTTATTGCCTTTCATAATCTGAGTTGATGTATAAGCTTATTTTAAATTAGATTGGAAAAACACAAACTTTAATTATTTTTTTAATATCTTTTCAAAGATTATTTCAATTGGTTCTTTTTTTTTTTCGCTTATAATTGCTACGCATTATAGAATATTATTTAATGTTTCGCAACTTTGCAGGTTCAGTTTATTGGCTTGTCATAACTCATTTCTCTAGTTATCAGTTACTTATATAAGGCCGGAAAACTGCGCGTCATTTTCACTCCTCTTGGAAAACATTAACCTTCACTTTCAGTTGTTTTCTTGTTTTTTTCTTTTCTTTTTTTTTCTAAAAAAGTGTAGACGTCTCACAGATTGAGGCTACTAACACTTTTTATGTTAAAAGGATGAATTGAACAGCTAAATTGAAGAACATACTATGTGACATTTTCGGCAAAATAGGGATTTTTGCTCGAAAGAACATTTTTGGTACTCCTTTCTACATAGCACTTTGTTTAATTTTTATAAAACTTAAATAAACAACCATAAATATGGTTGTTTTCAAAAGTTTAAAATTGAGCGATCGAGTCTAAAATAGAAATAAAGAATCATTAAATTAATTTTTTCTCATATTGAAATGTTTGTAATATTACAAGTTCTTCTACTTAGCTCTTGTTGTGTAGATACGGGAAGAAAAAAACAACAAAAAAAAAACGGAAGATATACAAAACCTTTTAATCTGGTACTGATAATTGTATCCTGGTTTCGCTTTTTTTTTTTTTTTTTTTCTTTCTATACATACTTATATCCTGTTGTAGGCGTTATGGTCGGTAACTATTAATTTTTTATTTTATTATAATAATGTTCATCAATTAATAAACTACGTGTGAGAATTGAGCCCTAGGCTTTTACTGATATGTGAGTCTTTAAATAATGAATTTGCATTATTAGAGTAATAATTTTTTTAATTTTTCATTATTATAATTATGTATTTAGTTAAGTTAGTTTTATTCATTTTAATTGCAGAAGATAACAAGCGAAGTGATTTACGAAATATATTTTTAATTTGATATATTTTTATAGTAAACTGCACAATATTTTCTCAGCAGTGCTGTTTTAAACTTAATTAATAATATTTTTATCTTTTTTTTTTTTAAGACACAAGCAGCTTGCTTCATTTATTTATGTGTCAGCGTTTCGAAGTTTGTTCATGTTAATTATATACATATAATTTAACATCAAGTTTCTTCTGTATAATATTTTATTATAGAAGAAAAAAATAATATTAAGGTTATTGTTAATAATCGTGAAATTTATATTTTACCAACTTTTTACTCATATTTATGAAATTTGAAATATTAAAAATATTTCCTCCGCTACTGAAATTGTTCCTATAATTCTATAAAGTAATATGAAGTAGTTATGGAGTCATGTGGGCTTATGGTAATTTTTAAAAATAAATGAATTATTTTTCAATTTTTCAAAATATATAGATAGTAATATTTTTCCGCTTTTCGCTTTATTTCGAGCATAGAAAATTGTCGGGTTTTTAAAATTAAAGTTGTTTACATTTTTTTTATTCTTATTTTGATCAAGGTTTTTTTTATTATAAATCTGCATCGTTTCACCTTTATTAATTTTGCTCATTTACAATTATAACTTTCTATTTAATGTATTAATTACTTTCTCTCTGGCATAATATTCTTAATATTCTTTAGTCATAATATCTTTCATCTCCCTTCGAAAATCAGGGAATTATTTTAATTATTAAAATCAATTAAAAATTGAAAATAATTTTTTTTTTTAGGGAATATATCAAATCGTGGCCAGATTTTATATATATATATATATATATATATATATATAAAATTTAAAAATATATTTCTATTATTGTCAAGAAATAACTCTGATTTAACAATTTAACAATAGATTAAAAATCACCTCTTAATAATTATTTTTAAATGAAAAAAATTTAAATTAAAAATAATTCTTATTTTTTAGCATAATTTTTCTGCATAGAATAAAACTCAAAACGTTTTAACTTGCTTAAAATTAGAGCTAGCGAATTGATATTGGTTCTATTTTATACAGCTTCAAAAAAGAACTATTAAAAGACGGTCATGTTACCAATTTTTTAATGATACGATATGCTGGAAAATAAACTACTGACAAACCAAATGTAACACCATAAAGTAAATAATGATATTTTTTTTTTTACCAATTTGATCGTCAATTCATAGGTATTGTTTCAAAATATGTTTAAATAAGTTGCTTACTTCTAATCATACAAATATTTGTTTATATCTTATTTTATTCAGTCTTACTTAAATGCTCTCCTCAATTCCATGTTTTCTCTCTATATTATCTTGATTTATCAGTTGAGCTTGTGAATTTACACAAATGTGAAAAATATAACATTTATGCTCGTGCCTTCCAATATAGCTCAGAATGTCGCACTAGAACATACAGAAAATACAGAATATGCGGAAAGATCCTAATTATTTGTATGAATAGAAGTTAACCTGTTTTAACATATTTTGAACGAATAACCAAGGATTATTGGTCAAATTGGTAGAAAAAAATATAATGTACTGTAAAGTAAGTTTTAAGGTTTTTAATATTTTTCATCATATCGTATTAGAAAAAAAAAATGGTTAAATAACCGTCTTTTAATATTTTTTTTTTCACCCTGAATAAAATATAACCCCTCTCAATCCTGTAGCTCTAATTTTAAGCAAGTTATAGAGTTTTATTTTGAGCAAACAAATATATCGCTCAGAAATAAGAGTTATTTGTGATCTTAAAAAAAATGCTCCAAAGTGATAGTTATTTTTTAACTGAAAAGAAATAATCAGTTAATGGCGCTTGACTATTATTTCAAGCAAATATAAGTCATAAATTAACAACTAATTTTTAACAAAAAACATAAATGTTAACGATTAATTTTAGCGTATATTTAAAAATTACAGGCGATTTTTATTTTATCAAAAAATTATTGTTATATTTTGATTTGGCCAAGAAATTAATTTTCAAATTCAATCCCTGCCGAAAATGATCTCTTTCATTGCCGTTGTATAACCCCATCTTGATATCTAAATCGTTAGTTTTAAGATATTTTCTAGTAAATTAAAACAATATTTATATCGTAGAGAGATTAAAGGGTTTATGTTAAAGTAAACAGGAAAATTTTCAATTTTTTTTTTTATCTTTGTTAGAAGAGTTTCTCTGATGTTTTCACACTCCGAGGTTATGCGGGTAATTAATAGTATTCAATAAAACCTTCCTTTCGAAAACCTGCAGGATGTTTGGAGATTGTTCGTAATTCCCCTAAATTCTTTAGGATCAATTCTAATCCAACAATAATTTATTTTTAAACAATTATGTCTTACTAATTAATAAAAATAAAATTTTAAGAACGAGGATTGGCGGTAGTGTGATTATGTATTTTTTCATTTTAAAATGAATTGTATCTATAAATCCTATAATATATTTTTAAAAACTAAACCAATTTTTTAAGATTTTAAATACACTTGGTATGTAAGGAGATCACAAATTATTTTATTGATAATTAATTTACTCAATCATTATATATTGTAATGTACCCTCTCTCCCCTCCCCTCTAGAATTTCCATTTGCACCACTTTGCGTTATTTGTCTGCCAGTGTAAACAATTGATTTTATTTTGTCAATAATTTATTATTTAATCAATTTTAAGAAGCCCCCTACTGCCTGAAGATAGTGTTGAAGAGTTTCGATTAATCTTCTTGGGATTTTCCACTTATTTATTCTTTGCTAATTGTTTCGAAGTGTTTTAATATGCTCATCACACGCATATATATTTACCTATTTTTTATTTTTTTTATTCGTTAAATATCAGTATAAATAAAAATATATCATTTAAAAAAAAAAGGAATATTCCTGAGGTGTGTTATTCCTACCGTATTATCCTTAGTGGTATAAAGCTAAGACGACGTAAAAATAAATTTATTTATATTTATTGAAATTCAATTTTACAAAAATTAGAGTGTTAACATAAATCTACCCGAATATGTGTGTGTGTCTATGCTCCACACATGATACGATAATGTACTTACATCTATTTAAACAACCATTTTTTAGTCGTTTTTTTCCCGAAAAAATAGACTATTGGAGTGGGTCGAAAGTCGGCGGTGAGCGGCGGGACTGCGATTTCTATCCGTTTCATAACCCCTAGAGCACGATTATGGAAAATTTGGAGATGTCTGATATATATTTATGTATATATATTTTTTCCCGCTACATTTGAGCACCTCCAGCGACCCCCTTTGGGTCAAATGAGCTGAAATTCGGTATGTATGGCTTTCTTCAAGGCAGAACGAAACCAATAAAGAATGGCTAAATTCCAGTCAAAATTTCGGTATATTTATCTGAAATTTCGGCGTTTTTTAAGTTTTGCGCATCGCTACAGCTCCACCATATTAGTTTATAGGGCTGAAAATTTGTATGTGAATTGAGTTGGTTTCGGGGAAGTATCCTTTGGGGGTCTCGACTTGGTCTCCCCACCCCGCTGGGTTTTCCGATTTTTTAAAACATTTGCGCACCTTTAAAACCCCTCCATGTTGAGTTAGGGGCCTCAAAACCCGTCGCATTCGAAAAGAAATTAAATCACCTATAAAACAAAAGAAGTTTCATCGAAATCGAACGGCTATTAGCAAAGATATGGCTATTTCAACTGTTTCAATGCCTTATTAGTCGTTTTTTCCCTGAAAAAAATTTCATTTCATATGTTAATTTCGGTATGTTAGGGGGCTGCCTTTTGTTGAAAATACGACTTTAGTGACGGAGTTCTACTGCTCACGGATTTTTTTTTCTTGGCAAAATGTAATTAGGACTGCTTTTATCCAACGCCAAAAATCTCTCCATTTTTTAGGATTAGAGTATTTTTTTTTAAAATAAATAAATGGAAAATTTTGTGTGACGAGTTAAAAATATATACCTACTCTGGACATTTCCTAATCGAGATAGAAAAGTGGATACAGATTGGCGTTCGACATGAATTGGTGTAGTTTAATGGAAATTTGTATAAACAAAAATGGTGATTTTTTTTTTTTTAAACTCCGTGGCCACTTTTGACGAAGAGCTCTTTTTTATTTTTTCGTAAGTTCTTAATTAAATTCAAATCTTCGTTCGATTACTGGTTGGATTCCATTTTATGCAATAAATGTATCTAATTAAATTCATTTTTATTTGCTTTTTCTCATTTATTTTTTTAAAATTAATTGATATATTTTTGGTAAAATATTCTAAAAGATATTTAATAAAAATAATGATAAATAAGATGACTAAAGTTTAATGTTTAACTATAAGTAATAATTAACTAAGCAAATATAATGAAAGATTTGGAAACAATAAACTATAATAATTTTTAATTGAACTCTCCATTGTAAATATCTTAAATGCTTTATTTTATCTACAAATCTATTAACATTATTATTTATTATTAAAATTACATTACCAATGTTTTCTAGCCACCGAAATTGATAGCTAAGATATCAGAAAAGGATATGTTCTTTAATTTTATTTTTAATACCTCTTAGATTTAAGTTCATCAAAGATGTTGATATCTTTGAAATTATGTATGTCCCATTGTTTCTGTTATCATTTTTTTTATTTCCCAACTTTGAGAAAATTTAGCTCGTTTAGAATAAAATTTACAACTTCTTCTGTAAAAAAAAAGGAAGGAAAGTTTCCCATATTTTGGTATAAAAAATGTAAATGTCCGATCCCCAGAAAATTTAGTTATCCCTTATGGCAACATTTTCGAAAAGGTTTTCGTCCTCTGCTCGTAACAGTTTTTGGATTATGATACGTTATTTAATTTAAAAAGTCTCAGTCGAGAGCCCAAATCATCCTAATTTCATAATTTGTGGAAAGAATATCTTTGTGGGTTGATTGTTGATTGTTGTGGGTTGATTTGGTAAAAGCCTTTGTTTGATATCATTATTCCATTTATTCTGTAAAATCGGCATTTAATTTTGTCTTAAGAAATTTACGACTTCACGAACTTGTGAAACAGCGTTCGTTACACTCCATTGTCTGCATTATTTGAGTTATAAATCAATAACTAAAAACAAAAGTCTGAATATTTCTTTTTTTTTTTTTTTTATCCTGGATATAATGGCGTTGATGGACCATACCGACCTTTCATACTTTTATTTGACGACTAAACCGACCAAAACGAACTCCTACTTTCCAAAATTTATTTCTATCAAAAGTGCTTTTTACTTCCTTGTACGAAGTAAAGGAAGTATTGTATTCGCGAAAATTTTCGGTTTTCAGATTTTAACGGAAATATCCATTTTGTCCATCACTGAATCCATTTTGACTAGTTTCGTCGTGGCGTCTGTACGTACGTTCGTTCGTACGTACGTTCGTATTTCGCATAACTCAAAAACGGTTAGCCGTAGAAAGTTGAAATTTTGTATTTAGGATTGTTGTAAAATCTAGTTGTGAACCTCCCTTTTTGGTCACTGCTTGATCACCGGAAGTGGTACTTTACTTGAACGTCATAATTGATTTTTATCAAAAATGATATTAAAATACAATCGCAAAACTTCTCAAATTTAGTATTTATAACTTATATATTGATTTAAATAACATACTAGATTTTGGTCTAAATTGGAAAACCGGAAGTGGTACTTTACTTGAAGGTCATATTAGACTTTCGTCAAAAAATATATTAAAATATAATGTAAAACATCTCAAATTTAGTAAATAGGACTTATATATATATAAATGTGTTTACTAGATTTTGGTTATGATTCGTGAGCGGATCAGGGTATTTTACTTGAAGGTCATAATAAGCTTACATCAAAAATTATATTTAAATTAAAAGAGAAAGCATAATCATAATCAATCGGTAATAAAGGTTACAAACGCAATTTGGTTTCTAATCCAATTTAACATTTTTATTGCCTGTTTTTAAAATTGAGTCTAAAATACTAGTTTTCCTCCCCATTTATGAGATCAACAAGTCTGCAGAAGGAGAATAAGATATTATTTAAGTGGGTTTTTCTGCTTAAAATGTCGAAACTTTCGATTTCTAGTGCTTTATCCAATGATATTGACAGTTTTATTGTTGTCATGGAACATGAAGAAATATCTTGGAAACTAGTTACCTACTGAAGGAAAACGACATATAATAACGGAATGAGACCTCCAGTGACAAGAGTGTGTGTTTGTGTGTCAATAGATGGATGACGGGATGCCGAATGTCGTTTTTACTGCAATCATCGGAAACTAGTAACCAAATTCAGGATCACTTTTTGAGCCACCGATTTATAGTTTAATAGGCGTACAAGGAAGTCATATGTGGACCACATCAGATATTTTTAGTGTCCTATTTGGCGACTTAGATGCCGTCAATTTTCAAAACTCGACAAAGTACGCAGTCAGTCTAGGTGGATTCTGTTTTAAGGAAACAAACAATACATCACGTATTCCTCCTCATGGAAGGAAGATATCGCTCTTTAAAATCTTAAAATTCCTACAAAGTCTCGCGTTAATTTAAATTTTAAAACTGCCGTCTTGAAATGTAATAATTCCCGATTTAAGAACTTACTCACTATTCTCACAGAAATTTAACCTAACTATCTTAAAAAGAAAAGTTTTAGGAGACTCTTCCGTAAGTCACCTACAACTTTGCTTTTATAAATATTTTAGAAACACTTCTATTTTTACTTCATATTATAATTTTTGTTTAACAATTTGAACAATTTATACAATGTCATTTTATTGAATTATATTACCAAAGTGAGGCGTAGCAATTTTCATTAGCAATTTCCAGTTCTAGGGCAGATGGAGGAAACTGACCAATACCATAACCAATGTGAACACAAGATGACATATTTTGCACTGACAACTGTATTCCAAGCCCCTACACCAGGTTATAAGAAATGAATTAGAGAAATTAAAACTCGATTGGTTTTGATTATTTCAAATAATCGTTAAATAATGTACTTGTTATCATTAAAAACCTATTTACATTATTATAGCAATGATTTAGAATATATTACGAAATATGATTCAAAACGTTTGCGCAGGTAAGTTTTCTCGTTAGATGAAACTTCAAATTACGCGATTTCAATTTAAAATTCCGTGTATAAATACAGCGCCCGCCTTTCAACCGGCTGACCTAAGTTGTGTGTTTATATGAGGATTATAATCTAAAATGGTTTCTTTTAGCAAATCCTTTTATTAAATGAATCCGTTGCCGGCTCTTCATCTAACGGATATGACGTATCTAACAATCTCCTTCGAGTCTTTCATCTCATCATTACCCAATTAGGACGAAGAGAATAAGGTTAATTAAATAGCCCATGAAGGTTAGTTAGTTAACTTACAATGCAGAAAATGGAGTGTAACGAACGTTAATTGTTTCACAAGTACGTAAAATCGTAAATTTCTTTAGACAAATTTAATGCCCATTTTGCAGAAGAAATGGAATAATTATATCAAACAAAGGCTTTTACCAACCAATCGACCCACTAAGATATTCTTTCCTGAATTCCTTGCGGCAGTTCCAACAGCAGTCCCACATATGCCTCCTTAAAAATATAATAGGCATGTGCTATCGTCCTAAAGAAGGTTTTTTTTATCTAAACTACAAACTACGTTAAAAAAAAAAACTACGTTTTTTAAAGAAAAATAAATGTTTGAGGTCAATGTTATCAATGATGAATCAGGATTCGTCATGCTACGTTGGTTCGTTATTTATTTATATTTTGTTCAATTACAATCTAATCTAAATTAATTTAAAGAAATAGTATATAGAATCAGACAAGGGCGTATCGAGTTCAAAGCAGAAGGAAGGGGAGGAGGGGGGGAGCAATTTTCTAAATTTATTTTCTTTCATGTAGAGAGAGAACCGATATAGTCATGCAGTAATTTGCAATAAAATTCAAAAGAACTCAATTTATTTATTATAAGCTGATCCTTAAACAATAGTTTGCAGTTTTCGAGGATTTTGTAGTTTTTCTCTTGTGAAAGGGGAAGCAGCTATCCCACACCTTGCCCCCACCCCTCCCCAGCTACTCCTATGGAATTAATATGGAATTAATTAACAATAAACTCCATAATTACATTTTTTCCTCCCAAATACCAGTTAAACTATTTAGCTTTCTCCTAATTCACAATAGAATTTTCATTATTCTGGTTCTACAATTTAGTTGTTATTTTTATTCAAGCTTCATTAAAAGTCATTTAGCCTTTAGCCAAGTTATATTCTTGGATTTAAACATCGATCAATTAATTTATCTCTTGTTGTATAACATGTGATTAGTAGCAACAAATTTCTTCCCAGCGAAGCACAGGCAAATCAATAAAATGTTGCAAAAAAAAATACGTTTAAGAGTAACATAAATATAATTAAATTATAAATAAACATGTATAATGTTGATAATTATGTCATAAAATAAAATTTCATTGGTTTTTGTATTTATAAAATAAAATTATTGCACTAATTGTGTTTTCTCCTTATATTTCCGACTCTTGAGGTTAGTAAGAAAATTGGAGATTGCTATTACAAATCAATCAACACTTGGATCAATTCTTTTACGGGATGAAAAGTAAATTACCCAATTTTATTTTTAGGGTATCGAAAAAGTTTTTTCCGAATCCAAGATGTTTTTCTTTATACAAGACACTCAAGAATGTGTGATGGCGTATTAAAATCATTAACTCCCTGGGGTTCAGTTTTATCAGTGAGCGCAATAAAAAAAATATTTAAATACTTTTTTATCATTAATAAAATAGCAGTTAAGAGATAAAATATTATGAAAATAATAGTTCTTAATCGGACAATGATCCCAATCCTTGCAGTCACTTCCTAATTCTTCAGATCTTCGTTTGATATGATTGATATTGCATTAGGTTTGGTTCAAAAAATTATTATTATTATTTTTATTTTATCCATTACTGTTTAAAACTACAATTGTTGACGAATGAGTCCTTTATCTCATTTTTCGGGATATATATTTTTATCCCTAAAAATATCTTATTTTCCTGGTTACAACTTTGAAATTATTTTTTTTTTTTTACTTTTGTTAACTAAGCGTTGTTACTGAAAACCATTTTTACATTTAATTAAAAACGGGGGAGGAGAAAAACACAGGAAATTTCCTCTGTCTGGTGCAGCATTGTATTGAGATTTCATCAGATCCTCCAGGGGTATCTTTTTATTCTCTTATTGAAAGAATTTTTTACTTGAAATAAATGTTACTTTACAATCAGTACATTATTGATTGTTTTAATTAATTATTGAGGTTTGAAATATGGGTAAATTAAATTAATCAAATTTGTGCAATTTAAATACTGTTTAATATATCTATACATTAGAGGTAAGCTGTCGTAAGTCCAATTTTAGTGATTTTGATCTTATCGTATTAGCATTATTTTGGCCATATTTTTCGATTATAAGTTACGTATATAAGCTAGACGGTTAATCAAATATGCAACACATAAATAAATAAAAAATTATTTACTTAATACTGACCGCTGCTCACAACAAGCAATAGAGTGCGATCTGAAACTTCTCTTTGTCAAGCCGAAAATATATTTTAAGATTCGGTTTAGTTTCCATGGGGAAACATTTTGTTTTCATTAAATAATATAAAAGTAGAAATTGTTAAGTTAATTTATACTTTTATATTATTACATTACATTATTACAGAGCCCATTATTGCCAGCAGATTGGTGGCTTGGTGGAAGTAGGTTCGGTTTCATCCGTCTCCTTTCGGATGCGCTCGGCTTTCCATCTAGGGTCTTGTAGTCTTTATAAGATACGCTGTATGTATCTTTGCTAATATTGGGCCGATTTATATAATTTTTGTTCGTTTGTCAAAGAATTTAATTAATTATCTTTCATATGATTTCATACATGATTTGCCATAAAATGCATACTTTTTGATTTATGTGCAAATAAAATTTTCTTTTCGCCATGACTTTTTCTCTCCATATTCTAGGAGATTTAAGGAGAAAACTTTAAGCAAGTTACATCAAAATCGTTAGAGCAGTTTTCGAGAAAATTGTAAAATTGATTATATAAAGTGGTACTTCCGATTAGTCGATTTTCACGAAAAAGTCTCAAGAATATATCTACCTCAAGTACGTAATTTCAGTTTCTGCTTTTTTTGAAACTTGGTTATTTGGACTCAAGGGACCTTAAAGCGTTTATTTCCATTGAAAATCCGAATTCGAAATTTTTCACGATTGCAATACTTTCCCTTGCTATTTATTTAACATAGTAAAACATAGGGAAGCAAAAATGATTCAGGATTTTCACACTTGCTCTTGGTAAAGAAATGTTTTTTTATATTTATTGCCATATATCCTTTGAAACCTTATTTAATCCTATTTTTTGTTGTATTATTTCCTTGAACTGAGGTTTCTCGGGCTTTGATTTTAAAAATTTTCAATTTTATTATTGAAAACAATATGTGAATATATATCTTTTAAATATTTGTTTTTGCCATCTTGATAAGGATGTAAACATCTGCAAACATTACACACCTGTCTATTCAGCAAATGGACAAAACTGACACCTGCTCTCTTGTTTGACAAGGCCAAATTGGGTCAATTTTATTGTTTGAATATTTTTATTAAATCTATTAATTAATTAAATTTGTTATATAATTAAATCATATTTATGAATACTTAAACATTATTTGTATCGCACTTGATGTTCCTATTGCCTTATTACATTTAATAATATTTCATTAAGAATTATACAAAACTGTAAATTCTTAACAAAGGTAGGTAGTTTACTTATTAAGTGGTCCTTATTTCAGTGTCACCAAATTGCATTTATTTATTTTACCTTATGGTTTTTGTACTTTGTTTCATTATGAATATTTATTTATTTTCAGGATATTGAGTGGATTGACAAGAACACTGACTGGATATGGGACTGGAGCAGCAGGCCCGACCAAGAACCCCCAAAGTATGTAATCTGTCCAATGTTTTTTTAAAATATTATAGTAATAACTGTCGCATAAATAAATATTTTTTTTAAATTTATTTATGTTGACATCATAACTCTAGCATTATGAAAAATTATTGACTAAATATTTCAAATTAAAAATTTTCTATTTATTGTGCCACACATTTTTTATAAAATATTTAACTGTAGGATAAAAGTTTAAATTAAAAATTTACTTTTTTATTGTATTTCAGTTACCTTCCATTGAGTTATTTGTTGATACAAACTTTATTATACCATATAAATTTATAATACTGAAACAATGTATTATATACTAAAACAAAAATTATTCTTCTGTTATTTAATTGACTTGTAAAAAAAAAAGTTACTCCCTGTAATTTGTTCCTCATCAAGTGGAGTTTGTGAATTCTAAAAGAAAAAATTATTTAAAAATTTTATTTAGTCATATATTTGTAAAAAAGTATTACTTTCATATTCTGTACCAAGCATTTGACAGACAGCTACTTTCTTTATAATTTCAAAATAGAAAATTCTGTGTTTTAGTAAGTATGCGAGCATGTATTATCTCCTTTTTTAAAAAAAAAATGCTGGAAAAATCTAATATTATCTCTTTTTTATGTCTATAAGGCAACCAATAAAATTGGAAGACTCAGATTTTACTTTAACTTTATTTGATTTTTTTTTCCTTTCTGTTTTAAATGTTTAATTGTAGTTAGATATAATAAACAATTTGTTATCTTTGTTTAATTAATTATTTTTTGTTTTATTGCAGAGATTGGAAATTTCGGCATCCAGCAAGTCGCAAAATGCTGTCCATAAGAACAGCTAAAGTTGGAAAAGTGGCTCTGTTCTCGAGGGAGATGATGTATACAATCGTTGTGACAAATGTACTATCACTTCTGTTAGGTGCAGGATTCGGGTAAGCTCAATAATTATTTATCTTGTATTTTGGTTTCATTGTGGTATATTTTTGAATTTACAATATTTACTCCAGTCACAATTTATAACCAGTATTACTTTCGCAAGTTTTTACGAGTTATTTCAATTTCGCGCAGACATATAAAAAGGATTTATAAAGTACCGTAATATGGTTAAAGACACTTTTTATTGTATGTGTATAGGATCAATCCATATCAAATGAACCAATAAGGTTTGCTGAAAAAATGTATTTATCTTTGAATTTTTTACCCATGATAATACTATATTCAGAAGTTTTAAAAAAGATATATTCATTCATTTTTAGAAGTTCAGCTTTTGTCGTTTTTTGCACCCATTTTTTATTGGTGTGTCAGCCTATTTTGCATTTAACAGAGGTTTGCGTTAAACACTGTAGCTCCTTGGTTTTTAAAAATATTTGGTTCAAACAAAAAACATGTTAAAGAGCATAAAATGCACAATATATTCCGTCCAGTATTCAGGACTCTACTTAACTATAAATAAACAAAAAAATTATGCTTTCTATATAAAAATCTTCTCTTTTAAAATTAAAAATGTTAAAGATAAAATTAAGACTCACCTTCAATTATTTTTTTTCTAGATATAGTGTTTATAGTAAATTTCTTCTTCTTCCGTGGTGCTACAGAAAGGTGTTGTCCCTGGCCTCCTCAATGAGCTTCCACTAGGTGGCTTGATCTTGTGCAGCTGTTTTACAGTTTCGTACCTTCAGTAGGATCAGAGCGTTCTATCTGAGTCTTGGTCTGCCTCTACCTCTGGCACAGTCCAGCCTCCCCTCCAATAACTGCTTGGGAATCTGGACATCCCTCATTCTGGTGACATGGCCGGCCCACCTCAATCTTCCGAACTTGATGGTCCAAAATGTGTTAGCTTCACCATAGAACTTGTATACTTCATTGTTGTGCTGTCTTCCCCACTGGTTCCCTTGTCTAATGGGCCCAAAAATCCT
The DNA here is from genome assembly GCA_948150685.1 of Rhaphigaster nebulosa. NCBI lineage: Eukaryota > Metazoa > Arthropoda > Insecta > Hemiptera > Pentatomidae > Rhaphigaster > Rhaphigaster nebulosa. Next base: position 86,091,666 of record OX411309.1, on the reverse strand, counting down.
CCGTAATATTTTTCTTTCAAAAATAAGGATTTCTTTTTCTTCTTTGGCGGTCAGAGTCCATAGTAAATTACTTTCCCAAAAAGTTTCAGGCCTGAGAGTTACATTCTTTGCTTTTAATGGGTCTTCAAAAATTTCGAACATTGCTGTGAGAGACAACTTGGAGCACAACACTGCTGCTGTGTCAAAAATACTTCTTTGAAGATATAAAGAAAGTATCACCAGAAGCAAAAAGAAGTAAAGAAAGTATCACCAGAACAAAAAAAAAAAAAATAATCTATTTTACTGATGGAGCCAGCAGTCAATATAAAAAACCCTCACAAGGGACAAACTTTTAAAATACAAAATTTGGTTAAAATTTCATCACTAAGACTCTTTTTTTTTTTTTTTTTTTTTTTTTTTTTTTTTTTTTTTTTTTTTTTTTTTTTTTTTTTTTTTTTTTTTTTTTACCTCAAGCAATGTAATAACTGCACTAGCACATAGCGGTTCTTAAACTTTTAGCTATATTTAAAAATTTCTAAATAATGTTTCTGAGAATGTTTATTTAATTAAGTAAATAAAATAACATTAGTATAAAAAACCTATAATAACTCTACATTCTATGAACTCTTACTGAAATAATGGATGTAATCTAAATAAATTGAAAGTAGAATATACTCACATTGTAAATAAATGGTGGTAGTGAAATTGTATTAATAGTAACCTTAATAAAATTTAGTAACAATATTTATTTATTGCAGAGTTTGGCTTAGCCGGAGGGGAATCATGCTCTCACCGATCAACTTGGATTGAAGATAAGCTAACACAGACACCTCTTCGTTGTGAAGAGAAATGCCAGGATGTACTTTATCTTCAAGCCCCTCCAGAAAATATCCCACTCTAATTTCCTCATAAATTCTAGAATCATCCTGAGATTTATATATTTTGATCAGATCAGTTTTAATAATTTATTATTACTGAAAGAAGTTTATGTATGTAAGCATTTCTTTTTGTATGAGTTTTTATTATATTAATATTTTGATATATTTTAATCTGGATATATATATATGTGTTTATATATTCTATTATATAGGTTTTAGAAACCGATTTGCTTTTTTTTTAACAATATTATTATTTTGTTAAAAGATTACTACTATTCATCCATCAATATATCGTATATTTACCTTTATTAATAAGAAAATAATGTTATTTATTAATATGCAAACATCTTATTAGCATAGGTAATTGTTCTCTATTTCTTATTAAAAGTATGAGTGAGGTAAGACTGGATAACGTAGAATTCTGTTGGGCACAAAATAAAAAAGCTATTAGCCTTATTTTTATTTAATTTTTTTTTTTTATTATGTATAACAAGAGATAAACAGCAGTTGTATTTTGGTTGTTTGTAATAAAATTATCAATAACTTATGAATGTGATTTAACTAGCATCTAGTTTTAGAAAAATCATAAGGGATAATTTAAAAAAAAAAAAAGAAGAGATGAGAGCTTGGATTTGTACAGTTTATATATTGAGAAGAATTTGTATTGATTTGGTTATAATAAATATTTATATGTTCTATTGTTGTTTTTTTAACACAGCATTACAAATAAAATAAATTTGAAACAATCGATATCCAGAGCTTGCTATTCACCAAAACGAGTACAGACTTACAAAACAATGTACATACTAAAATCAGTGAATATGCAACGAGCCACAGATAACCTATCCTCCCCACTTTGAAATGAAATTTGGGGGATCCTAATTGGGTAACATGAAGTTAGTTTGAGGCGTATTGCCGACTTAACCTACTGGGGAACGTAACCTACTGGGGAATTCCTCCAGCAACTCTAACTCTGGAATTCCCACGGGGATGGGGTAATTTTTAGATTCTGATAGGAAATTAAATTTTAATACAAATTCTAACGAGGCACTTTTTTGAGTTGATGTTCCCCGAGGGTGCTAATCCCAAAAACTCCAGAACGCTAAGGTAAGTGGCAATTATAAATAAGAAAAAAGTATTATTATTTTGAAAATATTTATTGGGTAGTTACGATTATTTGTATTTGTTATAATAACTGGATAGTAATAATGCATTAATAAAACAAATAACTGAAAGCTTGTCCAAAACACTTTTTTTTATTTTTTTTTTTACGTTTTGCTTTTCTATTATTAATTGTTACCACTCACTTCATATTACAATGAAAAAATCTTACCACCTGTATATTTAAGCAAAATCATTCTTAGAATGAGAGCACTATGGCAGTATTCTTAAGTTTAAAAAAAAAATCCTGAAATGGTGAAAGATTGTTTAGTTAAGTTAATCGATGATTTAAAAAAGTAATTTGACTTTCTCAAATTATTGTAATCTAATAATATATGGTGCATACTTATGTTATTAAATTATTCTTTGTATCGTTGTATGTTGCGTAATTATCTGTCTACTTTCTGTTAATATTTTCCTTTGAAAAATTCACATCATGAGTCAAAAACCTCACCTTTTTTTGATTTTACTTTACTGAGGGTTAACGGAAATTAAGGGATAAACTAATAAAGATAAACTAAAGGATTCGATGGTTAATCGAAGTTTTACTGTATATCCACATGGACATGCCTACCTCCAGGAGCAGTATTTTAACACATTATCCACGCAGTGTAAATTACTTTATTCAGCACTACATACACTTTTCCATGGAACAAAAATTTAATCACTTTTAGAGGCCTGGTTAGTTCTTCAAGAATTTCTCCATTTATAATAAATCACTATCCAGTTAGTTCGAAAACAACCATTTAATTAAATTAACAATAGGTTTTTTTTTTTTGCTTTTCATCAACATAGGTATACCTAATCAACTTACAAATAAAAGAATCATGAGGATTAAATAAAAAAACATTTTGAATATTTATATTATTTTACAAATTTATTATAATTACAATATATATACATACATGAACTATATACAATTTACATTAGGTAATATATTTTAATTGCCGTGACCAATATAGTTTGCCAATAAATTCCATAAAAAAAAACCAGTTTAAATTGATTTGATCGTTAGCATGAACTTATTAGTTCAGTATCATTAGAAAACTGTTTATAAGAAATTTGCCATTGGATCCTCATCCCTTTTCTTCTTCATATAATATGCTTCCATTTCCACATCAGTAGGTTTCTGCACTTCAAACATGCTGTTGTACGGCCTCTTACGATCATCCATTTTCAGAAGCCTGTCACCTTCTCTTTGGGCTTCTTCCTCTTTTTTCAAAGCCTATTAAACAGGTTTAATAAGTAGTTTATTCGATAAACCAAATTAAAATACAGAGAACCAAATAATCACTATAATTTTAATATAAAGTTATAGCCGGGGCCCGGATATTTATTTATTTAAAAATCCGATATATTTACTAATGTCTTTTAATGCACAAAAGCCCATTAATGATACAATTTACAATAACCCAAGTTTATATTAATAATCATTATTAATAATCTGCAGATAAATGTTTTGTTTTTTTAATAATCTAATGTAAAACTCTTTTAGGTCATATCGAATTACTTCCAGGAAAAATTTGAGGCAACAAAGTTAAAATTCGTAATCAACACCTTAAACATGTAAATAAGCAAATTTCCAGATTTTCTCTGAAACTTTTCAATAAGAACCCTTTCTTGTCCCAATTTGACTAAGAGTGAAGCACCTAAGCAATGCCCCGGACAAAAAAAAAAAATCATACAGTACAAAAGTGTAAGGGATTTACTGTTAATTTAGTATAAGCTGATTGATGTTGCTTATAAATGCATGGTTTTCATAATAGAGGGGAAAAAAAATTAATTTTTTAAGCATTTTTGCAAAACTTTTTTAATATTCCAAGAGAGAATTTGAGATAACAAAGTTGAAATTAGTAAAATCAGCTCACCAATTAAATCACCAAATTTCCTTTAACTCCTCCAAAACTTTCCTCTAACTGTTCCCTAATAGACTGGACCACAGAGTTAAAACATCGGTTCATCAGAAAATTGTATTTCCATTTATATTCTCGTCTTCTTCGTACATTATTTTTTTTTAGGAAATTAATTAGAAAATACTGTATTATAATTAGATTAAATGAGAAATTATTTGTTTATTTCCCAAATAAACCTAATATTTATTAATCCTCAAAAATAACAAAATATTTATTTAAATAAAGAGTCGGGCCCTAGTTATAAGAAACAAAAGTGAAACATGTTTAGCATCATATTTCCCAAAACTGGTAAAGTAGCCTTCTCCCCTCTCATCTAATCACTAGTTGCTCGAGATTATAATATTATAAAAAAGTTAACACAATATTTTCATTTTAAATTAAACTAATAAATTAATTAATAGAATTTGTTTTCAGTTGTCAGCCATAGACATTACTCCTTTTAATTAACTGGTTTTGATTCCTTTGTCACTGACTACCACTTAGGGTTCTTACTTTGAAGGGAGAAAAAAAGCAAGATGAAGTTGATACCTGTTTTCAACAAAAAAGTAATAACAAATTCTAGGAATTATTTATGATTGTTATATAATAATGCTGGGTCCACACTATGTAACAAAACACGCTATAAACAGTTTTTATAAAAGTTGTACAACATAGTACATTGAATCGCATGAAAAATGTTTTATAACCATGTTATAAAACTTTGTTATACAACAAGTTGTACGCTAGCTGGCGAGTGTCGGTAAGATCAAAGAAAGTTATACAGCATTATCATCCACCCCTCTCCGCAGTCGTTCATGAGTCTGTCTGGGATTCAGCCATTAATATATATTTTTCAGTTTATACATTCACATTCAGGTTATCCATTTCTGTATAAATGATATGGTCAAAAGACCAGCTATTTTATCGAATTACTTCATGAGAAAAAAGTGCTGTGAGATCTTAAAGATATTTTAAGGTCGGGAACACAACATAATAACTTAATATATTAAAATAGCACAAGCAGCTGTGCCTACCTCGCTCTCCACCATTATGAGAAGATCATATACACACCCTTTTGTAGCAGCTTTGTTATAAAATTATTTTTCTTTTGTACTTTTCAATAACAAAATTGTACAACAGACTGGCTGGTACTTACATTAAATGGTTGACCATATGCTGAGGTTATACTGACACCATAAACTGATTTCTTATTATTGTTTTATGGCGCTGCTTCTCTAGTTGAAACTTGGCCTGCTCCAGCATACTCCAATGCTCTGCCCTGTCCTCCTAATTTCCTGGATGGCAGCCATGTCTATGGAGTAGTTTTCAAGAAGAAGCACTAGTAGTGCTCTAAGTCTGTAAAGAGATAAAATATTCCACGAGGTCCGAATGTGAAGTCCGTTTGGCGTTAGCTGTGTTGTATCCTGAGTTCCAGTCCAACTAATCTTTGATTTGATTTCCTGATGATGAGATTTAAGGAGAGTAGGTTTATCAGACCTTCGTCTCCCGAGTCACAACTGATTTGTATTTATATGACTTTAGGCCACAACCTCAACTGAAAATGAATCCATTGCGGGCTTGTTTATCTTTTGAGTGAGCAGAAGTCTACAGCTGTGATCCAATCAAAGCAGTAACAACAGCAATGTAGGTTATAACACACAACAATGTTCAACCATTTAGTAAAGACTTATTACATAGTGTGGATCCAGTTTAATAATCTTAGGTAGATCACTACGGGCAAGAAGGACAAAACTCCAAGAGGGTTCTTGTCAGAGGAGTTAGACAAATAGATAACTGAGGGACATAAAATTATCTGCTCTATATTAATACTAAATTTTATTAATTTTAATTTAATTATTAAATTTAATTAATTAATACTAAACCACACAATCATTGAATTCACAACCATAGCTGAAATCCATAAAAAGCCTAATCCATTCATAAATGAATAGAATATGAAACTTAAGGGAAATGCAGAAATATTAACAGAAAATTAAAATGAAACAAATTTAAAATAAATAACCAACTACTAATGAATACAAATTGCTGCAGAAATAGCCGTAAAAATACAAGCTACTATAAACTGATCGAATATCAATAATGAAAATCATAAAAATAATTATCAATAATGATGCTTGGTATTCAGGAGATCAGAGGGCAGCATTGTTAAATTTAAAAAAAAAAAAAAAGACAATATTCCGAAATGACAATAGATTGCTTAGATTAAGTTAATCCATGCTCTGCTTGGATACCAATGCTTGCAAAATACCATGAGAGGTATTTTGTGTTAGGGTCTTTACTCATCGATAGCATATTTCTAACCTTAGTATAAGAATTTGGGAACAAAAAAGTAAAAATACAACCCAGAAGGATTTTGGGTTTAGTATTTGATAAGGAAGTACTGTTTCTTGGCCACGGATCATACAAGAAATAATGTGGAATTAATGTTCAATCACAAGATTTTCTCCTAACCCACTGAAAGGTTTGGTACCCACTTCGAAGAGTCTGTGTATTGCCTCAGGGTCTATCCTATAGAACAGATAATGAATTTTCTGCATCAATTGGGCTTTTATTCGGGCCCAGGAGTTCAGTGCCTTACCCACAGAGCTTTCCCACTCCTTTGAGAATCCAACCAGTTCTAAATGTGAAGAACAGAGTCAAGGATCTTCTAATTTATCTGAATTTCAAGATAATTCCAATAATTGAAGAAATGCATCAGACAGAACTAAAGACATTATTCAATCTTTTTTAACACCACCACCTCCATTTCAATGAGTTTGTAATAAAACAGTAAATAAAAAACAATGGCAAATAAAGTTTGACTTACTTCCTGAAGTTGCTCTTCTTCAGTCTTTTCTTCAGGTTTCTTGTTCTTGTTCATGAGTTTCTTTACTTTTTGCTTCTTCTTCTTTGCTTTCTTCTTATCCTGCTTCTTCTTCTTCCTTTCCTTCTCTTCTTCATCCTGAAATAATAACAATCATTGAAGTTAATCATAACAACCATTTAAAAATTATAATACAAAATAACGATTCTATTCTTAATTTAGTTATATTATCTGTAAAAAAACAAATATTAAATAAATAATTTAGCGACTTTTTTAACCTCTGATGATGAAGATGACGATGATGAAGAATCAGAAGATGAAGATAAGGAGGATGAGGGAGACGGTGTTGTAGGGCGGGGAGGAATAAATGCTGGGCCTTTGACGGCTACCTCTCCAGCCGATGCCAACCTCCCTGCTTCCCCAGTACAATAAGAGCCCTGTTTAACAAATACGTTCATTATAAATATTGATATATCAATATATAGCAACTTATGATAGTACGCATTTATAAACTTAAATAAACAGCAATACTGTCATCAAGATTGTTGAATTAAATAAATATAATTTATAAGAAACAATATTTTTTAAAATATTATGCAGTAAGTTAAAATAAAAACTAAGCAATTAATTTTTACACAACTCTTTTATATAAAAAACAAAAAGAAAAAAAGAAAGAGATAATGCAAACAAAGTAAGATATAATAAGTTAGTTATTAGAACTATTTTAAATGCTATATAACAACAGTATACTGGCCAAACCTCGTCTTATTTTTATAAAAATACAAGTTTTGCATCTCTATAATAAACAAAAAGTTCCGGATTGAATGAAGTCCATCATTTTTATGATATCAGCTTTATTATAGTTATCACTTGTTTAAGACCAATTGCAATGATGACCAGTAAATATAGAAGGCTTCAGAGGGGTTGAAGATTTTTTTCTCCTAAAAAACTATTTTGGAAGCACTTATGAGGTTCGTGGGTATAATGTCGATATATGAATTATACAAAGTATCAACTAGCAGTTTTATACATCTGAATTTTCAAGCAGATGGAAAACCTTTGCTTCAGTAGTCTGGGAAACATGGTTATAGAATTGATATACCTATATGGAACAAATAGGAATATCCCAATTCAAGTATTGAACACAGTAGACTGTGACTAAAATATGATTTCATGCCCATAATTCTGTTGTTTGAAACAGTTTTATCACATTTTAGTTCACTGCACATTATCTTTTACCAGCCATGAATGCAGAACTAGATAAAGCATTATTACCTACAAGCATCCATCTATATACAAATCAAACTTCAAATTGAAATAGGTTTTTATAAATATTTTTGTTACCTTGTAATCCTATTGATAATCATTCAAAGTTATTTTTAATCACTGCCTTCAAAACTTAATTACACATCCTCCAATTTTTAAAACAGTCCATCAACTAATAAGCAAATAAATACCTTAATAAAAGAATGGCAGCACTTATATCCCCATTTTCCTGAATGCCAAAATGATCCCCATACAGTTGTATGGTTATTTATAAACACGTCTTCCTCATACCTCGACCTCACCACTTCTTTTTCTTGGCCCTGAAAAAGTTATAAATAATGTAATTTTTCAATCAAATTTAATTAAATTTGTTTGGATTTATTTGAATTAATTAATTCAACCACAACGGAATTGACTATTATTATTATTCTCACATTCTTTGTGAGAATAACTGAGCAGTGCCTTAAATTAAGAAATTATGTTGACCTTTTAGAGTTTGTAGTACTGCGTGTGAATAGTTTCATTTTTTTTTTTTTAGTAAGAATCGTAAGTGATGAAGATTTTATGTTACAGAAAAAAAGGAAAACAAATCAAAATATAGCAAAGAGTATCTCTGTACAAGTAATCCCTGTTTTATAGGAACTCTTAACAGTCCGATAAAGTGACAGAGCTGAGAGAAATCAGGATATTTCTACCATACTCTTAATATTTGAGGGTAAGAGATGGCTCGGGGATCCCTAGGCTGTTTGAAAATTGTGCATATTTATGGTTGTGTTTTAATATTTTTATTTAGTTTATCTTCTTAATATATTTATTTATACTTTTTAATAAATATTTATATATTTTAATATTAAAATACAGGCACATATTTTTTATTTTATTAAAAAAAAAAAAATGTCTCTACATTATTTGAACATAAAATTCTATAAATTATTGTACTACTCAACAATAAAAGTGTCAGTAACTGTTTTTCAATTTTTATGATCAAGATTTGTTGAACAAATGCTAAAATGAGACTAAGCTTCAATCGCAAGCAGTCAATAAATAAAATAAAATTAATTAAATAAAGTTATATATTTTTATTATAAAAATTATAATCATTAAACAAATCACTTTAAATAAAAACTTTTTCTTAAGATCAAATTATATTGAACTTCAACAAGTTACTTGAGGTCTATACCATGGAGATATAAATGAATGGTGGACGATAATCATGATGTATAAATTTCCCTAATTTCTTTGTGAAAATAATGCATCCTGAAAATATGGAATACAATAACACGTAACCTCATCTCCTAGTGCTCTATGAAACCATGGTCTGTAATGTCCATTCAGAAGAATCCAAAAGAAAATACTTCTTGTATCAATGCAACTGTTGTAGCAGTGAGCTGCTGAATGGTAATCTATAATTTTCTTTTAATCGATAACTAACTTTTATTTAAGTTGGAAACTATAAAAAAAATGTAGAATATATTCTTTCCTTGTTAAACTGTTTTAAATAAATGCTAACTTTGACTACTAAACAAGCATTCTTACAGTATATGGTGAGCAGTCTCGTATTTTTCAATAGGTACTTTGGTTAGCTACTAACTTGGCAGTTCTAGATCTATGAAGACTGATACTATTAAGTAATCTGATAAATTTCGTTATTATATTCAAAGTACGCCCAATTGCACCTCAGAATCTAATTTTAAGTCTGCCTATGAATTTAATTTTTAAAATTAAGTATTCTTGAATTTTTTAAAAAATACTAATTAATTCTTATGCGGGAGTAACATATAATACTGCACTGAGAAACATAACAACACTTAATTAATAAAAAGTAGTTGATACTAATAGTTTTTGTATGTGGTCATTAAAATGTTTACGTCCATCTCTAAATTAAGGCCATCTCTAAATTGTTGCGTGAATGAGTGACAAAATAAAAATAAATAAATAGAAGTAGATAAAGTAAACACAATACCTTAATGACAGTCCCATAACGAGTATACTCAGCATAGTATTCAGTTTGTGCCAATAAAAGTTCTTTAGGAGGGGCTTTCAGATGTTCCTCCCCACCATACCTAAATAATAAACAAAAATTATAAAAACTTAAGTTAACTTTCTTAGATAAGAAAAAATACTACATAAAAACAAAGAATTGGCCAAGGACTAAAAATATTATTCTCTTCTTAAACTATATTCAGGCTTTGTTTATAGTTCAATTTAAAAAATTGTAGAATTGAATTCCAGTATTCAGAAAAAATTGAGTTTTTGAATTATGCATTTTTAGGAAATATATTTTAAACTTTATTTAACCATAACACATATCAACAACTTAGTAGATTAAGTTTAACACGTTCGTAGTGGAACGTCATTCTGAAATACCAAGTGAAGCTCTCCCACTGACGGGTAGCATTTCTGAATGATAACGACTGTTTATATTTTGTAAAACAAACAAAACTTTGTTTCTAAGAAACTTTACACTGAGACATTCCATAAATAAAGTGTTAAGAAACTGTTCAATCTTTGTGAGGAAGACTGAAGAATGTCTATGGATCAAAAAGGGGTAAAACAATAAGTATGTACAATATGAAATATCCTAATCGGTAGAAGAAAAACAGCAGAATTACAAGTACTAAAATGATCAAGTTAAATAATTTTAAAAACTCACATTTCATTATTCCTAATCATTTAAACCTACTTTTGAATTAGGTCTTCTTGTCCTCTTTGTTTGAACTCTTCCTTTATTCCCACAAATTCCTTCTTGAGAACTTCCAGCCTGGTGGGTTCTCCAAGAGGATGGACATCAACACCTTTATTATGTGCCTCCCATGCAAACAACTGCACTTTTGCATGCTCTAATGTATCACCGGTGAAGCGCACAAAGTTTTCACCTGCATAGTCCACACTGCAAAAAATTATTAAACATTATAAACATTAAGCCACAGAAATCACAAATCCTATTTCAATGAACTACTCACTATAAATAAATGCACCAGCTCTTCATCTATCAATTTTAATCTCCATTTTTTTTAAATTATAATTTTAAGAAATAATAGAAAATAAGAAGTTCAATATAAGTAGAAAATATATATACATGTTATTAATATACAATTATTAAAATTGTATTGAACGAAATTTAACTACCAAAGATTTTTACAACTAATACTCAAAGAGACTTAATACATTGACGACTGGGGCCATAGCATGTACGGTTAACATAATTTCAGCTTCAAGGGTTCCTTCTCCCCTACTCGTTCTTAGTTTTAATTTAAAAAACTATATATAAAATATAAATTAATAATATCAATTAATATTTATATATAAATAAATTAATATGAATATATAATTATTAATAAAAAAAAGTAAAAAAAAATTCAGTGGCAAACAGAGCATGTTTTTCCATAATCAAGTAGCAGTCAAGGTGTTAAATGATACTAAAAGCAAGCAATCAGAGTAGATTGGTCCATAAAGAAATTAAATATAAGAATGATTGTCAAATTATTTTAGGTAGGTAAATAACAGAACCTCAAGAGGTTCAAAAATCATCTGAAAGGAATCAATGCCATTCATTCATAAGACACTTACCTCAATGATATTATTTACAATCAAAATAAGACTACTAACAACTTATTTATAATAACTGATCATAAATACCACAATATAAGAAAAAAAATATTAGAATTACTCAGTATCTGCAGATCCTGCATAAGGGTTGTCCCTCATACTTCTTGTTTTAGGATCGTAGTAGGCAGAATTAGGATCGAGGTTTCTCAAATATTTGGCTGTGTCTTCTCTGATTCTGAGATTTCTCACAGTAATTCTCTGTTTCGAATCTACTTTTGTTCCCGGCATGTCTACTTCATCCACATATTTATCCTCGTCTTCACCTACATCATCGGCAGCACTGTCTTTTGTTTCTTCTTCTTCAGCTTCTTCTGACTAAAACAGTTAACAAAAATTTTAAATCCAATTATAACTATCAATTAAGCAAAGCAATCATTTCAATATGTCTCAATAATTTTATGTTCATACTGCTGTCACATTTCACTATTCACATTTTTATATGCATTCACTATTCATATTTTTTTGGGTGTTTTAGGGTGTAACATTATTCACAAAAAATGCTAGAAGATGATAAAATAATTCTCTGTCCAATAGCGGACTCCACCATTTTAGAACACTCATTTGAAGGAAAGATAATTATCATAACATACCTGTTCAGAATTAAGTTTATCTGCCCTGAGCTGCCTTTTGGCCTCATCAATCCTGGCATATCTATAAAATGTTAATAAGATCGGATTAACTAATTAGATAGTCTCGCATATTATAGTAAGCATCAAACTGCAGATTTCCCACATTGTAATTTAAAATGAATTAATATAATCTATATTAAGCAAATAAATAGAAGGAAGCATTCATAATAGCATAGAATTATATAACGACAAAGATCAGGTTAGAAAAAACAAACATATTTTTAAGGGCAGATTAATAAATAAATAATTACCTCTCAATAACCATTTTATGTTGTGCTGGATCATATCCTGCCCATCGGTCCCTTTTGCCATCGTAATCTCGTGACAGCTCAGGCTGAACAAATTCATCAGGTGCAATTTTAGCACCATTATATTTGGCACCAATCTTCCGTGGTCTCTCCATACAGTCCTTTTTTTGATGGGTGAGGGCTCCACAATTCTCACAAGCACCTTTTCTATATTTTGTAATCACTTTTGACTGTGAATTAATTAAGTTTATATCAGTGTTGACAAAAAGGTATGCCATAAAATGTGTACTAATTGATAGTTTGAATTAGAAAATTTGAAAGCTAAAACTATATTAAATAACTAACCAATAAGTGAAAACCTATTACAAAGTATAATTGAAGAAGCTATATTTACTTACAGAGTCAACTCCTCGCTTGTACCACTCATCAATACCGGAGTACTTTTTAACACTTTCATCTTGTATTCTCTGATGTTTTAGGGTAGGACCTCTAGCACTATAATACCAAGGGGCAGATGAAATATATTGCGGAATGTGAGGGTTGATATCTTTCCCTTCCTCATCGACAGCAGCAGGGGCAGTACCAGCCTTCCAACAAAAACCTTTTTGTATACTAACACATTAAATACAATTGAAAAAATTAACACACATTTAATTACCTTTCTTGCTTCTTCCAATTCCTTAGCTTTACGCCAATCCTCCCTTGATTTCTTCTTGGGTTCATCTGAATCAGCACTGCTCTTCAATATTTCAGAAACCGGCACTGAAGGAGTACTTAAAGCCATCTTCGTATGAAGAAACTGGCACAATATAAATGTAATAACGTTAAGATTTATAATATCTTCAGAATTAGTAATTATTCACTTGTCGTAAATTATTAACAACCCTTTCACTACGAAAACCAAAACATTACTGAAACCTGCCTAACAATATAACCTATAATCAGTGTTGCCAACATACTATGATTAACAATCATTTTTAAGATAAGTGATTTCAAATTCCATTATTGTTTAGTTCGTAATGTTATTTGCACGTTTCTAATAACTGAACATACTCCTTTAAAAATAGTTAAATGTAAATTTTTGTTCTTCACTTTACTCATAGGCTTTATTATAGTCTTTCAATTTTTTCTTGGGGAGCCTAAGATATTCTTTGTTTCATTAATACGAAATATAGCTCATTTTCATAAGATGACAAACAATTCTTTATTAATATTTCGACTCCATTAAATATAAGCAACGAATTTAATATATTAGTTAAATTCAAAGCCAAACAAAATTCGGAGGATCCCGCAGAAAAGTCAGGTAAATAAAATTAAAATCACACCTTTTTCTAAACTCCCAATGCAATACTTTCCTACATTTAAAACCTTCGAAACATATTTGATCCAATTCTCTTCTCCTGGTAAATATATTTTTTATATTGAGATATTTATTACTCCTGTAATAAATATTTGCTTCCTTGCTTATTTTTCCTTTAGCACTAGTAACATGTTGGTGTATTTTAAGATGAAGTCTCTGATGACTAGCGACTAGTCTGAAAAAAGGAAGGATTGCTTTCTTCAGGATTGTGTTCAATTTATTTCCTGGAATTACCTGTGATACGAAGATTTTACATTTCTCTCATTGTTGATACGAGCCCTTTCTTATCTTGTTCAAATGTCATATTATACAAATTAATTAATTAATTATCAAATTAATTGTTTCTCAATTATCTTAAAAATTAACTCGCTCAGATCTGAAATTCACTCGAAATTTTTTTATCTCAATGTCTTTCCATAAAACTGCTGCATTTGACAGATCCTTTATTAATTATGTTACTTCCTTTTGGAATGCTAACCCATCCTTTTATTATAATCATTACTTTGCATTATTTCTCTTTATTTTAAATAAAAATATATGCCATAATAATAAGTATTGCTAAAATACATAAAATAAAATATAATAAGAATAGTTAAAATGTTTCTTTATTTATATAATTTGGTGCATAATGATCATTTTTTTCTAAATAAATATTATTAGATGGTTCAAATAAACACCAAAGCCAAAAGAAGTCTAGAAAGAAAATAATAGTTTAAAAAAATACCGTAAGAGACCAGCAGTATTCAACAATTTAATTCTGACTAGGTTGAAGTAGTTTTATTAACTGCCATAAGAGGCCAGCACCATCCAAGGAACCTAAAAATAGTACCAGCAACTGCCACTAGAGTTCAGCACTATAAAAGTTGAGCTCCTGCAAACTCTTACTCTCCTAATTTCAAATGAAGAATTTCAGAACTGAATTAGCCCAAATAGACACCGTCCGTCCACTTGAATGAAGTCTCAATTAATATATTTTTTTTTAATTTATTGATGACGCCCAATTAGAACATATTTTGTTTTTTTTAATAATTAGAACTTTTATACCAGTTATTCTTAATTATATCTTTTTGTTTCTCACATTTCAAAATTCAACAAACCTTTAAAATTAGTAAGTAATAAACTTAAAATAATCTCAAGTAGGAGAGATAACTTTTTTACCAAAAATTGTGGTTCGATCTAGCTAATGCAAAAACCATATATATATCAACTTAATTTTCTTGGTATGCTCAAGCACAAAGCTTGGTACATACTGATCAAAAATTAAAATTGGCATGGTAATGTACACAAAAACAAAATATATATAAATCAATTAAAATTAAATAATATGAAAATAATTAGTCTATCATCTTAGATCTAAAATTGTTTTTAAATTTTCCCAACACCCACATGGGTCATTTTCAAATAAAGCGGCGCTTTTGAAATCTGAGAAGTCGGAATTTTTTTTTTTTTTTTTAATTTCGTAATTGCGTTCTGAGTAAACTTAGCAAGTCACAATATTGCGCCCATGGAATAAACATGGCACTGGTTATATATTTACTTAATTATCCCTTTTGTTACAGTATTAAAATCCTGTACTTTACCATCTAATAATAATGAAAAGTAACATAATGGAGTTTTGCAGTTTTTACACTGATAACTTGTTTACTTTAATTAATTATTGAATATAATTGTGTCCAAGACAACATTTTAATAAAATATGGAGAACGAATCACTTAATTAACTTCAAAAAATCAAACAACGGTGACGAAATGGATTATTAAAAAACTGCCATATTTATATGGGGAGGGGCACCTGCTAATGGTTGAGTTGTGATATTCATTGACAATATCTAGTCATTGTAGAACTTCTTTTACCTTCCCCAAATCCGCTAGCATCCCACCAAGATTGGTAACATAGAACTGGTAACCTAATGGATATATTCGCGGACACTACTTCATTATTGAGGTGAATCTTATTGTGATTCAATCACATTA
Organism: Rhaphigaster nebulosa; assembly: GCA_948150685.1. Taxonomy (NCBI): domain Eukaryota; kingdom Metazoa; phylum Arthropoda; class Insecta; order Hemiptera; family Pentatomidae; genus Rhaphigaster; species Rhaphigaster nebulosa. The sequence goes on along the minus strand of OX411309.1, from coordinate 86,075,847 downwards.
ATATTAAAATGCACCATAAACGGTATTTATCACCATTTGCCACTGATATAAGTAATAACAAAATATTATTGGGAACACACTTTTCCTATTTTCGTTTTCAAGATTTCCTTGTGTTATACATTTACAACTTAGCTTTAGGTCGATAAAGTAATCGAGATATTTTAATAAATTTTTTTTAAATGGTATTGAGCAAGTTAAATAAAAAATTAATGACCCATATTAACTCAATTTAATATGTCCTAAAATATGCAATCAATCTTGGTCAAAAATATTTTTTCAAAGAACTTGGACATCAAAGTACATCATTTTATATGAAAATAATCCAAATACTCATTTTATATGAAAATAACCCATATACTCTTCTTACCTCTAACTGGATGACTTCTTATTCCTCTCCAGATAAATTCTAGTTAAAGAAAACAACCCAAACCCTGTCCACAACGGGCGTGCAGAAGACAAAGGGCAACAACGGGTCTGGTTTGGACGGCGAACCCGCAATCTTGTACACCTTCGAACGTGCACTACCACAATGCGCTCCATGTTGGTACATCAAAGGAAAGTATTTTTTGTGGGTGCTGCATTTGGACGCAATTTTGAATTTGCATATGCACTTTTATACATTTTCACTTATTTTAATTTTTTGTTGGCTTAATCAGGGTTTCCACCGATATAGCATGAAAAAATTGAACCATAATTGAGGATTTCAAGTCGGTGAACAGTGAAATTTTAGGTGCTTTTCGTCAATTTAATGGATTAAATTTAAAACAAAATTAGAACCATATAATTATAAGTCGGCTTATGATAAAATGTACAATTCGGACCTGAGAATGAATTTGAATAATTATAAAGGTCGTATTTCTGTTTCATAATGAAAAATTGTTACGTAACTTCTAACTGAGGGCTCAACACATTGCAAAAAAACAAGAAAATACAGGGCAAAAACAATTTCTAGAGTAAATACATAAAATTCAGGTACTGGAATAAATTTAATTTAAATATATATATATATATATATATATATATATATATATATATATATATATATATATATATATATATATATATATATATATATATATATATATATATATATATATATATTTTAAATCGGTTGAAATTGAAACTCGGAGCTGTTTGAACCTGACACATTATTTTACAGTTCCATAATATCCACAGTTCACTTAGGGAAAGGTAGAGCACTAAGTTTCATACACCAATGATCATCCTGTTACGATCAGCACAGTTCTGCAGGACACACTTAAAAAGAGATAGTTCGAATAATAAATTGTTTTGAAATGAAACCAGAAAAAAAATTACTTATGAAATGTCTGTAGTTCCTACATGAATTTCGAACTATTAGTCAGAAAAATAAGTAAATAAAATTAAAATGCATCATTTGATGTTTTTAATTGGTCTGTAATTAATGAAGTTAACAACATTCTTCCCTTTTCAATGGTTTGAATTTTTCCTTTCCTGAGGTTTATAGTTTAATAGTCTAAAATCCTTGCGTTTAAGTTATTAATTATTGGATTAGCAAGTAATCATAATTAAAGTTCATTTTAAATGGTTTAAATTAAAGTAATTTTAAATTTAATTGAATACAGCAGTTTTTATTAATGAAAAATATCTGCTGGTTTTCACTATATATTGATAACATTAAAGGAACAAAAAAAATGCTACAAATAAATTTTATAATACATATATTTACTTCTGAAATTTAATACGAAATCCATAAATATACAAGCTGAAGAACATATGGGCCAGTTTATATCCTTTTATACTTAAATTGGAAATGCTTTTACCAAAAACACAGATTACTTTTAAACAATTAGAAACATAAATGTCTTTTACAAGTCTCGATAACTAAAATGTTTTTCTGATCAGAAACAATTTGTACTTAAGTGAATAAATAAAAACAATAAGGCCTCTGGTGTGTACATCCATACAGGCACTTCTACAATATCTACATCTTTCGGTAATTTTTAAAAACAAACTTAAACAATTAACAATAAAATAATAAATAACAAACCAATAAAACCATAAAAGGCTATTAACTGGAACAGAATGTTGTGATAATGGACATACTGGTATGAACAAACAATTAGTTTCTAAAGTTAACAAAAGAAATGAACATCAAATACATTCTCGCCCACCCATGCCTTTACACTCAGATTGATAGAAAACAGTGAACGTAAGAAAGGAAGAAACGATCACACTTATAAAAACTTTCTTTTACCTGTCTCTTAAAGTCTTCGCATATTTATATACACAGAGACAATGGTAATTAATATTGGTAACGAGTAAAAGTGAAAAATTACAACAGTTAAGTACCAGCTGGTTTATATATTCTGCTTTATACTTCACTCTCAACTATCATCACTTCACACACTGTTTACAGATGGGAAGAAAAAACATTTTTATTTATCATATTACTTTTTTCAACTATAAAATAATAGCTCATAATATATATATATTTATATGTATATAATTAACTATTCATCCATTTATAAAATAGACAAATGCACATTGCACTCTCCATTTAACATTTAGTGAGATCACGGGTGCCCCAATTCCTCTAAGTTAAGGAAAAAAAAAGCACTTGTGAAACTGGGGCAACAAAAAATAATTATAAACAAAAAAATAATAACATTGTTTTATTATCCAATTGAAAATTCCTTTAATCTACAAATTAAATCTAATCCTTGTAGAAAAAGTGTAAAGTAGGGCAGGATTATTTAATTTTTTTTTTTCTTAAAGCCACGTTTTAATTACAATATTTACAACAAAAAAAAGAAAAAACAGAAATTAATCCCTTACATCTTTTCATTAATTTTGTAACGAAACTTGCATCTACAATCGATGAGCAAACAACAATAGAATATTCTTCATTATTTTTGTCACCTTGAGAATGTATCGTTGATTATGTTTGAAAAATGGACAAAATGTACAAAATATATATACAAAACAATATTTTTTTGTGTATGTATACATAATTATTTATATGTATAATATATATAATAAACATTTCTATATACACTGATAAAAGGTGTCTATATATGAACAAGATAATGTGCACATTCGTTTTTTAACAACGTCCTTATGTCGTTGATTGCCTTTTGGCTACGTGGCTGATTGTTGCCCGTTGGACATACTGTCCTCTGGTTCTTTTTTCATTTCTTGATCACTCGACTGATCCTGTTGTTGCTGGCTTTCAGCCGCTGCCAGAACAGCCAAAGAGTCTTTCACTGCATGATACATGATGTTTTTGATTTGCAGCTTGTCCTCATGGTTCGTGTGAGTGTCAGATAGTTCCCGGAACTCCTGGGTCAGGTGGAAACAATGCGACACATTTTCAGGTGAAACAAAGTCTTCTGCAACTTTTATGCAGTTGTGTAAATTCCTAACCTGTAAAAAAAATAATATAAAATGAGTAAAGAAAATAAGCTAAACCTTGCTTAGTATAAAGCAATTTATAAAAAAAAAAAAGATTAACAGAAAATATTTTCAGAAATGTGAGGTAGACAAATATACCAAACAAATATTGAGTCTCCAACTATCATGTCTAGTCTTTGAGATTAAGAGGGAAAATTTAGTTCAGTTTTAACTAAGATTCTTTGAACTGGACAATGAACCCAGGAGATTCAAAGTGTCCTTGAGCTCAAAATTTTCCTTTATAAAACGCTCAGACATCTATATATAATACTTGCAATATGGAACTTACTATCAAAATGTATGTAACAAACACCAGTTTTTCTTGAAGCTGTACTGTTATTAATCATGGTAATATGGTAACCAATTTTAAAGTAAAATATTATTTTTTTATGTTTTGTTTCCTTCTTTAAAATATAATGTTCTACAGAAATTTTAAATTATCTCACCAACTTTCAAATTAAATAGAGCATTTTTTTAACATAGATCGATTAGTTGTAACAATGTTATAACATGAATTGTGACAGAAAGAGAATTAATTAGAATTCCCTGTTAAGTTTTCAAGTGTAATTTTAGTTTGTTTTGTTTTTTCAGTTAAAATCTTTTCCACTATTAATGATAATGACATCAATAAATTAGAGGATAGCTAAATAATACTTCTTTTCAAGAATAACCATAAAATTATTTAGAAATTCTAATACAAAAATGAAATTTAAAAAACAAAACAAACCTGATGGGGTGCTCCAGCAGGAATAAACACAGCATCACCAAGACATTGGACTATCGTATAACCTTCGACACCATATTCTCTATACAACCTATCTCGCAGCTCACCGTCAAGGTACCATGACTGATCGTGAATGGGATCATGGTGTGGTTCAAGACGAGCACCTTTTTCTAAAGCAACCTATGACAGATAAAACATTAAAAGTTAGATACAAAAAAAAATTTAGAAATGTTCATGATATAGTAGAATCTTGATTAACTGTAGCAAAAAAAAGGAGATAATTGAAAAATATAGTACATAGAACTTGTATTTAATAAAGCAAATATACCTACATTTAATCATATTACCTACATACAGCCAGTTCCATAAAACGTTTTTACTGAACTCAAAGGAATATATTTCATACTTGTTTGCTGATTTGTTCAAATTTGAAAAACTATAGTTTTAGTTTTAAATGTTCAATTATCAACATTTCATTATTATTTTTTATTCAGTTATGATTTATCGAGGAGAAAACATCTAAACTAAAGAAAGTTCACAAATTTTAACTTCTAAATGACAATTGAAAAAGGAAAAAATGATTGGTGGTATCATGTCAATAATATTTATAAAATTTTCTGAAATAAATCTTTTGGAAATATGGTCCTCCTCGAAATATCTAATAGCTATCTTGATGTATATAAATTATGATTATATCCTTTTAATTGCTTATGGACACTTTAATTATTAATAAAGATGTGAAATTACCTTATTTAGGAGGTCCCTGATTTTATCAGCATCCCTCGCCATATAGATATGCCAGAGAGCACCCGGCAATTGGCCTTTTTCCCTCACACGCCGCTTGGTTATCACATCACAGCCTGCCTCGTCTATGGCTTTTAATGCATCTACAAATTAAACATGAAATAATGTTATAACAAATTCCTAAAAATTAATATAATTATGAATAATAGTAAATATTTTCCTATCAGATTTAATCTTAATTGAACCAAATGACAAAGGCTATAAAAAGAGAAAACAATAATGTAAAATATAATTTTAGAACTAATGTGCTTCCATAAATTTTAATGATCATTAATGACAAAGTATGTATTTACAATATTAAAGAACAAAGCTATTTATAGAATTACTATATGAATAATTATAAAGAAAAATATTTAATAATAAATTATATATTATATATTTATAATAATAAATTATTATTTAATTCATTGTTATTTCATTAATGTTATCTAAAGATTATCCCCAATATCATAACATAAAAATTATGGAAATATTTTAATCAATTCATTATTTCTGGAAAACTATCAGCCAATTTTGCATTTAAATTGTTCATTTCTATAATGAAAATTTAGCAAAATAATACCAGAATTTTATGTTTTTCTCAAAAACAGAACGATAATTGTGAAAAAAGTTATGAAAATTGCTAATGAGGATAATGCATAAGGAGGAAGTAGGCATAGAAAAAGGAGTGAGTTTCAACAGGTTCTCTCTAACCACCCTCCGAATTTTGATGCCCAAAACCAAGCTTTAAAAGACAGGATAATCTCCGTAATTCAACAAAATGTAACTCATAATAAAATCTCTTTTTTATTTTCTAAACTTTAAAATGCTTACACAAATCTAATAATTACAAACTGATACTAACCTTTGGTATAAGCATCAGTGTCAACATCTGATGGGATCCCAACATACACCATGACATTAACTGCATCAGATATGTCAAGATGGAGGTTGGTAGTGCCAGCAGTCGGTGAACCATATGCTGTATACATCTTTGGCCCGAGGTCTGGCCTAACAAAACACTCTGGAAGGCGAGAAGCGAGATTTAACCTGCCACCTCGCTGGGTATAATCTCCCATTGGCAAAACTTTCATTAAATCACTAAACCTGTAACAAAAATAAGTTACACAAATTAATTTGTGAAAATAAAGAGTAGATACATATCGTTGCCACCACGTTAAAGTAATCAATATGAATATAGCTTAATCAATATAAAAGAACCTTACTTTTAACTTTCCCATTGTGAATAATTTGTACATCTCGGAGCCTTTAAAATTCTCTGAACGTTAGATTTCTGTTTATAAGTTTGTATTTTGCTAAAATGCTTTTGGTAAATTAATAAAACTAAGGAATTCGAAAACTGTGATTTTTTACATTTGTTACTATACATGATGGCGACTATATAAAAACACTTTAGCGTAGATTATTTTGCAATTGAATAAGTTAATAATTACCTAGATGGAAGCATTTCTGCGAAATCCTCTCCAGGTGGCCAGTCTTTAAGTTTGAGTATCATTGGTTGTCCCTTATCATCTTTCAATCTTTTAGAAATGGAACCGAAACCTTCCCAGAACTTCCTCATCGGCTGAGAGGAAACTGTGTTCCCTGAACTACAGTCGATGAGGTCATTTTTAGTGTCACCGAAATCCCTTAAAAATGATTCGGGTGTCCACAATTCTTCGTCTAGTTCTTTGCTCAGATCAGATATTAATACTGGCTGTCCTCTTTTCCACTGATCCTGAAATATAAAAATATGTTATGAAAAAGGTAAATATTTAAACAAAATTAATAATATTATGAGAATTTTAAGATTCCAACAATTTTAATAAAAACTTTGCATCATTGGTATTTTACTTTTACACTTTCAATGCCATTATCACTATGTAGAAGAAAAAAAAACTTTAATCTATTTACCTTGTCATATAATATAAGAAAGAAAATCATCAAAAGATTAATTTTTTTGTTTAACCAAAATTTTATTAACTTTTACTGTCAATATTTCAAAATGGCACTGAAATGAAATATGAAATTGGTTGAACACTAGTTAAAGAGTTGAAGTTTGTCAGGATAGTTACCTGGAAAGCGATGTAGTTGTCAGACGATTTTGAATCGTGTAACCTTAACAACCTGCCATCGCATAACCAAGAATGAGGTACTCCAGGATACAGAAGTTTACTTTCAGTCAATGTCATGACCCTTGCTGGTAATGTTTCCTTGGCAGCTATGTTCTTGAAACGCCGAATGAAATGTTTCAATTCCCCTCCTTGCTCATCTTTCGCTGTAGGGACGGAAGCCTCGATCACAGTACTGATGACCTGAGCAAATTAAATGTAATTAGTATACTCTGAACACTTTCTGTTGTGAGGGTATAATAATAATGCGAACTTTTTTGATGTGTGCTTACCTGATCCAACGTTTCAAGGTGTGGTGGCCTTTTCCCAGGAAGCCTCGTGACAGGGGAATTCGACCTAGAACCGTTGCTTTTACTGCTTGGCCTAATGAGGAGTTCACGCAGAGTTGAATATGCCTCCTTATCTTCATCTTCTTTCAGAGAACTCACGTCCTGTAATAAAAGTAAGAGAATTATAAATCAATGAACTATTAATATGGAAGCCAGTTTTTGAGGAGTCGTAAGAAAACGTTTTGTTAAAAAATATAATTAAGAAAAATAAAATAGATAATTTACAAAACAATTCCAGTTGTAGACAATAGAAGAATATTGAGGCAAAAGAATGTGAAGAATCTTTTTATTAAATTGTTTAATAAACAGCCAATTGAAAAGCAAAACCTCAGAGCATTTATTCAATAAATTCATCCACTTAGGCAAAAAAAAAAGTGAGTTGAATTAATATATTAGGTAATTGTGCATATATGATTTCTTAGACTGTAAACTTAAGCATATTTATAAGGTCGAAAAGTTAGACTATTTTTTTTCTTTTTCATCTATCCAAATCTCTCTTAAAATAATACTGACGTTCAGAGAACTTAAAAAATCTACTAATTAAATCTAATGAATTGATAAGAAAAATGAATGCTTTTGATCATTTCTTTTTTAATAAAAATATTTTAAAGATAACCAAAGAACCACAACAGGTATATTTTCCATATTTCAAATTATTATTTCATTATTTACCTCGCATGAACCTGATTTTTTGTCCTCTGATAGTGCTACATCTGCTAACCATGAAAGAGGAGAATTACTTTCATCATTTTTCTTATCACTGGTGCCATTTAATTCCTTACATTTCTACAAAACAAAAAAAATCTCATATAAAAAACTAAAAAAATATATATATAAAGCAAAACAAAGTTAGAAAAATTTGCCAAAAATCGAGAACGAGGTTTTAAAAGGTTAATGATCCATATTGGAGCTCACCTTAACCAGGCCATTGAGTGATGATTCAGAGCATGCACAGCGTTGTGGAATTCCCCATGAATGCCTGGCATCATGAATTCTCCTTCCGATTTGTGCTAATGAATCCCCTGCTATGATTTGTGTTAGCATCAGTTTCTCCTGTTCATGGGCTTGCCTGTTCGTACAAAGCAGCCACGACACATCATCACGGTCACGTCCAGGCTCTCCCCATGTCTTTAATGCACCAGTTTTTCTGCCCTAAAGAACAAGAATCCAAATGCATAAGATTCATTTGAAAACTAAGCATTAATCAGCCTCATAGAATTTTAGTGAACAAACCTTATAACAGTCAATGCAGACGACGAAACCACACTTTCCACAAGCCCAATGGAAATTAAATAGGGTTGTTTCACAAACGTCACACATTTCTCTAACTCCTTGCACAACTCGTTTCCATGCTATTGTCTTGTCTAAACATAGCATGAAGAAAAAAAATTGAATTGTTATAACAATGAATGCGTTAAGTAAAAAAAAAAAATACTTACAGTTAAAAGCAAACTATGTACAACATTTAATTCAGTAGATCTATAAGCCATGGCATCACTTTTTTTTTGTGCACTAGTGCAAAATTTACTATAAAAGTTACTATATCCAAAAACATAAATTGAAAAGAATGGTTTCAGATAATGTATGGTTAAATTAGGTATGTACTTTTTCAAACTAAAGATATTTTTCCTTTAAATTAGACATAACTATTGTATGCACAGGCTTGAAATACTTTCCTAAAAACTTTTCTCTGAATCTCTTTAGAAACTGACAATCTTTATTTGTAAAAATGGCACTTTTTACTATCTAAAAGTAAAAATATCACAAGCTTATTACACAATTGAGTCAGTTAGATGAATATTTTTTTAGAAAGAAACCATAATTAAAACTTACCTTCAGCCATGTGAATTGATATTGCTTCTTTCTCTTGTTGAAGAAGATCACAGAACTGGTCTCCCAACTGAGCTAATAGGAACCGTGACATATCTATGTCAAGACCTGCAGGTGCTGAGCCAGGCAGCCAAAGTTTTAAGTCCTCCTGTTAAAATGAAATGATTAATTAAAAACACGCATACTCATAATAAAGTAATGCTAATGATTCTAATGGATAAAGAAATTACTTAATTTTCTAAAATTTTAAAATAATTATGTTTATTAATAAATAATATATATCAATATTAAAACAAAACAAAATTATATAAACTTACTGGCAAAGCATCCCTGTGAGGATCTGAGAAACCAGCTATCGCAAGTTGTCCATTTTTCGTATACCTTAATCTTCTAAATGCATAAAATCGACAGAAAATGTTAGGCATATTCCTGTTCCTCTGATTAGGAGTCCACCTACATTCACGGCACTTGGCTAACTTTGGTGCAACTTCAAAACATGGTCCATCTTGCAAAAAACTATCTCCTGTTTTCTTTAAATGCCCCACGCTAGGTTTCTGGATGTAGTCGCGTTGTGGAGCTACTAAAGATTCAACTTCTGAAGAACCTTTAGACTTCCGCGACTCATCCTCATTTCCGTTTTTTGACGGCGTAGATTTAGGCCGCCTTCCCCTTTTCTTTCCGATGACTGTTGATTCCAACTTCTTTTCTTCTTTCTTCTTACTTCCCACAGTGCTATTTGTATCGGATTCTTTATCACTACCACTTTCTTTTTCACTATCTGTACTAGATACACTAGTCTTTTTCCGTTTAGTCTCTTCAGGCACACTTTTTCTACCCCCCTTCTTCCTTTTCACCTTTGGAGGGATGCGTTTCTGAGGAGTAGCCTTCCTTTCTGGATCAGAAGACGATGAATCATCGGCCTCCGGACTTTTACTTGGAACATGTCCATTCAGTTCCTTTGGTTTCCTGCTCTGTTTAGGTTTCTTTATCGAATTAACTGCCATACTTCCTATACTATGAAGAGATACAGATGGCTGAACAACAGCAGTCGACGTAACAGGCATTGGCAGAGTAACACATACCCCTCCACCTTTAACATCTTCAGTAGTGTTTGTATCTTCACCAGAATGTCTCTGTAACCAAGCTTTCTTCAGTTTATGAACTGGTCTTGGAGATTCTCTGCCCTGCGGTGAGGGAGTTATAGTAGTTATTGTTGGAAGTGGGCTGGATTCACTAGTCCTATTAATCACAGGTTCCTCTTCAGTCTTGATTTTCTTTGCTTCTGGCTGAGGACTTTCAGACTTACGCTTAGGACTACTTGTCTCCCTAGCAACACCTAAATCTAGAGGATGCGTTTGAAAGGCAGGTGTAATTGCCAGACCTGGACCAGGTGGAGAGGCTGGTGGCTGCTGTTTAACAGCTAAGCCATAACCCTTTGTCACCGCATGTGCTGCTGGGGGAGGAGGAAGACCACCAGTACTAGCCATCTGAGCGGGGGGTGGCAAGTTGTGTTGTGAGACTTGCTGATAAGGAGATGGTGTCAGAGGTTTAGGTACTTCAGCACTCCTGCTCAATGGTCTAGGCTTACAATACATCTGTGGAGATGGGCTGCTAACTTTAGGTTTAGGAGGGGTAGTTGGTGGTGCAGCGTACATAACTGGGGCAGGATAAGGGTAGGACCCGACAGTAGCAGGCTTTGTGTAACCGATACTGGGAGGAGAAGGATGCAAATGAGGTGAAGGTGGGTGGTGAGGAGACTGTCTATGGTGTGGAGACTGCCTATGGTGACTATGAGGGGATTGCCTCTGGTGTGGAGACAAATGCTGAGGTCGATGAACATGAACTTTCGATATACTGGCAAGGTTTTGAACTTCATATGGACCAGTATGAGGTGACTGCGAAGGCGACCTATATTCATATGGAGACTTAGATGGTAAGTACTCCCTCAATTTAGGACTTGGTGGCTGAAGACCAGGTGACTTATCATTTTTAACGATCACAGTATTTTTAACAGAATCCTCTACTGCTTTGGTTACTACTAATGCTGGCTTGGTCTCAGGCTTCTTTTCATGATGTAGAAAAGTCAGTGGCGCTTGATAGGCAGGGTAACAACCACCAAATATGCTGAAGTTAGGCTCAGCCTTGGGCAACGCCTGTGGCTTTTCTGGCTGTTGTTTCACTTTGCTATGAGCCGGGGGTGGTGGATAATCCACCTTGAAATATCTCTGCGGGTGATAACCCCTCTCCCTCTCTCGCATTCGCTCCAGCATCCTAGCCTGGTCCTGCTGCTGTTGCTGCTGGGCCTGGGCCTGGGCCTGAGCCTGAGCCTGAGCTTGAGCCTGTGCTTGGGCTTGGGCTTGGGCCTGGGCCTGCGCCTGGGCTTGAGCTTGGGCCTGGGCTTGAGCTTGCTGTTGCTGCTGCTGCTGCGTTTGCTGGTGTTGTGGTTTGTCATCTGTACGTGGACCTGGCAAATTGTTGATCCAGCACATACTACTTCGGTTCTGAAACAGAAAATTAAATACCAAATATTAAAATTGAGCATTAATAAAAACAAATAAGTGCATTAATGTGAAAGATACATAATTATAATATAAAAGGAATCAATATAATTCTAATGGTGAGAATATGGTTGACTGTGGAAAATGTACTAGGAGAATCATGGTTGGGGATGCGGTCAGTTATTATTACTGGTACTGCCATTATTGTTACAACTATTGTTATCTTGTTTTTCTTAGCCCTGATGATGGCCTGAAACTTAGGCCGAAACGTCAGCACACAGTATAATAAGTTTTTTCTTATTTTTGTGTTTATTTATTGACCACATCCCAACCAAGATTCTCTTACGTACATTATAAATCTAAATGTAAATTGTTTAATAATTAGAAATATCACCAATTATTTAAAGACATAAATTAATCCTCAAATGCAATAACTGTTTCAAAGCTTATCAAGATGTTAGTTTCTGTGTTAACTGGTTCCGGAATGATTGTTCAGCATTGTTTTGTATAGTAAAATTAGCTTCAGTCACATTAAATGGTTACCATAACAATGTGTTCAGACTAGCTTTGAGCTCTTAAATACATTCACAATACTCTCACTAACAAGAACTAAGTACATTAAACAGCAAAAATCGTCAAAATTATAAACTTTATGTTGATCTCAGGACACTTAAGATTATGTGTCTGTAAATATTAGATTTGAAGATAGTAAATATTATGCATGAGGTTTTAAATAATACAGGTGACGAACTAAGATACATAAGTGCTTCCAGGTCAACGAACTCATAACATTAAAGAAACAACCAGAATATATTCATTATCTGAGGAAGCTCAACATCAATCACTACATAAAAATGGAATAGAAAACATGGACATAGTAAGCATACAAAGCAAGGGCATCTGCCTGATATCAACAATACTTAATACAATTCCTAAGACATCAGAACTTATAAATAATGTGAGAACTGTACCACTAATTTTATAAAGACGCATTGCATCATAAATAAGTAAATATAATACAATTAATACAGTGCCTATCCTACACCTTAAATCATCCATATAATGCTTATTAAAGAACATGCAGCGATAATAACTAAATCAATAGAATAAAAATGAATTTACAAAATTTTAATGATGGTAAATAAAAACCCTAGTAATCAAATATTTGATTTATTTGAAATAACCCGGTTAACCCCTTATATTTGATCAAGTTCATTTAACTCTTTGACATATTTAAATTATTAATTGCACAATAACTAAACGGATTCCAAAAATATTTTTAAAAATGTTTAAACTGAATTTATTCTCACATATGCTTTGAATAAATTTTTCAAAATGTATAAAAAATAAATGTTTAAAAATAGTAAATATTTCTTCAAGCTGTTAGAATGAATGATGAAATTAAAACAATTTTTAATTAAATAAAGAAAAATTGCATATCAGAATTATGAACACAAAATTGAAGAAATTACATCAAGATGCCCTTAGGCCTCTTTTGAAATTTATGAGAAGAAAAAAAAATTAGCTTAAAATACTTTTTCCACATATAATCATGTGTATGTGACTGGTTCAAAAACTCCCAAAAATGCACCTTACCATGCTTCTGTACCAAATGAAGAATTGTTTATTTTTAAAACAAAATTATGTTTGTTTCATTGATTAGCAATGAAAAGCTAATCCCTTAGTAGGGTAAAAGCCCTTAGATTATTTAAATTTCAAATGAACAGGTTAATAAATAAAAAATTAGAGGATAATTATAATAGTTAAGTTCATATAATTTTCAGTGGATTTATAACCATGAATGTGGTAATAAAACATTATAAGTGTATCAAACTTATACTAATTCAATAATTAGTTTTCATTATTAACAACGAAAAATAACCATTAATGTGGAAAATCTTTAACATTATGAATAATTCTGGGTTGTGTTAAAATAATTATGTAAGATTAATTAATTTGGATATGATAAAAAAATATAACAAAAAAATCATAATAATGAACATAAACATCGATTTAGGAAGAAAAATATAGTATGTAAACATAAATTTACGAAGTTCCTTTAATACTATGAAATCAAACACTAATTACTTAAATAATTTTCATCATTGAAGGAAAAATAATACGTAATACAAACTTTGAAGGGTTATCAAAGATAGATATAAAATATATTTTCAAATTCCAAAAAAAATATTCGTGCAATGAAACTACACTATTTTACTATAAATTTACTATTTTACTATAAAATTTATATCAAACATATACCTCCATCATATTAGCGTAAATCGGTAAAGAACAACTGAGATACACTAAATTTGTGTTTTGTTTTATTTAAAAAAATTCTACAGTAAGATACCATTCGACATGTGTAGCGTGACCGAGGTCCTACGTAGTACAATTTATAGTGCAGCTGGGGACAAATGAAACGTGATGTGCTAAGATTATAGGAGTAATCGTTTTTATAATAAACCGTTGAAAAAAAAAAAAAAAAACGCAAATATTGGAGAGAGATGAAATATGTGGATAGGCGGAATAATTTTGGGAAGAAAAGTGACAGACAGATGTGAATAAGAGTGGAAGGAGGGGAAAAAATAAGAACGGGAGAAAAACAGAACCTATAAAGGAGGCGGTGGGGATAGGAGTGGGGGTGGCCTAATTCCCCTCTTACCCCTTCTACCTCCATCTCTTTTATTTCTAATATCAACTGTCTCCTATATTTATCTCTCCACGGGGGCCTATTCTTTTTCATTATCAGTATCTTTTCCTTTCTTTTTTTCTCAAAATATATTATTCAATCCCGCAGGCTTTATTCGCTCCATTACTTATAACTTGCACATTCAAATTAGTTTTCACCATAAGTCGTACTAATGTGCCTATATAATCTTGCTCTGGTATAATATATGTACATTCTTTATTTGTAAACAAATATTAAAAAAAAAAATTTAAACTAAGCCTGAATGAAAACGATATACCAGGGCAATAACGCGACCTGAATAAATAAAATCTACTGAGAATCTTCACATAGCATTTTTGATATGAATCTACTTCGAGATTAAATCAGTGAAAAGGCAGAAATAAGTATGTTACCGCAAGACAAGGATATATACATATAATCAAACAAAATCCCCTTAAATATATCTCATTACTGTACATGATAAAACCTTTAATTAGATAACGAATTTTCAACCGAAAGGTTTACAAAAATACTGTTGGTGAAAACAAATACATTGTGTACAACTAATACATTTCTGACAAATGGTGCCAGCGAAACAACGTGAGCTATTTTTCTGTTTTATCAAGAATTACTTCATGTCCATCAAGTATGGTTGAGCATCGATGGCCGATGAGCGATGTTTTCTAAATCGATGGAAAACAACCGATGTTTTGAAATATATACAGTATAATATATAAATATATATAAAAAAAAAAAAAAAAATATTTTTTTTTCTCCATTAATTGTGATCAATTAATGATAAAATTTAATTTCTCACTACATTTCTCTTTTTCTCATTGGTGGGTCAATTTTTGTTGGTAGTTAATAGGCCTACATTGGTCCTAAAATATAACTTTATTTACAGCAGCCTAATTTCCTAAAATATCGACAATTTTCATTGAAATATATTTAGGTCGATATTATCGTCCCATCGATGGTTATTTTAAAATCGATGTTTTAACTATCGATACTCATTCCTGCTATCCAGCCTTTTATTTTTCTTTCCTTCTTTCTCAGCTAACTATAAATTCAGTCCAACTTCTGATTCTTAATAACTGTAATTGACAGATGCCCATTTATGAATATAATTGAAAAAATAAAATAAGATAAAGACAAGAATGATTTTTTTACAAAGAACAATTCTCTTGTATATTTAATTATATTTTTCCTACAAATCTCAGTTAGTAAACATAACGTTTTTATTAACTTTAAGCAGTAGCTAACTTTTTATTTGTATACGTTAATCCATCATGTATTGCATAAATTAAAAAAATAAATTTTTAAAACAATACATTAAGAATATTAAGTATTGCATCTCTACGTTATATGTTAAAACATATTTCGTTTTCTTGTATCTTTCAAACCAATGAGAGTTGAGAATTTTAATTAGGGCCCATAAACTAAAAAAAAATAAGAGTAATCAATAATTTGACCACAATTTAAATTGTTTTAAAAAAAAAATGCAAAATGGTAAAAGCTTCCATTTAAAATGGTAATCAAAACTAGACTAATAAAGAAAAGTCATAAATTCGACATTCACATTGCTACCAGTCTGAAAAAAAAACAAAAACTGAATATTGTAAATTTACAGTATCCAGAGGCTTCAATTACTACTCAATTAAAAGCTTTCATGACTAGCCATAAAAATAATGCAGTAATAGGAAATGGAAAGTGTGAAAAGACTTGATGCCGATACCGTTAGTAAGGGGTGAAAGGTTCCACGTAACGGTTTCGCGAGCCGTCTTGGGTGCATTATTATAAGATAACCATATTGTTTTATTTATAAAAGGGATATTTCGCTAAATTTAGAAAAGTAATACAAGGGATAATTAAAAAACAAACAGCAGAGGGAGAGATTATATTTGGATGCCAATGACAACTTGGCCATTGTAAACCAGACTCCATCCTATTTCGGTGGCGTTGGAAATAGAAATTCGCTAAGCCATACCCTATATATCTGTTCGTTTATTCAACTCGTCTTCTAACAGTTGAAAAATAAAGGAATATTTGAACAATACAAAACAAAAAAAAAAACAGTCCAAAGGCGTTGTTTTATTTAGTTTAAAAAAAGAAAAAAAAATCATTTCAGTTCACTAACTTCAGCTTAGATAAACAAGATAACGTGAAATTAGGCAAAGGTTAGCGCCGTCAAGGTATTTTCAGTCCACTTTGCCTTATCTCCAGTTTAACTATCACTATCACATTCAGTGAGATATATAATTGCTAATAATCATAAGGGCGATAGCGTTCAGCGGAACTGATGCGATATAAACGAGGAAAGTGAGGCAGGATGGATGCTCTCAGGGCCAGCGGCAGATATGGATGTGACGATTGCAATGATAGTGTCCGTGACGTTAACAAGAATGTCAGTAATTCAGAAGACAACTGAATCACATTCAACTACAAATTTAATTTTACATGAAGAATTGGAAAAACAATCAGCAATGTTTAAGTAGTAAAGCAAACAATCCTATTTGCATAATGGGTCGGCAATTTAATGGTTAAAACTATAGATTGATTAACGCTGAACTACTAGCATGAATGTAAATAATTTGATTGTTTTAGTCTCTTCCATATGGAATTATACTATGAATTTAATGTTTAACATGGATTATAAGTCAAATTTACAATGTATTCAATGAAACAAAAACGATAACTGTGCTAAAAGAAATATGGATTATTTTTTAATAGTTTATATGAACGGCAGGACTGCAAATGACATTAACAACAGGGTTTTTTTTTTGTAATTTATAATATAGGCCATTCGTTCTGTTATGATTGATTAAATAACCGTAATCTATTTATATCGATAAAACTATAGCAGAGACGAATCGATGATTATAATGTAATCCAAAGAGGTAGGAGAACGGATTCAGAGAAGAAATAAGTAACGCTATGATGTAGAAGGGGGAGGGGAGAGCGATGAAAGTAACGGAGACAGGCCGCCTACACTCTGACCTTTCACAGGCAACTAGGCCGGCATCCACGGTCGCCATGGCAACACCCTCCGCTATTGTTTTCATTGCTACAAGAGTCCTTTCCTCTCAGGGCCAAGATATAGACTATTGATCCACGCTAGGCTCCACGTGGATCATCAGCTGTTCCAGGGTGCTTAACGCATACCTGGGCACGCCCCACGCAACTTTCTTCCATGCGCCACCGGACGCAACAATCTGAGCGCATCCAGGTAGCAACTGTCGCAACACTTTATCTCTAACCAACCTAAACTGAATAACGTATCAACAAAAACACTTTATGTAATGATAATGCAAAGAAAATCTCTACCTTGAAAAGGTATTAAGAACAAGAACTGTCGAAATTGAATATGTATTATTTTTTTTTAATGAGAACTGTTCCTTTCTGAACACATATGAAACAAAGACATATCTCGAGAGACCCATTTACATAGGTATGAATAAAAACAAACATAAAATAAAAAAAGCATTATCGGTATATAATGCCTCCTTTACAGTTTTTAGTTAACAATTAAATAAACAAAAGGCAAAGTAACACATTTACGGTTGCTTAAAAGGTCAATAAAATATGGAGCGGATGGATCTCGCAAGTAAATAAACTTTCCTTTGTTTGAACCACCAGTATGCAATGAAAAATAAGTTAGCCTCTAATAAACACTTAAAAACACGAGTGAAAGTGGGTAATTAAATAGATGACAAAAAGCAATGCCATCAGTTTAATTATTATGATGTTTTTTTCAATAATGACGATTCTAGGGACTGAACGAAGATTACTTGAGCAATGATGGGTACTTGTCGAGTATTTGCCATCCAGGAACAATGACTCTTAAAAATTATTTATTTGTACGGCAGCTGGGTTATGATCTTGTGCTTTCTGAATAGATGCTGATTATTCAATAATCCTTCTCAGATGTAGCGACTCGTAAAATGAAATTTGATTCTCCATAAACTGTCGATTAAAAACATCACAATATACAATGGTGAAATGGAATCGCGTGGACTGTCTACTCATTTAACCGGCTGTCCCTCTACAAATATAAAGGGAGCAGCAGACAATATGGTATCCGACAGTTAACATTAAGGGAAAGAGAGGCTAGATAACAATAGAGTAAGAAGGGCAGGGCTGCCATTGATTCACAGGTATGCGGGGGTGGGGGTAATGATTATTCTCAGCGGGAGAGTGTAAAAGCCCTCTCCCCCTTCCCTCCAGCAAAAACGATCCTTTAGCCGGTGGCTGCCTTATCATCTGGCAGGTTGTGGGGTGCAGCAGGGACGCTAGCTCAGCCCGCTGTATTATGTCTTATATATAGCCCCTGTCTCGGCTCGGCAGGGGAACCATTTAGTGCGGCTGTGGGATGGGGGATTTTAATTCCGAGCATGTTCTCTCCTATTCCATATTAATAACAAATTCCACGACAAAAATAACATAAAAAAGCATTTTTAAATAGATTAAAATAAAAAATGAAACAGCATTGTCTCTTCAGTCTTTGTTTAGGAAGTAAATATTGTTGGGCGCACATACTATAGATATAATATAAACAAGAAAAAAACAACAACAAAAAGAAGTTATTCTTTTGAAGTTATGCTGTCCTCAACAATAATAATGCTCACCAGATATCAAATCGTGCAAAACCGTATCACAAAATATATTATCGAGCGAAAAAATTAATTTAAAAATCGATAATATTACAATTCAAGGTATAAAGCACTGATACACTTCATGCTTTAAAAAATTGAAATATAAACGGTTTACTGACTAACAAGTGCTATTTTTAAAATATTAGTTATTCTAATGTTTTTAACGGCTAATAAGGTAGAAAAATAGCATATACAAAAACATGAGAAAAATGGATGAGAAACATTTTACCGTTAAAAACAATATTCTTGCTAAGATAATTTGGATTTACAAAATCAATTTTCACCCTCAAAAGTTATTAATCATTAATCGTCACGTAGAAACGTTTGTTAGGTATTAAAAAAGTACAACACTTTCATTTGATTGTTTTTAAAAAAACTTATGAAAAAATATTAATAAATTCACATAAATATTAATTCCAGAAATACCTTATTTAATTATAAAAATATCATAAAATATATAGATCGTAAGTGATTTATTTAAAAATATATAATCTCACATTGTTTAAACTAGCTAACTCTACTAATGTTTGATACTAATGTTTTTCTCTATTTAGTAATGTTCTCTAAATAAGGATACAACAGTTCAAAATAATTTTAGTAAAATATTAAAACTTAAAATGCAATGGTCTAAACTTGAAAGTCAAAATAATTGCATTTATGCTGAATTTAATATTAATGGAGATAACTACACAGTGACACTAAGTATCTACAAAAGTATATTAAAATACCTCCTACCTATGCGATCATAATGAATTCAACAAACAAAGCAATACAGTTGTGCAATCTTATTGAGACAGGCATGTACTTAATGACGGTGTCAATTAAATTCAAAAACTATACACAGGCAAGCTGCGTATTTAGGTTCCCAAGGACCATTTGGGCCGCTTGTTAAGAGACGGGACCCGTATTCACGCCGGAAAAGAAAACAGAATAAGAGCGTGATGTGCCGCACCTGGATGTAATGGCGGGCGCATCCTAAGATAAAAACACTGACAGCACTTCCACCAAGGCTGGATGGGCTGACAACGTGGGGTGTTCAGTCAGCACTACTGGCCTGCAAGCGTTGCGGTTTCTCCTTACTACTGCCCTGGATGCCGGGGCAAAAAAAAAAAGAAGGAAACGCCCGAGAGCTCACAAGAAAACTTGTAGGCTGATTTTCAATAAGAAAAGAATTGCGAATGCAATCGGATATGGGATGCTCTTCATATACTCCAATTATAAGTGCAGTGCATAAGAACATAAAAGATAATAAAACCCGCTAGTGTATGCAAGAAGGAATTTTCTTCATTCAGTTTTCAAAGACCCGACTGAAAACCTTATGCCTATCATAAACAGCAGTTAACAATAGACGGTTACGTTCAGTTCCATTTATCTGCTAAACCACCACATACGGCACTATATTCTTCAGTAATCTGGGAACGCTAGACATTTTCGGATCATTTACAACCGAGAGAATTTTGGTTGCAAATTACATACGAGACTCGTCTAAAGTACATAATGTTCACAAGGTTTCATCACCGAGTTGCCCTTAAGCTTTCAATGTTGAAACGGTATTTTAGGAGAGAAAGTAGCTTTGGGGATTTAGGGAACGGAAAGTAGAAATGTAACAGAAAGGTAAAAGAAACCAACTAGAAAAATATGACGGAAGGGATATTTACTACACAAGTTAACATAACAAATAGCTCAATAAAGATTTAAAAATTAACTTTAGTTCATATATTACATTCATCAAAGATGAAAATCCATTCAACTCAAACGTAAGTTTGGTTGGTCGGAACTGATTTTTGATGCAACCCTTCAATTTTTTTTTGACAGCTGAACAAAAATATAAATCATGCGTATACACACACACACGTATGTGTATACGCATGATTTATATATATATATATATATATATATATATATATATATATATATATATATATAAATTTTTAAGGGTCTAAAGTTCAAATATATAATTACTGATCCATTTAACGAGAACATCGCCTAATTATGTTATACTGAAGAGAGCGAATAGCTCATTGGTTAAGGATTGGCTATTAGCACAGAAAATTAATTTTCTAAGCCGTGGATGGATTCTGGAACATGGCACACCCAGCCTATATAAAGTATTTATATTCTATAAAGTAAGAAACCTACTTGGCCATAACAATAGACGGTTAAGAAGGAGTTAGTTTTACAATGTTTCTATATATTATTATAGAAACATTCTATCATTTAAAAAAATGAAATTAAAAATAAAATGTGACTAAAGAAAAAAGAACCAAATTACAATATATACAGTTCTGAAGATGAGATTAGATTCTCGAGATGAACAACTAAATAATAACATTTAAAAAAATCTAATATAGTGGAAGCCTTTGTGCCATCCACAAGAAGGTATCCTAAAAATCGATCAGATTATCTAATGAACAATATGGAATACGATAAGCAGAGATATAATGCAAGTTTACTTATTAAATCAACAGTACATAATCACGAATTTATAAATGGCGAGGTAACACGCCTGAAGTCTTGCTTATTGGAACGCTGCCATTTGTACTTTTTGTGCAATATAGGTTCAACAACACGACAGCTCTAGAGCCAATCCAGTTACAAAGTTATTGGGAACATAAATTAGATAAACGACCACAGTATAGCGAAAAACTTTTAAAGGTAAATGCTAATAAGTTCTACAAACGTGGACGAGAAGTAAGGTTATCGATCTGACGGTACGTGGAGCGGTGACTCAGGGAAATAAATTTGAGCGGACTACACACACGTGGCCAATTGAGGGATCGGCAAAAAGAGAGCGAGGAGAGGAGGCGAGCATAGTAATGACCCCAACACCCCCCGAGAGCTTTCTGATAGAGGCAAGGATTCTAGCGAGTTAATTGACTATTCCAATGCGGGGGGAGCAGTAGAAACAACGACATCCTGAATTCCAACCGCTTCCTGTTTCCTAAGCCGAAAGAGTTTTGCAGTCAGGGGAGGAGAGGGACAAGGCTTGAATATATAAAGAGGAACAAGGACCAGGCTGGCCACCTGCCAGTGCCTACCAGATCTTGGGTCAAGGTGTACTGCATCTGTCACTAATACCAATGCCCATATCGCCTTGGCATCTTGTAGCATCTCGGCTGACAACCATTATCATAATTTTGCTAATATTTGCACGCTCTTACGTCATATTGATATTTATGTCCTAATAAGAATAATAGCTCTTATGATTACAACTCTTGGATTCCAACTTCCTTATTTTAATTTATTCCCATTTAAACCAAGCAAACACAATAAAGGTCTTCAATACAACTGCAAATTTTATGAGGCAAATCACCCTTCTTCATGTTTTAATATTTAAAAAAAAAAAAAAACTTAAATGTGAGAATCGTTTGCTATGGCCAAAATTCTTTAATTAAAATATACTTACTTATTTTTTTTTTATTATATTGATACCGCTACACAACATGGAATTGCGGGACCTTCATGAGGTAAATACAAATAGAAGCATTGTGGCGACTGAAATGGGAATGCAAAGTTCTTGAGTTGATTAGCGAAAAAAACCCATCAAAATGGTAGAAAAAGGATGGTGAGATACAGATGGGAAGGCAGTGTTAGCTCTGACCTTGAAGATGTGGGTGCTGTGAAGAGAACTTAGTTCTCATTATAAATATCATTGCATCGATGTCATTTGAAAACCGAATTAATAAGATTTAAAACTAATCGCATTCGAAAATAGTGTTCAATTTTTGAATATTAAGAATTATAAGCGACAGAAATGATAAAATCAAAGATCCTTACCGACAATTATATGTAAGATAAGCAAAACCGTAGCGGAACTGCAGATGACATATTAAAACAAATTTAAAGATAAAACGTATGCGTTTACATTTCCGTGTTAAGAGGAGAAAAAAATTTTAAATTCTTAATAACTGATCAATAAAATAAATAATAAAAATATTAGTTTATTTTAATTTTACATTAGAAACCGCAACATTAGCTGCGTTGAAGATATGTAAGGTATGTTAGCTACCTCCTCGGGTTCTGGAAAGCTCTCCTTATTCATGAAGGTTACATTGAATAAATAAGAATATAAAGAAGTATACTCTGTAAAATGTTGGAATATGTTGTATTGCATTATGAATTTTATTCATAGCAATTTTGGTAAAGAAAAAAGTTCTAAGAACACACGATTTAATAAAATAGATAATGAAGGAGTAGTCAATTATAAGGTATGAGATTATTTCAACTATCTCCATGAAAAAAAGATATTAATATTTGGTTAAAATATTGTATATGCACGTGAAATATTTATTCTTTTAATTTAAACGTCAAATTAGTAATATAGATGAATATGGTGCAGGGACGACGAAAGCTTCTCAAAACAAAATAGATGATTCGAGATTGTCTATTGTATCTGACCTTAATTAAAATTAAAATAAACAAATTTTTAAAGACGCATCAAAAGGTATGCGCCTATATTTCCGTGTTAAGAGGAGACACAACAAGAAACTCCAAACCGCTACCTCCACAAAAACATATGCAACACTGTAGAACACTTACATAAATAACGTTGATGGGGTTACTTATTACTAAACGCAGATTAATAAACTGAATGATTAGAGAAAGTGAAAATGAGCCACACCTCTAATTGCGCGTAAAACTGCCTTTAAGGTTAGCTCCATAACATGGAATCGGCTAAACAATTGTCTAATGAGGCGTTTCGAAAGAAACCAGTAACCCCATTAACTGCCAGGAGGAAATGAGTCCTTGAATTTAAATCGCTACAAATTAATATAACCGCTTTGGCATAGGTCCCACAACTTCTCGGAACAATGAATAAATAAAAACTCCCAGGAGTATTAACTATAGAAGGCCTTGGAATTGGAAAAAAGTTCACACACAAGAGAGGATGAAGAGAAAGTTGGGAAGTTGCTCATCAATTAGATTTGAGGAGACTGGGTGGCGGACCCATCTTTCGTCGCTTGCATAACCACTCGGCGGCTAATATGGCTTTCGACTCCCTCTCCCCCACCACCACTATGTTCCATTTATAGGCGAAACCTTTCCACAACGATCCTACAGGCCAAACCGCGTTTTCGCAAGATGTGCGTGCGCTCTGTGAACTGTTAAGAGTACATCTGTCCAATCTTGGGGAAGGGGAATGGAAAATTCCCACAGGGAATTAAAAAAACATTGATCAATAAGAAAAAAAAAAAGAGATGGATTCACTCGGTACCTAGTTATAATTATCTCATGAAAACTTTAGGATAATGTCTATCCCCCAAGAATAACAATCTATTTATTAATGCTACTACAAAATGATAATATTTATTTAATTTTCATACCAAAATACAATTGTACGAGGACATTAATTGTCATACAAACAACAATACAACCAGTAAATGCCATTAGGCCAATGATAATAAGTACGTTTTTCAAAGCTATTTTTTTTATTACTTTACAACTTACTTAACATGAAGCAAAATAAAACAAACTAGATTTTATAAAATCTGATTTAATTCAAGGCTAACAGAAACAATGTAGGAACCCATAAAGCCTGCAGACATTCAATCTTTGATTTTTTTTTTTTTTTTTAAGATAGCAAAAAAAATCTTTTTAATCTTCGGGATCAAATGATAAAACATTACACTGTAACATTCCCATTAAATATCAATGTTGTAAAACGAAATTAAAGCATTGTTGTTTAATAAAAACCTCTCATCTGTTTTAACAATCAAGGATAATCACAAGAGAATTGTTTAAACATCTTATTACTGCCAAGGTCAGTCAAGTTAATTAGTATACAAAATTGTTTCCGCTTGTAATTTTTCAATAGAAACGTTATAATAAACCAAGATACTTTCAACATTTATAATTATAATGCTGTACAATGCAGATCTCCTAGAGTCATAACATACAAGTTCATGCATATTCAACATTCTTTCTATGAATGAATTAAATTAAATCTACGCCATCAATTGATTTTATTTTTAAAATTGAACAATGTATGAACAAATATAATAATAACTTTAAAAACATATATATATATATATATACATTTAACAGAAAATTATTAATTAAAAAAACAATTTACAGAGAAGGTAGCGGAGGAGAGAGTTGTACCTTAAAAGGGGGCACTTTGTTCCAAATTAAGGCAGTAACGCTTTTTTCCCGTAAAGAAGGTTAACTGACAATGGGAGGGAAGGAATCCGAGAAACCGATCCACTGACGAACCGTGAAGGTTGGCAACAATGCAGGATCCGAAGGAAAAATGGCCGCGAATAAATCCATTAAATTGAAAGCATTATTCCGGTGTTGGCTATTCTGGTTGAATATGGCACTCACGTTGTACAAACGTACCGTACGATAAATCCACACGATAACGGTTTTATAGATTTTTGGAAAAAAAAATATATATAATTGAGGTTTTGCAGATAGGTTAGGTAGATGGTAAAATTTGCTAATTTAATTAACCAATATGAGCTAACATCATATTCATGACTTATTCCTATTCGAAATTGAATGATCTAATTTAAAGCGAATTATAGTAATATGTAAACAAGAATAAACAGAAGAATGAAAGTTTCGAGAGAATCTATACCCAGAAAAATCTTTCCTCTGACAATAAAAAATAGTTGTAATTTTTCCAATCTAAAATAGGACAAAGAAATTATTTTTTTCTTACTCTGGGATAGGATCGTTAAACTGAAAAAACAACACTTGAATTAACGAAATTCAATCTTGCTAACCTTGATCCGCAATACAGCAGAATGTTCTAAATAAATATTAAACGATCTCTTGTTAGAATTAGATAGTTTAGTATGGTGCCAAAAATGGTGCAAAGTGTAATTATGAATTTAATTTATTTTTTATTTTTGACAAAGGGATTCAACACATTCCTTTAATTGAAAAAAAAATATTTGAAACTTATGTTTTATAAATACTACCTTTTTATTAGTATGACCATTGCTGACTTAATGTCAAAGAGGAACAGTGGCGCAGGTAGGGGGAGGGATCGGAGAGAAATATCCTCTTCCCCTTCCCTCCCTCCCCCAAATGAACGACAAAATCTGATTTTTATACCCACCAAAATAAGCTTTATATGTTGAGTAATATTTTTTTATCAATTTTTAATAGTAAATGTTGATCTAATTTTCAAGGTTATCCTTAAAACATACGCCCAATTTGACGATTATAGACATTTAGGAGATTATTTGCCTTCTTCTCATTAAATCCCCCTTTTCGAAAAATAATTCTGCGTATACCGCTGAACAGAAAAGACTTGTAAAAGCTCAGGTGATGTAAGCATAGAATAGATTGCAATTTAATAACACTTAGTAAAATTGAGAGAGAAAAGTTCAAGGACATTTAATTAGTAAGAAAGAAAATTACCAATCAGAACGGGGATACGATACGATTAACAAGAACACTCAACACCGGTAAATTCTTTCTGAACTGTCGGAGAAGGCAGATCAAAATAACAGAGAAAAACAAGCCCAAGACAAGACTGTGCGGGGCGTTCCCTGAAAAAATTACTCCTGGGAGAGAGAGAAAGAGAGAAGTTTTCAGAAGTAGAACAAACCTTCCCCACCACTCAACAGCGAGACATTCAACCTTATCTGACTCTGGTAAATATTTGCTTCCTCTCCAACTCTCGCTAACTTCAGAAAAAAACAAATGGATTCCGTCTTAGCGGAGATAAGATAATGGTTTATTTGTTCCACTTATAGTGAGATATTTTTGCTTTAATAAAATTGTAAATTCATTCGAATATCGATGAAAAAAAAAAAATTGTGTAACAAAGGTTATCACCGTTTTAATATTTTTCTATTTGATAGATAATTATTTGTTTGTATGGTACAACAACACAATAATTCACATATAAAAATTGATTGATCATTTAGAGAACTTAAGTTGTAAAAAAAATCCACTCTTGTCAACAATTTAAATCTCACACAAATCGGGTTAAATTTATTAATTATAGAAAAGGGGGATAATGAAAACATTCTACGCATTTCACTATCGGAATATCACACATTACGAGCAAACGTTACCCGCATATACTCGATGTTTAACCCAGGGATATTATCCCTAATCCAATCCAGAACATTTGATTCGATTCCAAATAACGAAGCCGTTTTCATATTTGGAGAGGTGAATGAGCCCCCCTTCATGACAATAGAACGGGGACTAGAATGGATGGACTAATGTAACAGATGCGGCTACGACAGCTTTGGGAGTATGGAGGGTGGTGGGGACAGCACCCGACTACCTGGGTACAGTCAGGTGCCCTATCCATATGGTGTCTCCAACACCCACGTCAATATCCAGGTCTCTGCTTTCTCTGAGGTCAGAGTCAATTATCCTGTTGTTTATCATGGACAATTCGAGTTCAACTCGTTACTAGAGAAATTCGTCAAGTTCAATAAGAAGTTATTACAAGTAATCATTACTATTTAAACCGATCAACAAAACATCTCAATTTTTTAATGTGGAAATATATGTATGATATAACCGGATTGATCCAAAGTAAACATTTGAATTTCACAATACAATTTTTTTTTTTTTAAGAGACAACTAAATGACCTTGAAGTATTTCACGATATTTCCACGCCACGAGTCCATAACCCGACGGTAGAAAAATGATCCGAGAAACAGCAGACCAGAAAAAAAACATGATAACCCGAACTAATTTTATTTTCGAAAGTCACCCGTCCTCGGTAATAGCTGTCGTTCCGTCCCTAACGCAATTAACCATTCGGAGCCACTTTCTAGTAAACATGGAAGTGACGTTCTATGAGCCTTCTCTACTCATTATCTTAATTGACTGAGAGATAACGATGATCGAGACTATAATTATACCAAACACGCGTTTTTGTAATTCGAGTAGATTCACTAATAGGGCAACAATGAAATATTTGAAGGAGATTGAATCAGATGATTTACAAGAATCGACTAATAACCGAAGAATGGTCCGATATGAAGTGGGGGAATAAAGGATTGATAGCCGAGAGGGCGACCCCTTTTGAGGTCATCGATGCAATACTTGGGTAATTACAACCAGATAATATCCCGATGCCTTATCCAATGACGACATATAAACAACTCACCATCTATAGGCTATAATAGGAAATAATTTATCGACTTCATTTTAACTTTATGTACACCTTCATCAGGCCTCCGGGATAATGGCAAGGTGAAAAAGTTCAGGTAAAAGCAGGGGATTTAATGGCCTACCTGAGGGGAGGGATGGTCGTTGGGGTCATGGGATTCCGCCAATAGGCATTAACATGATAATAAAAGAGTATTAATGTGATTATTAAATTATGAATGGTAATTAATGCGTGATAAAACTAGGACAATGAGGAAAAAGCTCAGAGACTATAAATGGAAAAATTGAAATGCTATACATGACTTGCTTTTGTGAAGAGTTATGAGAAAACTCTGTATTAGATAGGGGCAATGATTGACGGATGAGAGGTTGGAGGAAACGAAGGCACCTTTTGTACTCTGCACATCAAGCGATTAAAAACACCGAGTCCATATTAAAAAATGCTCATACGCACTGAAATACATTAATAACAGAGGATAAATAATATATTTATCTCCCCAGAAGAAACAAAATATGTCCCTACCGATAAAAACAACTATAACTTTTTAAAAAAATGCTACAAGAATCAATTTTGATGACATGACCTAATTGATCTTCTCTACACCTCGCGAAAATTCGACGAGATGAAAAGACAATAGGAAATTAATGACTATGAGATTGCTCATGGGAAAAGAGTAAGAAGGGTATGCGGACTCTAATTGTGATGTAAGATAAGTCGTTCTGCCGTTCTGGGAACTGGGCTCCTGTTCCTCCGAGAACTTCCACCTCTATCCTGGAACGGATCTGCAACCGCATTTTTCAAACAGGATTTACGAGAAAAAAAAATCTATAAATCTTTATTTTATTTATTATTTATTTTTAAGTGCTTGAACCACTATTTAAACGAGAGGTACGGCGCCAAGGAATAAACAAAATGTTTCATCACTGCATGTGATAAAAAATAATATGATTACGAAACTAGCGCATTTAACATAAGATATATGGAATGTGGTTTACTTTTTTTTTTTTTTATGTTCATCTAATAATAATGTTTTATTTAAAAAAAATAAACCTATAGAAACGCATTGTTAGCTTTATAGTGTACTAAACCGCCGGGCTGCGGAACACGAATCCATTATACCTAAACTGGTACCGTAAGTTCTCACGGTGATGAGATCCCAGAGACAATAACTTATGTAAAGCCCGGACAATAATACTGACCACACAAGCAATAAACAGAGCCGAGTGGAAGCAGCGGAAGTGCAAGAGGATGCTAAGGGAACACTGTTGTTTACCCACCGCCATATTTGATTCCTTTACTACCTACATGCTCGGCGTGATTCACGTCTCCCATTATACCAACCCATTTATTATCATTCCTTTCCTGCCGCCTTTCTTCCTCTCCCCCCTTTTAAAACTTTTAATATCTTCTTTTTTTATATTAGGATCCTTTTGTTTTATAATGCTGAAATCGATTTATTCTCATTTTCGATACTGACTCGTTTCAGAAATGATTATATAAATGGGTTGCGTTTAATAGGGGCCAATCGTGAAATTTTATTCACGCACCTAAATAAGAACTGATTACAAATATCTCAGAAACGTTTAGTTATTAATATGAAAATATATTGTTTTTTAATATTTTCGAAGAGAGTACAAAGTATGCAATATGATTACGGCTCTCGACCTTTCGCCAAATAATTGAAGGTTGTTCACGACACCCCGAAGGCAACGGTTACAACCGAAACCTTGAAAGTCGACGGCTAAGACAGAAAGTCAATAACCACATCTATTTGTGTATCAACAGCCACTATATTTGCCCGCACGAGGCCGGAGTGAGGGGTATCTCAAAACAAGTTATGTAACTAAACGCATGAATAAGGAAAATGGTATTTCGTCAGCGCTAGCCGAGAGAATGGTATTTCCCCTGAGCCTTTGCTATGATGAGGATAATGAGGGTTGAATGGTCATCCTGAGAACTGAATGCCCCAGGTAAGGGCTTGATAAGGGAAACTAGTAGCGGGCTCATGCATTAAACATACGGAGGGTCCTTTTCTTTGGACCCTCGCCAGCTTTTTTTTTTTTTTTTTTTTAAAACAATTTTACTCATTTAAAATTTGGAGATAAGGCCTAATTGCTATTTTAAATATAGTTTTCTTTTAAATTCATTATGCAATAACCCGAATTGATGGATTATTATCGAACACTAGTTTTTGATGGAATGAGAACTATGACATAGCTGATGCATACTAAGACAGCTTACCTTCTGCTGAGCTAGCCTCAAGGACTCCTCGAAGTGCTTGTGGACCGCCTGTTCGGCCGCACGCTGCTTCTCCTGCCTCTCTCGTTCAATACGTTCCCTCTCCTGCTTCTCCTTCTCCTTCTGTGCTGCTTCCTGCTCTCTCCGGTCCCTTCAGAACAGAACAAAAACTTTCGGTTACACACTCGACTCTCCCTCTTACTACCAGAGGCCACCATTTCAACACAATACAATGATAATTTTTTTTTTTTTTTAATCATTAAAACCTGCAAAAGCACAGACACAAATAAACTCTACGCGATAATATAATGAAGGCACTAAAAATATATGAAGACCTACGGGAACGTCGGGTTTGGAGCTAAGAGGTTATCAACCATGAACATGATTCGGCCATTGAGACGAGACGACTGGGGGCAGCGGGCACCCCCACTCCAAGATGGCGGCCGGCCCCCACCCTGTCTGATTCATAGCGCCTCTCTTGCCCATTACTAACCGCATATCCTCTTTTATACACAATGCAACACCTATCGATCCGACCCCATCCTCCACTTTTCTCAATTATTTACATCTTTACAGCAACAAGTCATTAATGAGATATTGACAAGGTAATTATTGAACCTTGAATTTCCCCAATCCCCACTCGAAGACAATGCTTACAGATACGTTTCAGTGCATTCCGTTGGAAATGTGACGTTAGCAAAACATGACTTTTGTCAACATGGCAGTTTCTTTGTGGAAGAAAAACCACATTTCAACAATCACTAAAACAAATAGTTATTTCATTATAACTATCACCGTAAAGGTTTTCAAACACAGTCTGTTTTTTTTATGTATTTAGATTTTACAATTCAATACAAATAAATGAGATAACGACCAAAAATCGTCATCATTATAGCGCAATTTTAAGAATTAATAATGTAAATACAATTGATTAGCCGGATTGTAAGGATACAGACAAAATTCCTGGGCTCATAAGTCACTCAGAGTTCCACACTACAAATCATTAATTCAGACTCAAAAGCCAATAGTAAATTCCAATCCTGCTTCGAACTCGGCCAAAGTTTCGCAAATAGGCTCACAAGTTGGAGACGGTGGGTGTCGGATCTGGGCCGCCATCGGGAGTGGGGTTAACGACTGTAGCATCCGGCCAGGGTGTCGTGTCTTATTTAACGGCAGCCAACTCACTTGTTTCAACGCTAATCACAATCATCCGCCGTTGCATCCAGCCCGTAATACTTTTTAAGTTTGTTTATATGTTAGCGAACATAGCACTATCTAGGATTGACAGTTTAAGTGTAAATGTTGCATTGATTTCAATAAATAATAAAATTAATAACAACTTATTCCTTCATTAAACTTTTAAAAAATAGTGATCCTGGAGATGTAGATTGTAGAGATAAATGAAACAAGAATCGAGTATGTTATAAATTTTTATGTCAGTTATAACTATTTCAATTAACATAGTAAAATGCACAAAGGGTTAATTTGTACAAATTAGGTAAAGTTTTAAGCAAATCTGGCCTGGTTCATTGTGGACAGTCGGAGGGAGAATTATCACCAGTGCTTGGATAATCCCAAAGACCAGTCCAGATAACGATTCTAGGAATAACTGATCAGGGCCAGCCCCCAAACACGTCCGATTTCACGAGCGACCTGCCCTTGAAGGGTGCAAGGGACGGGCAGGTTCCTGCACCCGACTGCATCTAGGCTGGCATTATCTCTCTCATTCCTGTCTGCTGCAAGGTTATCGCAGCCAACTGGTCGCCCCTACGGCCCGCTTCCGAAACATCTTCGATAAAGGGGTAAAATCCAGAATCGATAAACTGTAAAGCACGCGTTGAGCCGCATCAAGTTGAAGGGAGTAAACAAAACGAGGGCTGGGTCATTACTCAAGCGGAGAGTTGAGAATGTGCGTAAATAAATAAAATGTGTACTATAAATAAAGCGGATGAAGAAGTGTGGCAGCGGAGGTCTAAATATAGTGCGCTTGTGCTCCCCCAGGCTCTAGCACTCCTCAACACCTAGCAGTATCTGACGACCAAGTGACCACAAATCTATTCTACTTCTTATCCTGCGCACTACCTAGCTTTCCTTAATTATAAATTATTTTTCAGTATTTTTACGTAATATGATCCCACTTGTTTAGCTATAAAACCATTTAGATAAACAAATCGAATGATGCCACAAAACCTGTTATTAATCTGTTATCATTTAATCATACTTAACCATTCAAGAGTCTAACCACCAGAATATATTCTAAACACTATACGAATATTACTAACAAGCAAATGTCTAAAAAAACTAGTAGCCCATTGATTCATAATCATGTGCAATGTCTCATGAACATGATTTATCAAAACTTTCAGGTGAAAATTACATAAAACATCTTCCATATTCAACAAGGAGGTATTAAAATCGCTTATTATCAAAATTGCTCTGTTTATGCGACGGTGATAAAAGTGGTGACTAAGAATCAGGCTGATTACTACTTTTATCGCCACGTGTGAATCATTCCTCAACGAGTGTCTATATCTTTTTTATAGACAAATAAAACCGATCCTTATTAAAAACAATCATTAGATTTTAAATAATATTAAATCATTTTTTTAACTGTTCGAAAATTGTCACATAAGTAATTGAACACAAGTCTCACTCTGTTGAGGTAATTGAATTGCAATTTATACATCTGAATAACCATTGGAAACAATGTGTATTTATCAAAAAATACGCAATAAAATAAAAATATATCTCATGTTAATATATTTTAATTTGAAAATAGGAAATGCACACCGTACACTTGCTTATGAGAACAAAATACTTATTTGCAAACAATAACAATAAAAACTGCTGAAAAAGCTGGTCAAGGTTTCGCCTGACTTTCGCTAAAGTATTTCCTCAGCCAAATGGAACGATTCATACTCTTTAAAAAAATATTCATATTTATATTATTTATCATTAAGTATGAGGAATTTTTTTTTAATAGTAAATGTTTTAGTGAAAATCTGTTTA
Organism: Rhaphigaster nebulosa; assembly: GCA_948150685.1. Lineage (NCBI taxonomy): Eukaryota > Metazoa > Arthropoda > Insecta > Hemiptera > Pentatomidae > Rhaphigaster > Rhaphigaster nebulosa. The sequence continues at coordinate 86,042,457 of OX411309.1, read as the reverse complement.
ATTTATACTGTTTCGTTAATTGAAGAACACTTGAAAGTTAAATTTTTATTATTGCGATTACAGTGCAATAATTTAAACCATATTTAAGTAATTATTAATATATAGCTAGTACATAAATCTTTTCGTTTTAAACAATGATATTTTATGATTGAAAATAGTTAAGAATTAAAAATCAACTTCCGAAAAACTTTTTTTTAAGTTAAAATCCAAATGTGATTTAATGATTGAACGCAATAAAACCTACCAACTTCTATCAAATACAATGAAACCTGGCAAGTTTGAATGCACATTTAAAAAATGCAATAAAAACATTACCCAATAAAAGAAAATAATAAATTTAAATACGAAAACAAGTCATAAAACAATAAAATTCAAACGAGGACACAAGGCCCAAATAGATGTTGAGTGAGGACTGAGGAGGGACAAACCGCAAGGAATTTGGGCCCAACCTTCAGGGGTTTTAAAGTGCCACTGATCCATACAACTACCTGCACAAGAAAGCATGGTCCAAGGAGGCTCTACGATTTAGGAGATTAACTTTCATTTAAATCGTTAACACATCAATTACAGGTATAGAATTCAAATATTACTGAAACGTCAGTGTACATGCGTGTGTATATATGAACACAAACCGCTAACTAAATAAGGGAATAAATGCTAATGAAGTAACGGTCAAGGAATTCATAATCTTAAACCGTGCGAGAGAAAGTTAACGGGGATGGGGAAGGGGAAACAATACAATTGTCCACCATGGGCCGGCCTGCGCGAATGTGGGAGCTTTAATAGTGTAGTGCTTACCCCTATGCTGAAATAATACATTAGCAGCTCAAATGAAAGTTAGGTCAGCGAAAATGGAACTGAGCAATAATAAGAGGCAGCATAATTGGTCATCATCCTGCTTCTTCTTGACTGCTTTCAAGAATCTTGTAATGAGATGGCAGATGGGGCTCCCGCAAAGCCGTCTAGGATTCGAAGGACTCCCAAGTATAACTGAGTTTTTATTAAGGATTAGACAATACTTCGGTATTGTAAATAAATCTTTGCGGATTGATAGATTCATGTTATATACGGAGAAATGTTCGTAGACAGCGATTGGTAGTATCGGGGCCGAACCTTCGGGTTAATTATTATTACAATATTTAGGTGATCCTAAAACAATCGATCATTTAGATAGGGTCAAATAATAAGCAATATAAAATATAATGGATATTACAGCATTTCAATTTCGGTAATATTGTAGAATACAGAAAGGTAGAGATGTTAGACAAGAACAATTAACTATTACTAATCCACCTAACATATATTAACAAGACAGTGTAAGTATAAAATAATATCCTTACTGCTTTTTTTGTTTTTTTACTTGAAGGGACATTCTTTATAATTAATAATGATATTGGCAGGAGTAATCCCAAAGATGCAGTATTGACTGAAGCGTTGATGGGAGAAATGATTGAAATTTCTTTATGGCCACTAGTTAGTTTTAGAGCTAGTCAGAAAAATTTACATAGAATTATTTTTCTGTTAAAAAAATGAGAATAAAGGGACAATATTACATTTGTATGATACATGAACGAAAATAAAAGTGTGGAGAACAATCGGATGGTATTGCTTATAAAAAAAAATAAAACAAATAATAAAACAGTATGCAAACAAACAAAATAACATAAAGTATAAAGGAAGAAAAGTAAAAATTAATAGGAGAGAGTACTTTTATTATATCATAACAATGAAAGTTTCAATGAAATAGAGAAATTGAATCTGTTAAAATATCGCGTTAAATTAAACTCAAAATGTTCAAATTGTATTATAAAACTGCATTTATATATTGCATATTCTTCTTTGCCTAACATTCAAGGTTAAGGACATCACCGGTTATTTTGCACATGAATGAGAACTGTGGTTAGTCCGGCAGGTGTTGCATGTTGGGATCTAACGATCTCACAGAAAATAGCTGAGAGAAAATTATTATTGCTTCAACTTTTGAAGTTTTGAAGAGTACATTTCTATTCCTTCATATCCAGATTTGCATTCCTAGGAACTAATGTACTGGTTAAGGAGAATGAATTTGATATATCAAAATGAGAATCCCAGAAATTTTCGTTCTAAACCACGAAGGGTATCCAAAAAGGCAAGAGAGATTAAGCCGGACAAAGATGAAATGCTGAATGAATTTCGGAAGGGGAGCTTGGGAGGGTTAGTCCGAGGCGCTGATGGGAGGATAAGGGGAAATAATAATACAGCTAGAGCAATCATTATGCCAGGGGACACATTGGGGAGGGAAGGCTCATGCCTTCGTTAGCTCATCCGTACCAGCGTTGGTTAAAAGGAAAGGTAGGCCGGAAAATAAACAAAAAATTACACGTTCATAGCTATTGGGTATCCGTCAGTAATATATCTTGGTATTTTTCAAATATTGATCATGGAATTTTAAGTCATTTTTTTAAGGCTCTGAGAGGATAATACAAAATTATTAAATATTGTGTGCAAGCATTAAAACAATGAGAAAATTCAACTCGTAAAATGAAACAGGCAGTAATGTCGATCGAGTATTCAGAAGGACTGAGGAGGATCTATTGTGACTCTGGATATGCTGATTAAATTAATTAACAAGTATCTATTGTTGTCTTCGGATTTAACTACGGGCAATGCTAAGAACCACAATAGTTCTCAAGGTCACGACAGTTCTCACTTTCATTGATTTTAAACATGTTATTATTAACACAACTTCGACTCCGATGTTTTTGACACGCGTCTGATTCTAAGAAGGTATATAACAAAGTGTTACAATATTACAATACGGAGTAAATGATGATAGGTGTTATATAAGATTAGAAGAGAAGCGAGAGGACATCGACCCAGAAGTAGTCCACTAATTGAGAGAAGACAGCTGCCGTGGGCTTTACGATCGGCCTTGGTTTCTAGACAATGGCTCGCTTTGTGCTTCCCTTCTGGGGCTGCCTCCGCCATCCGAGCAGGCCTTTAGCCACGCTCCGTCTTGTCGTTCAACCGTCATATCTAGTTTTGATGAAGGCTATGCCGAGCCTTGGGAAAGTCACCATATGGTTCTCGTGTCTCAGGATAGCGAATAGCGGCAAGAGTATTTTTAATAATATTTCACAGTGAACGGTGGGAAAGTTGCAAGTAAATAACCATTAAATCTCCCCCGACAGATCGATGCTTTAAGTACATTAAAATTTAACAACCATATTATTTACAAAATCAATATGTTTAGTTGTAAATAAAATTGAAGATAATCAATCAGCTTAATGGCAGTTGGAAAGGAGTTGGGTCGGGGATAATTTGAACAGTTAGTATGAGAGGATCGTGGCCAGGGCGAAGACCAAGGCCGCAGGTCGAGGGCCCAACATCACGACCCTACCATCACAGCCTCCTTTGTATATTTACAACTAAGGTTCTGTCCAATCAAGATTTTTATTTAATAAATAAAACAGTCTTTTAAAAATTTAGACAACTTAGATTTCGAGTACCTCAAGTTCTTTTTTGATATGCCCGTCATTTGCACATATGGAATTGATTTCCACGAAACACTTCAATCTGTATAATCTAAAATCATTGCTAAATTCTTCGAAGTTTCTTATTATGGCACAAATTAAATTATTAGTAATGCTCCATACGTTGCTTTTAGGCCCTTAATAAATGTCTATCCTTCCATTATAAACTCCATATCCACTTATAGGTCCTAAATAAATGTCTATCCTTCCTTTATAAAATCCATACCCACTCAAACAGATTAGTTTTAACGTTTCATCCCATTCCATTCCACATTATCATCCGAGGCATCTGAAAAGTCAGGATTGTCTGACAATGAACTTTCATATTGGTGCTGTCAATAAGTAGTTACTTCGCAAGTTACTGTCATACTGTAATAAGCATATAACACATTCAATTAACACAGAAAAAAACAATTTACCTATTACCAATGCTACAAAAATAGGCTAAAACGCAAGTGACGTTGCTACAAATATTTATTGGGCGGGGCGAAATCTAAAATTCCTAACAATTTTGACCAGATTCCCCAACTATATTAAATATTTTGATTTTTCCAGCTATACATGAAATATTACAATTTTCCACAACTCTTTTGAATTTAAATTTTTTATTTTCTTGTTGCAAATGTTGGCACTTGATAACAATAATGTTTTTTCTATTCAAACAGAAAAAAAAAAAATGTTTCGAATAAACATATTGGTTTCGCATTTTAGTAACTCTTTGAGTAAAATGTTTTTCCACAATTTTGGAAGTTTGAACTAGGTTTTCAAATCTCAAATTTCTCAAGGGGACACATTCGTCCCCAAGTACAATAGTTGTAAAAGAAAGTCATTATTATCAAAACGTCGGCATTAATTTGAGCCAAGATGGAAGGATGATCGAGATATATTAGATAACAATAATACCGTCTTCCATTTTCTTAAATAAACCGTCCGACCACTGTAAAAGGAGAGATTTTTAAAAATTTGTTGTTTTGAAAATGGAAAACTTCAAGGAGGAATGAAAAGAAAATCTGGTTCAATGCGGTTTGAGAAAAGGAAAATGAGCCATGGCGAAATGATGAGGGAATAGCGAAAGATAAAATAAGGAAGGATAAATTTAAATTGTTATGTGGTAAAAAAAAAAAAGTCTAATCAATAGAAGGTAACATTGGAGTTGATAAATTACACTTCCTAATATCAAAAAAATGCGATGTTTTTTTACAAATAATAATGAGCCGAACCTTGTAGGAAATTTAGTAATATTTATATTTTTCACAAATTGGCTCTTGAAAAATGATTGCATTAATAACTTAAAAAGAAAACAAATCTATTAGGGCTAAGGAACAATAAGATTGAAGAAGAATCTTCTTTGTTTTGCAATTCGAATATTAAAAAAATGTTTGAAAATATTGTTTAAATAAACAAACCTACCCCTGTTTAATAAAGATATAATCCAGTACAATTCGCTATAAGTTCAGAGACCTTTTCATTTGGACCTAATAGGATAAAATTCCGTAGACTTTTTAAAATGTATGGTAATGATTATTGCATCATTTAAAAATTCGATCAGCGCGCAAAGGATCTATCGCTAAAGATAACCTTCAATTCTAAATATTGACCCATCTCATGTCACTAAGATACACTAACGACCTCAATATCTTCTATCCAACAAATTAGGACAGTAATGGTGATACAACATAATCTCTCTGCAAGATTCCTCTATAGATGCTAGTTAGTGGATCTATTTCCAAGCGATGTAAATATTTAGCATTCGGGATACTTTGATAGAGGACGACAATGCATTAAATCACCCAAGATCAGCTTTTATACCCAAGGCTGTTGCAACATTTCTAAGTGACACGCATAAATCTAGAATTTTTTTTTTCCGTCTCCGCAGAAAGAATCACGAGAAACGAGTCCATTCGTTAGCCTCAACAATAAATCGATGTTTTAACTTTAAACGCTGGCATCGGACCAAAACCCGACCGTGCCAGACAATTTGCCAATCACGCGCAAACTTAAATAAGAATTGCTGGAATAAAATGTTGTTTTCATCGGTTCAGTCATCGCTATCGTATAAAACAAATAAACTTCCTTATCGAAGACTAACTAATCGCCCACTTATCTTAATGTAATAGTGAACTCTTGTTTATATAGTCTTGCGTCACGCTAGTGTGGGACTGTGGACAATTAGATGATATGTCTGCGAAGGAGGGAATTGAGAGTAACTGATCGGAACCGGTTTTGCTAGAACACACCTTAAATAAAAAAAAAGAGAAAATAAAAAAAAAAAAACGGAGAACGGGTAGTAATTTAAGGCGCCCGTGTCTGACTCAGCGCTCGCATCGAGGTCAGGGCTCACGGGATGGAAACGTTCGAGCTTCATCATCGCTCTCGGAGAAAATGCCCGGGTTCGATGCGCCATTACTAACATTTACATCCATCAAATCAATTTATCATAAAATTACCGCAATGTGAATATTTTATATGAAAACTACACAACCATAAAAAAGGAGGTATATATACATTTCAACAAGAATCATGTGGTGATCGAGGATTTTCGATACGTAGAAAATGGATTCATTCAGGCCAATTTAGTGGGCCCAGTATATCTGACAGTCATGATTGTTCCATACTTGTAATATACCAGTGCCTGAAAAGATTTCGTAAACGACATAGCTATATGGAATATCTAATCTGAGATTGTATTTTATTTAGTATGGACTATTGATCAATTAATAATATAATTTATCAACATTTTAAAAATGTATATTAAATCAATTAATTAAAAAAAAAAAATACTAATGTATATACATAAAGTGCCAATACAATTTCAAGGTCATTGGAGAACACCCATTTCTGCAAGTTCCCAACCTTTTTGGGGCCATACCTCCCTAGAACTACCTACACGAGGTCGCCTTGCAGGCAAAATACAAAATTAGCAAATTATAGTAAAACGGGGAATAAGTAAAGCTTCAAATTTATTTAGTAACATGAAATGTATACTACTTAAAAAAATAAGACAAAAAGAAATCATCTAGAAAAACAAATGACAGAACAGTAGAGTATATTTTAAAAAAAAACTTCACTCGCGGGTCACAGCTAACATAAATTTATTCAAACCCTATGAGGCCGAGCACGTTGGGGAAAGGGTTCTGTTTAGGAGCGGTTTGGGTTCGATTCCCACATATGTCAGTTAATATTTATTTCATGGCGTTCCCGCGAAAAGATAGTCAATAGTCCAATACTGGTTAGAATAAGACGGCAAACTCGCGTTAAAATTGACATTCCTGTTTATTAGAAGCATGTCTATTAAATGATAAGTAACAAATACATCAAGCAATCGAATTCGGTTTCGTAAAGTCATATATAACATTTAAATTGAATTTATCATTACTGAACGGTTAGAAATGTGCATAGTATCATTATGTTAGCCATTTATTCCACAAAATGTTTTGGAAATTAACAAAAACTAGGTAATCTAGATAAAAATTATGGGAAATCTATATTTTCTTTTATTTATTATTATTTGTTTTTTTTTATTACACCAAATGTAGGACTAATCAAAATATATAAACGAAAATGTTCAGGACTCTACTTCAGAATTTGATCTTATAATCTACTTTTACGCTGAAGAAAAAATTAGGGCATCTATACGACCAATTTTACTAAATATTTTTTTATACTGCTTAGCTTAAATGTTTTTTAACAGAATATTTTGTTTTACTGTCGACTGGTACAAGAGTAGTTAAAAACTTGTCAAATTCCCAACCTTTACGAAACAGTATATATTTAAGTTATATAATTACATGAGAAGCCACTAACACCTCAACGCGAGAAATCTCAATAGAAATGTTTTTCAATTTCTGAAAAAAAGAAACCAGTCATCGCCTTCCCGGCCGAGAAATACAACGAGGAGTCAGCAATAAGAGTTTTCTAATGTCAGCAGAAAAGGTGAAGCTCCCGTCATTGTCCGTGAAAGGGAGAGCTTACACTGCGCATACTCTCCCCGTCCAACAACTAGGAGCAAGGAATAGCCGAGCAATTCCTACACAATATTGACTTATGGACCCAGTTTGGATAATCCATTGATCTATTGTTATAGCTGCCAAGTCTCCAAAGCTCTGAATCACGAACAATATCCGCGGTCGGCTTTAATCATGAGTTTACAGAAATAAAATGAACAAAAATGAATAAATGAAAATAATCTGAGAATGATAACTATCACGTAAAAGAAAATTACTAATTATGAATATTTAATAGTGTTAGACCTTCCAATTAGGCTTAGTTCTAGACTAAGATTCAAACCTTCTGTCACGGAATATAATGGTCCCGAGTTAGGTAAATAATTAAATTAAAACAGAACTGGTTGACGGGGATTTTTAAGATCCGGAATTGGTGGTTACGTAAAGTCAAATCCAAGACTGCACTGAGCCTAACTCTGTAACCGAACTTAAATGTGATGAATTTTTAAATTCCCATGAGCATTAACATAATAAACGTTGAATTCTTAATGATAGATCAGGTTAAGAACAACTAATACAGTTTAATATCTACGATTATTATTAAAAAAAAAAAAAATGTCCAAAATACTTAATTATCAAATGCATCGTCAATAATATTGAAAGAAAAGAAAGCAAGAATAAAACGTATAGGCTATTATCCAAATGCATCATGAAATAAAATAATTATATTTCGATTTTGTTTTTCTAACTCTATTGTTTTTAATAATGATGTAATTATTTTAATTTTTTTCAACCTCCATTGTTTTTATTAATGATCTTTTTATTTTATTTTTTTTTTTACTTATAAAGGTATCAAGCTAATGTATATTATTTTTTTTTTGCAAATAAGTAAGCGATATATATATATATATATAATGTGCAACAATGATCCTAATTTAAACAATATCGTTTTAAAAATGTAATTTAAAAATGTTTCAGTAACGTTATTTAAAAAAAAAAAATGGAAGATATTTCAAGAGGGAAATACTCGAACCAAGAAGATAACTGTAATCACAAACGAGAAAAATAAATTCTCATCTATTTACAAAGAACCAGTCACCGTCATGAAGATTGTGTAATCTGTATGAAGTGTGCGTGATAAATGGGGACGTCCACATTTTTTTTTTTTCCTTCAAAGGTCGAATTTTTCTAAAATGTTTTCATACGAATTGTAATTATGTCGCTGTCCAACAATCAGGCATTTGAAGCATCTCGTAAGATAGCGGGTATCCATTATCAGGAACAAACAACGATAAGATTTTTTTTTTTTTTATTTCGACTAGATATTCGCCGATGAGATATTAGGGACAAGGCAGAAGAAGTGGTTCTAATTGAAAATACCGCTGGTGGGACACAGCCGACAGCGGGACGGTTGGGCGCAGCCTGGCGTGACGGATCGGTCTGCGTGACCTCGTCGACTCTCGCACCCAGTCACAACAATTACCATCATAAAAGTTTCTCCTTCCAGTTTATTAGATTAATTCTCTCCACCGGGACCCTCGTCAAATACCACAGTTTAGATCTCCATTTCAGATGAAGGGCACGACTTCGTAGGGTATGAACAGCTGCTGTGTACAATATGGGCGTCGAGAGTAAGAACTAAAACGCTAGGTGTTGTCCATAATACACGAAAAACGTAAAGATCGGACTGCGTTGGATGAAATCAAGTCCCATGAGCACCGCGGGAATGCTGAATAATAGTCTGCAATGAGTTGATAATTAACAATGTGATATTTTGAAATTGTTATTTAGGTTTCCGGTCATATTTTCCAAGCTCAAACTAAATATATAGGAGTCGAAAATCAAATGTCTTAAACTATTTAATGTCTAATTGGAAGATAAACAATCGGCTCAGTATAAGTAGCATATACACTACCCGCCTTAGTATAACATACAACAAGGATTTCAAAACCTCAATTAAATAAACTATAAATTATTAAAGGGACAATAAAATACGTAATAGGGACAATGGGCATTCCAGCCACGAGCGAAGGCCAGAGCTGATGTAGGGTCACCGCTGCACCGAAGGACTTCGGGACTGCCTTCGATAGCGTTTGATCTATCAGCTCTGAATAACAATCTGTTAGCGACAATACAGAGACTGAATAGCGATGGAGATAGTGCCTCTGTGGATGAATGGCCTCGATGGCTGTTTGAGCAACACTGTTACGAGATAACCTTAATCGAATGTAAATTACCAATTATCAGCCAGAGGCTGGGATCGATTAGGCTCTTCTCGGAGCTGGGAGTGGGTTTTCGTTCTTCTAACCAGTATGAAAATAATTTATTATGAATTGATGGCGTATTGCAAAATACAGATTTTTAAATAATCGCGACCTTGCAAAACTGCAAGATGCAAAGTCATAAAGAACGTGATAAGACTTTGTTTAACTACAAACATAAAATATAGGAATCATACTGACTTAAAAAAAATTAAGAGTCTGTTTTGAATTCAACTCCCAATAATGCAAGGTTCCTGGATTTTTGACAGGGAGGGTAAGCTTAATTTTACCGCCCCTTCTTTTCTCTTTCCCTCTGATTTATTTCGAAATAAATATCATCATCTCTCAACATTAACCAATTTTATTGGCTGAATTAAGTTCTAAAAACTATCACAAAGCAGCTACAAACATTTTTTACTTAACCTAAACAAAATCTCAACATATTTGGATAAGTGTTTAGAAGAACTTAGAGGTCACTCAAAACGACTGATAATTATCATCAATGATAATTAATAAATTTCTATTGTGATTTAACCAAATAAAAATAGTAAAATATATTAATTATATTTGTTATTGTAAATTAATTTTACCTATGACAGGAATACAAATTTAACCACTAGTTATTAATGTCATTATACTTATTTATTCTTTGTTTCTTACATCCATATTGTCCCTCTTATCTGAAATGCTCAGAACATTTCAAATAGAATGAACAATGTATAGAGACAATATAGATATAAGAAACAAAGGACAAATAAGTATAGAACTTAGTATATACTTGAATTAGTAAATAATGAAGATATTGTCTAGTTAATAATATTAACATAATTATTATTATTAATATTAACTTATATACAAGATGATTAATGTAAAATAACAATAAAAAACAAAACAACTTAAAGATGGACAAAGTGCCCGAAACGTTGTTGGAATGGAATAGGAGAGAAATAAAGAAAATTAATTTAATTAAGATGATTAAATTTTTATTCCTGTCATAGATAAAATTTTAGAAATAAAAATAGCTTTATGCAACAAAGGTTCAAGAAGGTTTACTTTCATTATATGCAGACAGAATGTTCCCTACCACTTTCTCTTGCCTGTAATTTGCTGGCTAATGGGTTATTATTACTATGAGTATTTCTATTTATTCTCAACGGGGTTCGGAATCATATTACGTTTTTATAAATTTGATATATTGAGTCGAATAATAATAAATAAATTCCAGTTTTAAAAGATATATATATATATATATATATATATATATATATATATATATATATATATATATATATATAAACTTAAATCGATAATACTGAAGTAGAAGGAAATAGCAAAAAGGAAAGAAATATGTAACACAGATTATATATGAAATAACATTAAGCATGCTAAAACAGCAATATAGTGCTTAACAATTAGGAGTGTGTGTCACCAATAATTTGAAGTGGAAATGATATATTATCATTATACATATAACAATAAATTATAAATATATAATATTTAATCAAGATTAAAAAATTAAAAATCGCTAAGTAGTGATTGAATAAAAACGTTAAATAAAATAATTTAAATATAATTTTTCGTCGATGCAATGAGAATTTTCGGAAGTTGTGAAAATAACGATTTTGCCAAAAAATCACAAAATTATTATTTATATTTTCCTCTTTTAATCTTTACAACTTTGTCATGGGAAATATGATTTGCAAATGATACAACAAAAAATATGAAGGAAAAATATTCTAGGACATTATCTTAAAACAGTGATGTACAATTAAAATATAATTGGTTCTAGTTGATAATGATGATGATGAAGGAAATAAGATAAAAAATAAACGGAAATGTATAGTAATCTAATTGTAAGTTGAAACCATTAATATCTACTACATATTAGTCACAACATACGAATTACAAATATTTTTAATATTTGACAACGACCAAGTTACTGTTAGTGCTATCGGTAAGTGGTTCAGAAATCTTTCATTCATAAATAAAAATAAAATTCATTTTGAAACTAATAGTGACAAGGCAAAGCCGTTGGGTTTTACTAAATGGTCGAAACTCAATTTGCAGAGGTAATTGGGTAACGGTTAAAAATCGGTGAATGTTTTTTTTTTATTTAATAATATAGTTATCGCGCCCACATAATAATCTATCATATTTCATATAAACCCAAGGATGTACACACACCAAACCCATCGACCCTCTCCCCCCCATTAATTTGAATAAGCACAAAAATAAGCTCCTTTCCGGTGCATGCATTGTCTTGTTAGTGATGCGGAATCTGCCTTCGCGTACGTAGGGATAAATATTCATGGGCTCGTAGCCCGGAACAATTGGTGTTTAAAATTCAAAAACGTAATTACAACCCTTTGGAAAGAGCATTTACATTTAGCCATATTTACAATGGGCTCCCAGGCAATATTAATCCCAATGGGCAGCGGCTTACACCCGGGGTAGACTTATCTAGGTCAGACGTGAATTCAACATATTTAAACATGCAAATAAATATAAATATGAACATCTCTCACTCTCTCTCTCTCTCTCTCTCTCTCTCTCTCTCTATATATATATATATATATATATATATATATATATATATATAGAGAGAGAGAGAGAGAGAGAGCGAGAATTTACAGACTTTAGCAAGGGATGAGGTCAATGAACTTGAGGACTCTTAAGTCAAAACCACCTAATAGTCTACAATTAAAGATCACGATTTTAATCGTCGACAATTAATTCCAGGAGCTATGTAATGAAATAGGCTGAGGGAAGGCTCTGAATATTTTCGGAAGAAAATGGAATATCTTTTGGACGTACGGGTCAAATTACAGAAATTCGAAACTGAACTGTGTTTTAATGATCAGTATATGTCAAAGAAGCTAGGTGTTGAAATATTGGTACAGCTACGATTATACCGAGTAGTAACAAATATGTCTTACCTAAATATCGAATTTTGAAGCAATAACTGACCTTTCCCTTCTTAATTTTAATTACGTACTGATTTCGCTATTGGGTTTCAAAAGCTTAAAAAAAAATTCTTTATAGTATTCGGTTTACATTTTCCAGAAGTTTATGATTTTTTTTTCCGTGTTGATTCAATGAGGATCCTACTTAAATTAAATTAATTTGTTCTCCCATTAAAGTCGACCCAGAAGTTATACTATTGAACGTTCAAAGAAGCGAATTATGATCAAGGAAGTATTCTCAATTCATAACTATTAGCTAGCTAAAATACAACAAAGTTCCACATGGGAAATAAATACCCATAAAAATCAGCAGACTACTTTTCAGCCTTTAGAAAATAAGAATTGTAGCAGTGTCTTGTACCTATTTGCATGTCCTTGTACGACTTTAAAAGCGTCTGTATATCGCCCACGCATATTCTTGTACTCAATATATGTAAGTCTTCAGCGTTTGATGTACGAGGATAATGGTGTTGAGAGTATATGCGTTAAAGACAAAGGACTTTTTGAACATGCTTTATTCCATTTTATTTTTTTTTTTAACGGTAAATTTATTAAGCGTCCAAAGTTAAGTTTCAGTTTGTATCATCTCATTTTTGTTCGTAAAATGCTGATTTTTTAAATTTTGATCTGCTACATTAACGTATCAACATTTCTTTCAAGATGATTTTTTTTTAAAATAATTTTAAAGTTTCCATGCAAATTAGCTTAATAACTGCATGCAGTGTCAGTGCCCTCAAGCCTGAGGATCAGCCGATTAAAATTAATTAAAGATGATATACGCTAGCGGAATGCAAAGGATGAGAAAATAAACTTAAAAAAAAAAAGAAAGTAATTGAACAGAAAAATAAGAATAATGGTAAGAAGAAGAATGGCACACAACGTATGAAAGATGGTGGGAGTCGTATTTCTGCGTGCTTGGTGGTCTACATTGTTTTTTTTTGTTAATAGTATTGTTCACATGTTTTCTGATCTGAAATACTAAGGCACCCTGCCATTTTAAGTGTTACTAAATCATCATTCAGGAATACAACTAATTAAGAACGTCATAACCTAATAGGCATGGCCCAAGGATGAACATCCAACGCACATAATGGTCAAACAAGAAAGCAGTATCTAAGCATCATATAACGCTTCCGTTTTCATCAAAGAGATAATTAGAAAAAGCTACTGGGGAGAAGGACAGGGCTTTAATAGCTCCTCTCTCACTCCCCACCCTAAGAAAGAGCGACACAGAAGAAGCAACAGAGATAAAGCAATAAAGACTGGCACTGCAAGAATAAGCTTGGAGCAAAGCCAAGTCTTATCCGCGACTCGGCTCAACCGCTTACAAATACTTGTATCACAAAGCTTGCGGATGTTGGTAATGGCTCTTGGCGTAGAATATTTGTGCAGATGTCGGAGAGATAAAACTGATGCAATGTGGCGAAAAGGCCAGATATCTCGAGAATAAAAGATGACCTTTACAATTAGAGATAATATCGGCAGTACGGAATTCTAATTCTTGAGATAATTTTCTGATAATTGCAAACGCACAGCATATAAAACGCACACACTGACAACGCTGTATTACAGAAGAGTTTAGGTACGAATGCACTCGTTTTGAACCTCACGAACCAAGGTCAGAAGGTGGCTACAAAAAAGAAAAAAAAAAAACTATTACATAAATTATTTAATACGAAGTCAAATACATATCTTTCTGAAAAGTGGCGTGAATTTTTAGATAAGAAGAGTTTTGCTTACAGCTAAATACAAATAAAAAAGAAAAGATAAATGTTTTTTTTAATTAAAATAATTATTATTCTTAACACAGTTTTGTTTTTATTTTTGATGATAAGAATATTAATTATTAGCAATTAAATGAAAAGCAATCTATATTGCGGGTTAGGCATAGCACATACGTACTAGCAAATCCGTCCAATAAATTAAAAACCTTAATTTATATTAAGTCAATTGCATCATTTTTATTCTAAAGTTAGCAAGTGTTGTGAAAAATGGACTTATGTATTTATTTTTAATTTGAAAAACCTGCTCACATATTACTGAAATCATATCAAAAATTCGATGTTTTTTCTTTTTTTTTATTAGACCAACACATATAACCCATTTATACTTAGCGTTAAAAGTATTTCAATTGTTGTGCGAATGAATGGACAGATATTTTAACGATAATGCAAAATTCATTTATGACCTATTTTTATAATTCCACAATAAAAAAATAAAAAATTATTACCAATGAATTTCTTTTCCCTTGAAAAATAAAACTCATCTGCTCTATAATTAACAGGTTTCAACAAACCACTTTACAACCTCTAATCAAAGAAAGAGCGCTGGAGAGAGAAAAGGATAGATAAAAATAATGGCTGAAATAAATATCAGGCCATCATATGAACTCATAATTATATACTTTTAGGAACGGTTTATTTTTTCAGTATTGATAAAAAAAAAAAAAAAAAAAAAAAAAAATTAAACGATTGGTAAAGGAATATTAAATAACTGTTGATAAATATTTATTATTTTTATATCACTGTCAGAAATATTTTTAAATTTGTGATGGGTATTTAAGTTAGTTTTGTTTAACAATAAAAAAAAAAAATCAACAATAAAACTGAGTTAAAATTTTGATTGAACATGTTTGATGTAGAGATATCGTAATTGGTGGCCTTTCATAACAAAAAGTGTTATATAATAATTCAAGAGCTCAATTTCATCCCATAACACCTTTAAACAATACGTATTATTCATGTATTTTCAAAGCTACATAAACAGTTTTTTAGGAATGCCATAATTTATTATAATTATTTAGCATAAAAATTACAATTTATGTCGCGAGAAATTGAAATATTCATGAAAATGTTGCGGTTGCAATGGAGCTGTTGGACATTTTGCCAAGGGCTGGAGTTTCAGCTGTCGTCACCTCTTCTAGAAATAGTTCTCTGAGAGCTCATTTTTATCCATAGTTTATTTCAAACAAGGCCCTGAGTTTTTAAGACTTTTTAGAACTAATCATTAAATAAAGCCATTTAAGGCGGAAAACAATTAATGAAATTTAAAATCTCTAAATTACAAAAATCTAATGTACAAATGCTCATAGGACTCAAATTCCTAATGAGACAAATATTTTTTCTCGAAAAAACCCGAAAAACTAAAGAAAAAAATTACCCAAAATAAATTAACTCGAAATTAAATGTTTAATTATGCTCCTAATATCGTTATCGGGCATTTAAATATAAATATTGTAAATTCTCCGTAATATTATTCTCCGATATTTTCCTGTGATGAGTACAAAGTTTCCCATTCATGTCTTATTTTTATCCCAAACGTCATTGAGACGGAAAAGCGTAAATAAACATATTACGTGACATGATGAACATTCCAAAGCTTCTTAAGTAGGACGTATTGATATAAATCAAGTTGTTATCTCAAGTTGTGTTGTTTAGAATATTTTATATATTATTCTATCATAGTCAAAGTTCTGTTATATACATATATATATGTATATATATGTATATATATATATATATATATATATATATATATATATATATATATATATATATACACATATATACACACATTTGTAAATCAATATGTAATTGAAGATAATTTATAATGTATAACAGCATTAAACCAACCATTTTTTTTTTTTTTTTGGGGGGGGGAGGGTGTTTAAATAGAATAAATAATACACGTAGCCATCCAGTTGTAAAGGTACCAATGAATACTTTAGTTCAATTTTTTGCAAAGATTTAGTTAAGTAATAAAATAAAATTAACATCAGAGTTAATTATGTCAGGCCTATAGCACATTCCATACAACTGCCATTCGAGAATAATAATAAAAGAATTATAATAAAAAGAAAAAAAAGAAATATTATAAATTTAAAAAAATAAAATAAAACACCGGTTTCAAAACTAATTGGTTATTATTTTTGCTAGTTATAAAGATCTAAAATAAAAAATAACCCTCTCCATTCAGAGCGCATAAGGAAAAACTAACAACTCTACTGATTACTATTAATGAGAAAAATACGTCAATAACACAAAAAGCTTATCAAATGAAATTCATGAATTCTGACTTAAAGAAAATACGAAAAATGGACGAAAACACCGATAAATACATTCGAATCTGCAAGATGCCCTTGACAATAAAAATAAACCCTGAGCCAGAATCTCATAGTAAACAAAATCGATAGCTTTCGTAACCTCGATAACAGCTCGTAGAAAAGGCAATTTATTACGACATTGAACATAATGCAAATACATATGGCAGTGGCCGTAATGGCCGATCTAGAATTGCGCTAACGGAAACAGCTCATGGAGGAACGCAACCGGTTCTTGTCCATCTCTTTTTTTTTTTTTTCGCTTCCACCTCCTTGTATCTCCTATCCCATCGCTCAATGATTGTCTTTCCGCCGTGTATACATCACTTTTTATTTAGTTTATAAAAGGAAACGATGGGGAAAAAGTTGGAAACCAGTTATCTGGGAGTCCTCATACCGATTCCGGCGGAATGGCTGTGAACGACAGAGCGAAGCGAAAGAGGTTAGACGTCACCTCCATTTATCTTGAGCGAAATACGAATGGCGCAATCCCTTGACTCACCTGGGGGTTTTTAAACTTGTTTAGCTACATTTAAATAACACGATAATTTTAATAATTATGAGTAATGGACAGTGAGACATTACAATCATAATAAATATAATTTAATAATTTGGTAATGTTGGATTGCAAATTGATTAATCCTAGGCGGATAAAATGCAACCATATTCAAACAATATTCATTCTTTTGCATTGATCACTTTAAATTCTTAATAAATGTTAATCACATTTAAGATACCAGGTTTTTCATACGCTCAATTTAGACCATAATAATTTAAAGGCAAGGACCATCATTTTGTGAAGTTATGAGAGTAATTTTGTTTGTCATTATCTAAAAGCCATAAGGGATAGGTACTATAAATATAAGATGGATAAAGAATACAACTATTGTAAATACTGCTGTCCGTAAAAAAAAAAAAAAAAAAAAAAAAAAAAAAAAAAAAAAAAAAGACCACGTGCTACAAAAATCTTTAAAATTGTTTAAAAAAATATATTAAGCTATAGCCCTCATTTAAAAGAAAAATATATCTTTCTTTAGTATTGAGATGGTGTATTGAAAATGTACTACATATTTAGCACACGTCGTAGAATAAAGGTGGAAATCAAAAATTGAAATTAGTGGGAAATCATATTTAAAATTTTTTCAGCACGCTTTTGAACTTCTCATTAAAACACGCTGGGCATTCGTAATACCTTATGAGCTTTTATTAGGAATGTACAGCGCGTTTTAACGAGGAGGTATTCAAAATTGTAGACTAAAAACTTTAAATATGATTTCACAACAATTAGAATTTTTTAGTTGTACTATAATTCTACGCCGGGCGCGATTTGTAGGCCGAACGTAAGCGAGGTCTTGTTTCAACTCGAGGGTTTGGCATTTCGTTTGTTTGTTTGTTAAGAGCTTACCAAACGCGTCATTCGGTATGTTTCAAATTTTGCACAAATGTGCAACCTTGAAAGCAGTAAAAACGACGTAAGTACATATATTTTTATTTTTTCAAATTTTCAATCCGATCCAAGATGACGGTCGTCTTAATAGGCTCATGTCATCGAAGATCTATTTGAACGCACTTATTCCCGATATCATTGTTGTGCAATCGAGTAATTTCTAAAAAAAAAAAAAAAAAAAAAAGACTCGATTGTTTAGCATTTTGTGCAACAATAAAGAGCGGATTTTAGATTTCTTCCAAGATGTCTCTACAGTTTTATGAACTACAAGTTCATAATATACGACATGAGTACTAAATCAAGTTATGAAAGACATAACTATTAAAAAATATAATATAAATTTCCGTAATAAAATATACATGGATGATATATAGAAGTGATATGAAATTTTTTTTTGAGATATGAAACAAATCCCAAAATTCCGAATGCAATCGCCTTTCTTATCAGGAAGGCCGTTAAAATAAGATCTGGGAGAAACATCTAAAGAAATTTTTCCACTGTTAGTCGTCCTGTCAGGTTGATTTAGAAACCCTATCTAGCAGCAAAACTATCACAAAAGTATAGTTCCCAATTACACGACAATCACAGTAGTGTTGCATCTTTCCAGGTAGCGGCAATACCAATCTATTCCTGACGCTTATGTTTATTCCACTTACTCGGAACGGATTAAAATTTTAAATTTACGACATTAAGTCGGGAATAGTCATGTAACATTCATGTCCGGGACACGTTGAATGGAATCGTGCGAAGAAAACTGACTATATCGGTAAGTAAATGCCTTCAGTACTTTCTTATGAGCGTATTTTTATTTTTATGCCAGAGGGACAGAGGCATGATTAAAACAGTAAGAGAAAAAGGCCTTAAAAAAACTTTAGGATTTAAAAAGATAATTCGTGTGTTATACTTAAAATCAAGAAATAGAACTTTGATTGGGATCTTACTACTTATACAAGGTTCAGAATTAGGCCAACAGATATTTCAATTTTAAAAACCTTTTTACAAGACGGTAAAAATAAAACATAAAACTCTGTAATAGGCGAAAAAGTTTATTATCAAATATTTAAGAACACCTTTAATTAGAATTAAAAAAAAAAAAAAATAAAGCCACTGTCCTAATTTCAAGCGATCTTCTTTTGTCGGGAAATTACTATCGGACAGGCGTAGAACGTTTAGCTCAGAAGATAACAAGTTCCGAGTATTCAAAACAACCCGATATGGAAAGTGGTGTGACGAATCTACCGCGTCATTATCCTGTGACAAAGAAATAGACTAATTACAAGACACTATTATGATACGAGATGAGGCGCAAATGGTAACAGTGGGAATTGGAAAAAAAGAAGGCGGCCATTGTACGCTTTTCGAGGTCGACGGGTGATGGGTAATGCGTCCTGATTCATTCGCCTTGGGGAGCGTCATGCGCTTCACGATCGGATTGCTGTCATTGTCTGATAGCAGGAGTCCTAAGGCAGGAACGAGAAACGGTGTTGCAGCAGATTTACACGACAGATCAGCAGGGTATGCTCCATTCGAGGAAATGAAGGAAACGTTAGGATTGGGGTTAACATTCCAGGTATCTGATGTAGAACAAATAACAACTTAGTCAACTCCTGACTCATCTTCATTACATGCTCCGGGTGTTCCTCAATCTAAACATATTAGACCTATATCGCAGGGGTTGAGCAAGGTCACGCCGCTTCCAAATGAGAGGCCACTTAATGTCATAAACAAGTACTGACCATAACCCGATCATTCAACTTATACTTTATTATATTATACACTAGGTTATTATTACTCCCTGTTATTATTTACCACATCTTTATTTCATTATTATTTTTTCTTCAACGATTGAAGTTTACAACTGTATATGACATACAACAAATATTCATGCCATGCTAACGTAGTAATCTACCAGGCCAGGACCTGTAGAAAGGCTACGCACTGATAACACTCTAATGACAGACCTTTGTTGAAAGCTCCCTAAACCATTTTATTTTCAGACATCTTTGGAAGATTACCGAGAATCAATCGGGGCACAATTTTAGAAACCAGTTGAGGTAGTGGAAGTGTATAGTTTAATATTGGAGGATAAGAATCTATTTCGAGCCAAATCTGCAATAGGATTATCAAAGTCTTTTTAGATTATTTTATTTATGGCATAATAATGGAGGGATTTGGTGGTTTGGCAGAGCCCTAAAGCTCGATTCCGTTAATCCAGGTGGGTTATATAGATTATAGCCGTGCAGATAGAAGTCGTAAACTGATTTGGAAAAATGACAATTGAAGAAATAAAAAGAAAGGTCAGGAAGAGGATCTGCTGAAAACGAAAGACTATTTAGAACTTGAATCATCTTCAAACAGAATATTATAAAACTTTTTTTGGTCATTAAGTATAAAATCGAGTAGCTAAATTAATAATTTAGCAGTTAAAGAAAATATGCCACTAACTACAACTGCGGTTATTTCATGTAAGAATGTATACCACTAATGTGTTCAACCTGGATTTAGTAAATATCAAACAAAATATTTAAGTCAGTTGACGTCCGCATGATAGTATAGAAGGATCAATATAATTAGGGATTGATAAATTATTTGCCACTTCTATAATTTATCAATATAATTACCACTTCTTAAATTATACAAGTGGCAAATAATTTATCAATCTCTAATTAAATATTTAAGTAGCTATTTTCTGAAAACTGAACCGGAATCTCAGTTATTACTCCAATAAAATTCTCCGTGTTATTGCAGTCAGCGAAGCCATGGCTTATATAAACTACCTGCAGAAATTTCTAAATCCAGTCGAGATTGGAGGGTTCAGTAAGCAATTACCGAAACCTTTACACATTGATAACTGAACAACAAATCAAAAAAATAGAAGAAAAAAAAGGATTTTATGGATGTGGGACCACTAATGGGAGATGGAGAAAACAGTGAAAGTTGTCCTGTACAGTTCCCTCGGGGTTAGCATTTTTTTTGTCCCCTCCCAAACCGGGACAAATAAATCTTCTTTATGATCCCAGAGTGGGGGTGTGTAAAGGAAGTGTTTAAGATAAATATATCGGTCAACGCTATTTAACTTATCAATCTTACCGCAAGATATCTCAAGTATACAAGATAGCATAAGCAAATAACGAGAACTTGCTAAGGACGAGGTCGTGCTGTTGTAACGGTATATACTTTTAGGGGCAAGATAGAACGAGGAAATCGGAAGGATACGATAAGATACCAATGTTAAATATTGAATAGCACTTCAAGAATCAACTATATTTTTAATTATGTTAAAAAGTGATTATTTAAAAAAGTAGCCAAAATTGGTAAATTTCTAGATGACTCCTGCAATTAGGATGCAGATTACTCGAAAATATAATACCATTCTACAAAATATTTAAGGTAAGAATACGAAACGCATCGGACGGGGCATATTACCTGCGTTGGTAAAAATAATGAAACGTCAAAGAGAATTAGGTGTAAGCTATGAAGAAATTAGTCGGCTGGAGCATATGGAGTGGACTATAAGTAATAGAATGACTACCCAACTCTTCAAAGAAATATTCAAGTCGCTAACTATAATTCCGTTAACGTTATCATTTGAAGACCCACGAAAGAGAGTCATATTTTTTCCGAAATGTAGTTATACACATCGCTATGTTCATATCGTTCAGTAAAATAAGATGGTAAAAAGAAATAGCAGTGAATATTGGTTGTTTGCTTGTTAGAAGCGTTTAAAGAATACCAGCAGTCTGAAGAAAGTAGGAGTTCCAAACTTCAAAACTTGATTTTCTAGAAATGCATTATGGGTGACTCTCCCCCTTTCTTCCAAGAGTCCACTTCATTTATAATCACCATTCAAAAGTTTACTTTTAACTTTCCTCAATAAATTAGTATTTTTTAATCAACGCGAAAGCGTTTGTGGGAAGTAGACAGTACATACATACTTTGCTGACCAACTTTCCCAGGGATCTAGTACATAATACAATAATAGGTAATATATGATATAATAAGATACCTGACCTGCCTTAAATGACGAGACGAATCGCCAATGATAGGTTTAATAAGGGGATAGAGCCCATCTATTTATAGATACCGTATTTTATATCATAAGAAAGGAAAAAGTTTCTTTGTTTTGTTATTTTTAGAAACGGACATTTATGTGCCGTGGTGTATTTATGTTTGAACATAAAACGGGTCTATTCTCACAGCGTTAATTTATCATCCATTTTTTCCCGATGAGATTTACAGCTACGCCCACTTGGGTGGAAAGCAATTACTTATAAGATGCAGAAGGTTTGGAATGTCATGCCGTTTGCATAGCCACCTCTCCATTTTCAAGAATATTTTTCCACGACTCGACACGAGCGAGTTGACCTACATTCGATTTTTGGAACAGGAAAATGAATAATAATACATAGATTTAATTTGTATACCAAAGTATACTGAAAATTCTTTTGAATATTATTTTTTCTTTTTATTGATCAAACTTCAATTATTTTATAAAATTGAAATTGATGATAAATATGTACCCATATCTTTTGAGATGTATAAATGAATTATTACAAGCCAATTTGCACACGATGATTTTTTTCCTCTTCCCTGAAGGAAATTTCCGATTGATTTAAACAGGAAAAGTTTGTCATGAGGAAAACATAAAAAAAAAAAGTCAAGGTTAGGCTGTTTTTTTTTTTATATGTTCGGATTCAAAGAAAAAGAAGAAAATAAAATATTTTTGAAACAATTAGAAAACATTTAATACTTTTCCAACGAAAATGTTTTTTTTTAAAAGCTTATAATGTTTCAATGCCACATTTATAATTTTTTGTGTATAATAGAAATTTTTTTTCAATTATTTAAAACTTTAACAACTTCATAGATTGGTAAGAAACAATTTTCACAATTTAAAGCCTTGAAACAAATTATGATAAATATTAGATAGGAAAATTTGAATTTACTTGTTTACTATTATTTTTTTATGGGTACGCATATCACTCCAGTAGATAGTCCAAATCATTTTGTTATATAAAATAAAATACAGAATTGGAAAATTGAAGTAAACAGGAATTTATAAATAAATATAGGTAGTATTTTTATGTATTAGAATGTAATCTAAAGGCAACAAAATTATGTATTTCACATGTATTTAGAATAATATAACAAATAAAAAAAAATGTTTAGAATAATATTACGAATAAAAAAAAATGTTTTATAATGATTGGATGGAAGTTTATTTACATATTTAAATTATTTAACTTTTTAAAGCACTAATTAATTATTTAGTAGATAATGCAGTTTTAAAAAATATACTCTTCAAAAATGTATAATGATTTTTTATTTTATTAACTATGTAATATTGTACGATGAGTGTAGCATGAAGGATTCCTTTTTAGGAAATCAAAAATATAGGGTTCCATCATGGTTATTATAAGTAAACAAGTGATATAGATTATAGCAAGATTTTCGGGAAGTTACAATTGTAGCTGCGCTAAATATTTAAGTTTCTGGTCTTATTTAAAAAAAAAAAAAAAAAAATAATACTTTTTAATAATCAATACAACAAAATTCTAGAAAAAAAAATTACACTGACTGATAATAATTCAGGAATCATTCAAACAAGATTCCAGGTACTCGAATTCCCAATAAAAAAAAAAATGTTTACCACCCCAGTTAAGGAAGCGGTGAAAACATTTTTCCACAGGTGTTTAGATTATTTACCCACTGTTTATACGCCAAGGAAACAGTCAACCGAATCCTAGAAGCCGTTAGTAGCCAACACTTATTTACATACAATTTAAACAAACAGATCCCTTGTTATAAAACCTAAACAAATACTACAAATAGAGGCCGGAATGGTGTTAGATGAGAATTTAGAATGGAGAGATAGTGTTTAGCATCTTATCGTCTGAAGATAGCGGCAAAGAAAGGCACACATTTCTATCGCTGGGTACATATTTAGAGAATTCATTCAATTAAAGAGCGAATTTTTCCAATTGAATTATCTATTTGAAGACGATTAAGTAATAAAAACAGATCATTCCCCTATTTGATTTTTTACTGATGTTTTCTACCTTTACCATCATCTTCCCATGTTAGTGCAATTTCTTAAAATGTCATTTTTCGTGGTAGTTTAGCAGCTCGGTAGTTCTTTTAATATTCAATTTTTTGTACACGTTCTCTTTGTTTGCTGTGTCTGAAAATTTGGCTTGATATTTTCCTTTCTGCAGCTTTTCAGCTACTGTATCTTCTTCACCTTGATCCATTTTTTAAACCAACGTTTTAATGTTTATATATTTAATAGCACATTCGATCAACAAAATTTTCTTTTTCTTTTAATAATTGCAAGGGACTGTGGTCTCTATGATGGTTTTAATCGCTGGGAAAAACTATAAAACAATATTTATTTATTTATTCCACTTTATTTCAGTAAAAAAACATAGAAAACAGATTGTAGCAAACAATAGCTGCACAAACATAGTTAAATTCAATGATAACACAGATTATAATAACACGTAATTTTTAAAGTTACCAACTTCCTCCCCACCCAAAAATACTAAATATGTTTAAAATAATTTTAACGAAATAATAATATAATAGTATGATTAGCATCAGGCTCAACACGGATATGGCAGTAAATAAACTTTCTTTCATATCAGCCGTAGATCGACTCTGTGTATGGAACCCACTTGGGGTCCACCCGGCCTCTGTTAAGTGAGTAACTGAACCTTCCATAGGGGAGAGGGGAGTACAGACGGCCCAGCGTCATTCCTTAGCGTTTTATCTTCTTGTATAACCGTTGGTGAAGAAACAGTAAATCTTAAATGAACAGAGTATCCTCAATATTTTTTTTAGTGTTTTAAACAATAGATAAATGTATTAACTATAAAAATGTTCAAGATATCTCAACCATTTCCTTTTCAGCCCTTTCTGGTGCTAATTTCAGGCTTGGAAATTATGTCTAGTGCAGTCCAGAAAATTTTATAATAGTGTCTCAGGCTCTTATTCTTTACTACTGCAGATACAATGCAAACATTTTCCGCGCAAGTTGAACATACGAAAAAAAAATCCATGTTCTCCATAACTTCCAGCCGAGTGAACGTGAATGGCCTTTGTTCCAGGGCTCGGTTTGCCGGAGACCATTTACCGAGACGAAGGCACAAAACAAAGAAGACGGAGGGTCTTAAATAGCCGGCGTGGGCGAGGCCGGAAATGAGCCAGTGGAATGATGCCAGCCACATCGTGTTTTATTTCTGTTCCATCATAGGCAGATCGCGAACCCTTGCAACCTCTGTTTGCAATGTGCGGCGATGCGCGCTCCTGACGCAATACAACCTCCTAATTGTTTACCGAATACAAACCAACCATTGATGTCACCGGGACTGAAATAACTCGGCCAATGAGAATGGGATAGCATTCCGTATCTCTTGACGCAACGAATCAATCAGTAGCAATTGATCATACATATTACAAAATCTGAACTCGAAGATACTATATAATTACTTATATAATTGTCATATACATAACAAACACTAAATACATAATGGCAAAAATTATAGTCCTTGGTTTAAGGACCAAGATCCCCGTTTATGTCACATGAATAGATTATCTACGTTTTCGATGTTTTAATCAATTGAAACTAACGAAATGTTTACATATGTTTAAAGGTTTATATGCTTTTGTTTGCATGGTTTGTGTAAACGTTTAACGATGAGGGAAAAATATTGTTGGAAAAACTAGATAAATCGGAGTGAATTTTCGGTATGTACGCTTTATGTCGTACACATAAGCAAATTTAATCCCTATAGTCGTACAGTGGGTGGAATTAAATATATTTCTCTGATGATTAAAATTGAATCATCGAAAGAGATATATTGTATATTTTTCAATTTCTTTTCCTTATAAATATTCACGAGAGGCGATCAATATAAAACTTGTGTAGTTGTGTATATAATCGACTGAAGATTAGAATACTTTCAAATGTAATTCTTTGATAACAAAATTTTAATTCCGACCTCTTGTGGTATTTATTTTCATCGAAAGAAATTATTATAGCATAGATAAAAAATACTCGTTAAAGTCCAAGAATTTACTTAAACAATTTATATGATTAGGTGAGGAACAAAATCATTACAAACATTACTTCTATGATTTTAATTTTTTCTTGTAATAACGTTAATAAGGGTGGCAAATTAAAATTTGAATTTAATTAATATAATAAATAACAGTTGATTATATAATAATATAATTTAATAAAATAACAAGTAAACTGTGATTTGATTTGAAAAAAATTCTAATTGTAGTTATAAATTAATTAAGAATGAGAGTTTAAAGCAAAAAATATTTGTGTCAATGGCTACGGTATATTGGTTTATCAAGCGCAAACAAACAACTACGGCAGGTGTTTGAACAGCCTGTGCCAACAGCTCTTAAAAAATCTAAAATACCGTCCCATTAGATTTCCGCCAAAGAAAATAATACGCCAATATAAAAAATAAAAATAATAAAGAAGAGAGGAGAGGTAAAAAAATAAAAAGTTTTTATTAGTTAGCCATTTGAGAGACTGTTGCCCTTCCGCGTAACCTTGAAAATATCTAGCGGTCAGTCCCAGACGTTCCTAAAGTGGATAATAACATATCTGAGAAAGAACACAGATGCTCTACCTTCATCCATTTAAACAATTAATAAAGAGGATTTAATTTAAAAATTTATATTTTTTTTAGTATTGTTAGAACGAAAATTAAAAAAATGAAATAAAATAAAATAGAATAGCATAAATAAAAATATTTTTAAAATATGATACTGGCTGGGTGAAAATCTTAAATAGAAAATCAGTTCAAAACGAAAATCATATTAAAATAATATATATTAATACTTATGAATATACCATATTTTATTATTAAATGACGCAAAATAAATAATTGAAATGTGTTCCAACGCATTCCGAGGAAAAAGGCCAACATTTTCATTATTACTTCTTAAAGTTGAGGAAAAAATCCTTAGAAAGAATTTTTATTATCATCAGTATTATTAAATACTCGGTGTCTTAAAAAAGGGCACGATAACGGTTTAATAACTCCGAGACGAAAGTTGAAAGTAATAGAAATTGCTTAGACGTCAAGGGAATTTTGTAAAAAGACGAAATAAATTGCTTTTACAAATCAGTTTTATTTATTTTACCATCTCCAAAAAACTTTTCGCGATACCAAACTATAAATAAGTACGTCTTATTACATATTATAATAGAAATCCGAAGACGGGAGTAATACATGAACTTCTGTTATTGATGCCTGAGGAGAAACAAGATCGTACAAGAGCTTTTGATATAACTCCCCCCGCCCACGGACAAAGAGGACATTACCCTAAATCGAATATTGGCAGGCCTGGGGGGCCGTTACCCCCAACAGATCGCCGCTAATATGGCCACCGGGGTGTTTTAACTCTTAAATAAATTGTCCAACAGGTCTTTACCAGTTCCCCACAGAGCTAATGTGTATTTAAATCACCTAGGAGCCGTTTGGCCCAAACATGGACCGAATATAGCATGAGTAACGGTAATGTCTTAATAGGAGAGGTTCAGAGAATTTACGAAGGCACCACAGATTTGGACAAGCATGAATGATAAATTGGTTGAACCGAAACTCTATTTATTGAAATTTATCAATGAAGAATAAAAAATAATATTTCATATATAATACTGAATTTAAATTTTAGATTCCGTCAGTGCTTTCGATATCGTCCGTCATATTGGAGATCGGCCACATAATTTAACAATTAAATACAGTCCGAAATATTTATATCTATTTTTTTTTTCTTCATATCTAAATGGAAAATCCAACAATAATGAAAAAAATATTTTCGAAACCTTAAATACGTATCACTAGAAAATCTTGTAAAACTAAATGCATTAGGTCAAGTATAAAAATTCTCTGAAAAACTACAAGTTTTCTATAGGAGTAATATCAATGTTGTTCTTAGTTATCAATAATTTTTGAGAGAGAAGTTAAAAAAATGCAAGAGAGAAATAATGATATGCATCATGAATTTATAAAAAAGTAAAAGTGACGTATTTGAGACTTTAAAATAAAAATATTCTAAGTATCGTTCCAGTCATATTTTAATGAAAATTTTTATTTACATTAAATTATTGCGCGTTATTAATTATAAGATTTAAATTTTATAATGCTAATTATTTCATCAACTCTTATACAATTTTAAAATATCACGTTCTTGGATTGCAGAAATGATCAATTTTATTTGTATAGTGTTTAATATATATTATTTCAACATTAATGTTATTGTTACTGAACAATTTATTTTAAATATTTGATGGTGAGAATTTAAAATTTTTCATTTAATGTCCTAGACTGATTATTTAAAAAAAAAAAAAAAAAAGAAGGAAAAATTAACAAAAAAAGATAAAAATATATGTACAATGAGCTATTTGAAGATTAAGAAGTCATACTATGTATTTAAGAAGCTATAAGTATTGTTGAAAAGAAAATTACGGACAAAGAATGGAATCTATTTACTTATTTATTATTGTTTCGTTATTTTGTTCTGTCATTGTTGATCGGATTAATTCTAAATTTTCTAGATTTTCATAAAGATTCTAGATTTTCAATACCTATTATGAAATAAATTATTTATTGTAGATTATTTATTTAAAACACGTACCATGTCATCGCGTAATAAAGATGTTTTCAAAGTTTCACTAAAGTAAGAAAAAAAAAAATTAGAAGCTATATTTTCTAAATCGAGATTTTTTACATCATTCCTTGACAGACAAGGTCTTTCCGCCATAAATATAACTTGTAACGTGATGTACCACATTGTAAGCCATACGATTACCTTATCTCTAACAAACAGCGAAGAGCACATGCGATGCCCTCGTTTCATAATATTTACGAATTAAATATTTCTGACGACTTTAAACATTCACCATAGGGCTTGAAATCCGAGGTAGTTCTGAGTTAATAATATATCCAGGGGCCATGACTCGCAGATCGATGTAGTAACAGCTGATTGAACGATAAGAGGAGCATCAGAGGTCCCAGGGCGGGAGATCACAATCAACTGCCCTACTCTCCCGCTACCAGTTGCTTCGGTCAATAACCCAGCACCGGGCTTCAGCTCCAACCAGGAATTATTTACAACCAAACCTTTAATGATATAACGTTAATAACAATGAAATTTGCTAACTGAACGTTTCAATTCAACGGAAATTTTATTCCAAACAGCTGAAGACATTTTTTCTAAACACGTCGAATACATTCAAGCCATCATTATTTTTTTTTTAATAATGAACATTATAAACTAATTATCAAAAACCAGGCCATTTTTGACAATCTTCAGGCATCAACATATCGAAGACTTAAAATCAGCTTAATATTCTTAGATGAAATCGTCGAGAAATTTAGTCAGTTGCCACGTAATGTAATTTTAAAAAATAAACTTTTGACTTTTTAAACTTAATTTTTTATATTTCTGGTAAATAAATAAAACTAAGAAATTCCAAAAATGCGATTTTTCAAATTCCTTGGTTCACGGTGGCGACGAATTGACCATTGAACCAACAGATAAAAAAAAACAAAAAAAACACAGAAATTATTCTCTAAAAAATATAAATGTCTGTCTTCTTACAATATTAACAAATTCAAAAAAATAAAATAAAACTTTTTATACATAATACTTTGTCTTACGATGAAGAAAAAAAAAATTTAATAATAATAAGTGATTATTATACAGTAAAAATATTTTTCTTATCAATAACAGATATAAAACACGAATGATTAAGTATTTAATGCCACGTAAAGGATTAAATGATGAGTATACTTTTATTATTACTCTGACACAAACAACATTTATACGAGTTTATTTATATGGAATCTTTTCCTCTCAATGTTTTCCCCGCATTTATTAATCCGTATTCTCCAAGCATATGTGAAAAAAAAAATAATTTAAAAAACAAAATGAATTATATTTATGCCAGAGATAAACATTCCGAAACATTTATTCATAAAGAGAAACAGTCAAAACAAATTGGCATTCCTGTCATGTTGCTAAGTTTTATTAAAGTTTATTAATTTTTCCAGGTACTGGAATAATGAAATTTTCCTGGAATGGGAAGTTTAATTTAAATAAATTCCCTCGTTTACATCTGTATGTTTATTTCTACTTCAATAAGAGCAATATTTATCTCTTTTATATTCATTTTGCATTAGAACTGAAGGGAAGCTTTATTTGTATTGATTTCTGAATCATTTTCTCAGGATACTTAATTAAAAATGTAAAACAATTTGAATTACAATTCCCAAGTATAAAAAAAAAAAAATCCAATTTTTTTTTCAATTTTCTTATTCAAATACTTCAAAACATTTATGTATTTATAGAAACTTCTTGTAATTTTGATATTTCTGTTTAAAAAAAAAAAATACTCCACGAATATTTATATAATACAGTTGTGTCAGAAAGGAATATGAGACAATTTTTATAAAGACTTAAAAAATGTTTGATTTCTGTAACTAAAAATAAATAAATAAAAATACCAGAAGCATTAAAGATATAATTATAGGTCGTTTCCTCGGTGAATACGACGTTGAGAATTGATTTGAATTGAGATTTCAGGGTAAGATACCCAAAACAGACGATAGCGTTAATAATAAATGCCAATACAAACAAAACAAAATTACCAAAATTGCTCAAGATTGATTTTAATCCATCCTCAGATTTCCCAACTATACAGGACATCGTCTTTAAGCTTATTCACCTCAGAAGATTTCCAAAACCAGTACAAAATTTAGCAGGTTGCTCTAGAAATAGGGGATGACATTTTTTTTTAATATTTTTTTTTGGGCGTAGTGGAACAAAATAATTTAAATCAAGTGAAAGCATTTTTTTTTCTTTCTACAAATAATAACAATTTTTTTTTCAAAAAAAGTAACTGACTGAAAATAATTATTTTATTACCGCACGTATATTAACGATGGTTTCCATATGTTTTTTCTAGACATGGCGAACCAGACGTCACACACTGTACTGGATCCGAAGGAGAAAGCTTAACTACGATGTTGAGTATAAAGTGCAAAAGATACCGGACAAATACCATTCAATAAGAAGATATTATTAATACAAAGTGTAAATATTATTAAGATTAAAATCGAAAACATTAAACATTTAACAACTACGATGTAAATATTAATTTGTATTTTAAATGAGGCAAGAATGACATTACCGGTTTATTATTTCCAATAAATTAGAAAATTATTTATTTTTAAAAAATGTCAATGATGCTTTATTTATTAATTTTTTTTACGTATTATACGATTACGTAGAAGTTACTTAGGATTTAACCTAGAAATGATGGCTTGAGGACGGAGGAAGGCGATAAAAAAAATAAAATTTTTTTTGTATTTTCCTTCACTCGTCAAAATGAGAAATAAGTAGCAAGAATTAATATATACGCCAACCTAAGATAGTGTGACTTGCTTTCATTGGTATGAAGTTGTCATGATTACGGACGTACCTACGCAAGCAAGCTTTTTATTATATATAGTACTATTGATTACGTTTTAATTGAAACTTCGATACACATTAACACAGTAAAAAATTAACAGTGTTTTTTTTTTCTAACTTTCATGTGCTTACATAATTAAGAAATTAAATCTATAGACTGCAGGAAAAGTGGAACAAAATATTTCTAAAACAGTAAATTTTATTTAAATGTCATTCAATAACCTATGCATATTGCATATAGAAGAAGAATTAGAAAGTTTCAATGTTTATATTGGTAAAATCAATTTTAATCTCACTTTATTATGATGAAGAAAGATTCCCTTGAAATATCAACACAGACGGGAAATTTTTTCCCTATATTTTTTGCTCTAGAACTGGCTAAGGTTCTTGCCGCCTATATGACCCTCGCGGTTGAGCCACTTAAGGAGAAAAAATAAAGCAAAAAAATTCCCTACTTCAGACGGACGGGATCCACAGCTAACCTTGGGGTTATTATTTTTTCCTAGAGAGGTACCGTATCGTCCTCAATGCTCATTTGAGAAAGATAATCTCTCATAATACCTGTCTCAATCCATAATGTCAAAGTTATCTAAAATATATTATAAGATATCCACGCTAGCCTTATTATGGTTGTTAAGGTCATTGATTTTCTTTCACAGGCTATTTCATGTAATAATTTATTGTATGAGGAGTCGGAAAAAAATCCTCAAATCCGCCATCATTAATAACAGTCCAGTCCAGGTTTCTTCAGGACTAGAGTTGTTAGTTTTTAGTCGTATTTTAAAATTCGAAAAGCTTGTCAAAGAGAAAATAAGAATCCACAATGTAGTTTAATTAAACGATTCTTGTGATATTAACGGGCTCAAAGAGTGTGATGAAGAAATGAGCATAGACACCTTCACGTTCCCCAATCTTCCAGACGTCGACGTACTCCAGATTATCCTGTTGATCGGAGCGAAGAAGAGGGCTACCGCATATCGACGGATGAGTTAAAGGTCAGAGAGATGTAGCGATAATATCCTCGCCTTTGAGGGCGGGCGGAGCGAGTTACGGCCAACGTTCATGAATTATTCATCGGTCGTGGCCTACACAGTTCCCTCTCCGGCACGCCTCGAACCATCTCCTTGAATGCGTTTAACCTGAAAGAGGATAATTGTTTTTTCCCCGGTAAATTGCATTTCCCATTCTCGATGCATTCATACGGAGGAGTAATTGTACAAGGTTGATCAACGGATAATTTAGGACCAGCTTTGCACTGCAAGAGCAAGAATTGCTTGTTTGTTTTTTATTAATCGATTAACCATTATTAAACGATGACAACTTTTTAGGAACATTTAAGGTCATCAACAATATTAAAATACTTATCTATATATAAATAAAGATGCGTAGCAAAAAGAGGATTATAACAAGTTTCCTCTGTCAAGGTCAATTAAATCCATTTGCCAAGAATTTCGAGCGTTGCTCAGACTAGGAAAAATTTAATTTTGAACCTAGACTTTTAATCGAGTATTTCTTTTTTTTTTTTTTTCTTCATTTATAAATCAAATAACAACTAGTACTGGCTATTGTTTCTCCAAGACATTGAGGACTCAATAAAAAAAATATATTCAGTGGCAACCTGAATTTCACAATAGAAGATGATTCATCAAAAATGAATTTTAATTTTTTTTTTATTTATAAATATATTCCTTTTAGCAAAACATCCATAATGTTTAAATAGAATGGAGTAAATTTATCAGTAAAGCTCATATTTAATAATTCATTATCTTTTATTTAAATAATTCATTTTATTTTAATATTAAAATGTTCATTAAAAATATATTTTGGTTTTTCATACATAATATTAATAATCATATATAATGAACATAAATAATATTTAAAAAAATGAATTAAAAACTTCTTTCTCTCTCTCTGTATAGTTCGTTGTTTTCTTAACCAGCCTTTCTATTATCTATAAATATTGATACAAATTATATACAGCATATTCGGTCTCTCTCAGACGGTAAAAGAACAAGGCGAGTTATCAACAATCACCGATAAGACGAAACTAGGAAATGTTGAGCAACACAATGATCCCTTGACTAAACAAATTCCGTATGGAACCTCCACTCTCTAATTATTATAGCGAAATACAACACAATGCTCTGAGATTATCATAAACCCCGACAACAATGACAACAAGAAAGACAATAGTGCCATTCAGGAATCTGATAAGGACAACAAAGAGATAAAAATAGCCTTAATGGTGGGGGAAGAACTGACACCGTCCTCAAATATTCGATTCATTCCTGCCAACCTAATTATTATTTCAATCAAAAATATCTCAATAGATAAATATTTAAATTTTATAAAAAATAATCAACAACGTGGATTTTAAATCTGTATTGCAAAAACTATTCTGAATTTTGTGTTAAAACTGCAATAATTGAATCGTTGGGCAGTAAGTTGATCAAGAAAAAATTATAAATATCTAAAATTAGCAACTTGAGGTTTTAAGTCAAAGTAATAGGATCCAAAGTAGATAAGTTTCATTCATCGTCAACAATTGTTTTGTGTTTTCAAAACTTTTCAGGAGGGCAGTATAAAGTTCTCAAAAACCATCCAAGCCTAAAGTTTTAAAAGAAATTAATTAATAACTAGTATATCATTCTAGAAAAAGTGATTAAAATAAAATGAGATGTATCTACCAAAAATAAGAATACCAGTAATGATATAAGATTTAAAAACGTCTAACTGCTCTATAGAAAAATTAGAATAATCCGATTTTTCCAAGCACTTGGCAATTGATTATAAGACAGATGAAAATAAACAATAAGTCCGAAAACAGTTTAAAACAGAAATTTGTGGTTTTTGAAAAATGGTTTTCGAGAATTTTTTTAAAAGATGAATTTCTCATTTTTTGGACAATATTAAAAAAATGATAATCATTCGAAATTATATATAAAGCGAAAAAAAGCCTAACGTGTTTAGAGAAAATTACCAACAATTTATAACTGGTATTTAAACCCAATCCGTAATTTATATTTTAGAATAATAATGATCTCGTTATTAAAAAAATCTCTGAGTCTGACTAACATGAACTGCATATCATGTTTTACAAATTTAGGCTACGTTGGAACTTAAAAAAAAAAAAGGTTGAACATGATAAATATTGTGAAACTTAATATTTATCAGTCATAGAAAAGATTAAAATCCATCATGACAATTTATTTATTTCCTTGAAGAACGCACGTGGTATTATTAAAACAGTGATAGACGTTTTTAAAGAGTTAATAATTTTGAAGTTTGATATAAAAATGAAGTAATTTTAAATGACGATGAAATATCATTAATTAAAAAAAAATTCTGAACAGTCATAATGTATTCTAAATTCTATTCAAGTCCAAGGTCATATATATTTCGTTATATTTTATCAGCCTCTTGAATAAATAACGCCTATGAATATTCGATTTTTTTTTAGAAAAGATGACGCAACAAGTGATAGTTTTTATAATTTTATCTGATCATGAAGAGTTATTGTGCTTCGGTGTCTGATCAGTAAATAAATGAGTTTTCAACAGGATGCATTCAGTATAAATGAGTCGAATGACGAAACTACTTCATCTTTGGCATCCTGTGGTTGCGTCATAAGTCGTGGCCTACAACGCAATGCCTAACTAAGAAATTCTTAATTATTCCCGTATTAAATAATTATTAGTAAAGTTAATGCATTCAACATAAATTGACGTTTACATTCACAGCTTCAGCAGAGAACACCTTAAAATACATATTCGGTAAAATATAAAGAAAACTACATTTGAGATTATTATATATACAAGCCTCCTTCAAAATTGGGGTTTTGAAATAAATAAATTAAGTTAACAGAATAAAATAACTATGTAAAAAATCTTTCTATTAAATCAAAGCAAGGAATAAATAAAAGGATAAGTCGCAATAATGCTAACGTGACTCGAATAAATTTTTATTTTTTAAACTCTAAAAAGTATTTTAAATCGTTACTTTCACTTTAAAAAAAAAAAAAAAAAGTAATTTAAACTGAAAGAAAAAAGTTGTGACTGGTGGAAAAAAAGGAAGTCCTAAAATAAGTACGAAACTTGGTATGAATGAAGAAAACAAAATTATTATAGGTATCGAGTTTTCATGAATATCACAGAATTACTGATTAATTTTCTTAGAATTCTTAAGAGTTAGCAATGCGCCTCTTATATAGGGCATAAATGCATTTTAATACCAATTTTGGTGTTAGGGATAACATTCAAATTATATCAATGTACAATAAAAAATTTCGAATGGATTGCACCATAAAATGAAAATATTAATCCAACTGATGAAGCATATTTCACCAAGTAATAAACACCACTTTTTTCGAAACTGAGAATTAGGTTACTATAAATTTTTGGAGGTCAGGTTTAGAACGTTTTGTAATAAAATCGTAAAATTGTATGATTTAAACTAATATTATATAGTTAAGGTTTAGAATAGTAATTAACGATAAAAAGGAAACGGTTATCACAGAATTAATTTTTATATACCTTTTTTGACCGGGATTTTTTCTACAAGATTTTGCTAAATAAAATGCGTTGAATTGAACTAGCTTAGATTGAAAGAATTATGCATAATTTTAGATAAGTTTGTAAACTGAGTTTAAATTATGAACCACTCAACCTATTCCATTCATCCATTGAAGAGTCTACTTGTTCGCAAGCATGCGCAGAGGATCATGGACAGCGAAAGGGGCAAGAAGCACACAGAAGCCCAACCGCTAAGGGTATCCATCCAGTTAGGCGAATTACACGCTCGGGTCAATCCGGATTTCGTTCCCTTCGGAAACGGTTAAAAAGTGGGTCACAGATCCTTACCTTTCTCGTGGGCCTTGAATGGGTGAGCCTATGGATGTTGGAACAATAACAATGCATCGAAACATCGATATTTTAAAAGAAATATACCGATATTTTTAACTGGAGAGATCGTAAAACCGATATTAAAATTTGAGTATAGAAAACCGATATTTTTTCCAAAAATAATATCAAATAAACAAATGAAAAAAAAAATCTATAAGTTTGATAAGTTTCAGTCATTATTTGTTCCACTTAGATTTTCTTC
This sequence comes from Rhaphigaster nebulosa, assembly GCA_948150685.1. Classification (NCBI taxonomy): domain Eukaryota; kingdom Metazoa; phylum Arthropoda; class Insecta; order Hemiptera; family Pentatomidae; genus Rhaphigaster; species Rhaphigaster nebulosa. Next base: position 86,005,628 of record OX411309.1, on the reverse strand, counting down.
CTTTTTTTTTTTTTATGATAAGCAATTAAATTTATTAATCAGACAGGTTATTAGTAATTCATTCAATATAGATTTTCTTCCTTCCTTTTTAATATGTTGTGTTTTAAGAAATTTAATTAATGTTTTCTCTAGTTCCTAGTAATAAGATTTTTTTTTTGTTTTTTTGATAGATGTTAATAAATTGGTACTTTTTTGTGATAAGCAATATATAAATATTAAATTGTAAAGCCATTAAAAATTTAAGAGTTGTCAATTTATCTTACCCTATCTTTCAATTCAATGTTAACTGTCTTCCCCCTCTCCTATTTTCAAAGATTAAAAATGTCGAGGCCCGATACATCGAATTATTTTATTGATATATCGAATTAATATTTCGATATATTTGAAAACTATCGATACGATATATATATCAATACTGACATCCCTAGGTGAGCCTAGACGCAAACCAGGCTAGAGAAGGAAGTGTAACAGGTAAAATTAAAAGAAATACCTCAAATATTAAAAAGTTAATAAAGGTGAAATCGAAACACTGTTGAGAGTAATAATATGAGATAAGAAAAGAACAGACTATTGACATATCATTACATTATTCTCTGGATGTTAAGATTAGAGATAAGGTCTATATTTATAACACGTAACCTGATACGGGCCGCATAGCAGTCAATACTAAATCTACTGATAACTTTATGACATGGATATAGATTCTGGGGGTCAAATGATAATATTGAAAAAATTAATTTTTCAATGATGCCATTTAGTCGAGCTCATTCGAAGAATAGAAAATACTATATTAGCTGAACGCAAAATTGTAAAACTCAACTCTTCAACAAAATGTAGAGACTATCTGAATACTCTTAAACAAAAGCTGCCAAACATAATGAAACTGAACTTGTAATTAATGACTAAGTGTGACCCTCTAGCAAAAAAGTTTGGAGACCCCTGATATATGAACAACCAACAAAATCGATATAGAGATATATGAGGTCACACATAAGATGATACGATAGCAAGGTCATTATAAAAAAATAATACTTAACTAACTCATCAGACTTAGTGAAATCTGGCGGTATTAATCGATAATAACGTTTTCAGGAAAAACAGATTTAAAAAAGTAATAATCAAGAAATTTTTTTAAACGTGGAATTCCTCTGTGTGAGGTGTTAAGATAGAGAAAAAAAAGACGCTTTTGGTATCAATGGTATCATTTTTAAACGCTCATAGCTCAACTTCTGTAAATTCTAGAAAGCAAGAATTGGTATAATTTAAGAAAGAAAATGTGCCATTATAGATAGCAAAAACAATTTTTGGATTTGCACTAAAGGCGGAAGCACAATAAGCGAGTAAATCTGACAAATTTTGAATTTGAGTTGATGACGTCACCACTCACTAACTGGATCTTCATTCAAGAGTTTGCTATTTTATAGCTATATATTCTTCTTTGCAATTTTCATTACTTGCACTTAATAATCCTGCGCCTTTAAATGTCAAGAGCGTGAGGAGCCTCTGTTAGATTTTCTAAAAATATTTAATACATCTTACAAAAAAATTTTAAATTCCGTAAACAAGAGAAAATTAAAATAATAATATATTCAGCCTTTTAACAAATTTATTTTAACCCGAAACGAGTAAACTGGCGTAAAATTACTGGAACTCGAACCATGACTTCTTCAAAAATATCGAAATGTATTCTATTTATCGAAACATGACCATTCCCTTAATTAATTAATTCATTATCTTCAAGGCCAATAAGCATGAGAAATAAATACTGCCTCAAAAGTAATTATTTCCATAAATTTTATTCAATAAATCACATACAATAAAGCCCGAAATGCTCCTGTCTCAATACAAGATAGCTCAGGTATACAAAGAGAATGACGCAACCCACTGCAATGTTATTGAAGACAAGTGGTTATGCAAATGAGATGGAAAACCGTGAATTAAAAAAAAAAAAAACCTCTCAAATCATATTCAACAGTGCTCACTACTCGTAAATAATGGGAAAATTATTATACAATGAGGTTTTTTGAAAATTTATAATAATGCGGATGGATGAACTGTTGTCCTCAAATATTTCCCTGACGATTATAAATTAATAAGTTTAGATAATTAAACCCATTACTCAACATTAATATATTATTTGTTTTAATAAACGAAGCTGTTCAACAAGTTATAATGTGAATAGACACTTGGTTAATTCATATTAATTTTTTTTTTCTTTAATCCATATAGTTTTTAAGGCCTGTCTTATGAAAAATAACATGCATAACATATGAAATCAGAAAAATATTAACCGTATACTGTGTTTAATTAATAAAATTAGAAATCTTAGTACATGATACAATACAGCACATGATTTCCTCAAGCATACAAAGGATCCTAGTTTGCTAAAAAAATTGTTAATTTTATTCATTTAGTTCCAAAATTTTTATTTATATCCATTAACCGGCATTTAACTTAAATAAATAATTTTAAACATTTTAGTTTTAAATTTAACGGACTAATAAAATTTGTAGATACATGTATTTATATCATAATTACTACGGAGAATTGCAATATAATTTAAACAACAATATATAGACGATAAACCACGTTAAAACCACAGTGAAAAGGATTGACTCCTTATTGTTACGCCACACGAAACCGCTATACCAAACTCGGCCACCAAGCCACAAACGTCTGAGAACCTTTTCACACTAGATTCATCTTTGTTTCCCAACATTTCTCGCTCATTGTTGATCATTATTTTAAATATACAATATTTTTTTTTTTTTTTTACTATTTAATTTTATTCTTTTACGGAAAATTCAACAAGTTGGCTAACTTGTATTTTTGTTGCTAATTTTCTCTTCTGAAGCTTACACATCTAAACCTTTTGTCAATTAATAATTTCATTGTAACATTTTATTTATTTTTTTCTGGATAGCACAATCAAGGCCCATTAATGTATTTATTGCAGCGAATGGATGCTAAATATAAAGGTCTGTAATTTTTTTCTTCTTTTTTTTTTAGTAGTTATACCACCTATTGAAGGTTTAAAAAGGACAGGTGTAAGTTTCCATCTTTTCAGGTTTAAACTAATTAAATTAAGAACTAACCTCGACCGGAGTATAATGCAGTTGAAAATCTCTATATATATATAATATAATTTTTTTTTTAAATTACTGAAAATAATGAATGTATTAAAATATGTGATGTGATTATTTAGATCAATGCTTGGATTATTTTCCTACACGTTGAACTGAAAGTTTCCGGGATATAGTCTTGCTTACTGAATGTTGTCATTCACGGAATAATTACAGACGATGTACACAACAACCATTTATTTTTCCTTGTCTTAATTATTAAAAAGTATAATTAAGCTGACACGGCGGGTTAAAATAAGGCAACGCAGCAGAGAAGAAAGGAAATGCGATCTGAGATAAGAGAGCGGAAATGCTGAGAGAACTTCACAGTCGAATACCGTTCTGCCATTTTATAAATATGGATAACCTATGTTGGGGGGGAGGGAGGGAGACAACTAGTTTACGAGGTGGACCCGTCCAAACAGGATCGGCGCCCATTAAACCGGCGGCGAAGGGAAAAATAAATCGAATAAATAAAGGCTAAAAAAAAAAAAAAACGAAAGGCAAGAGACAGAAGGAGAGGATTTGCATACTGGTCCCTAGCCGGGTCACGACGGGAAGCGGTCCGCCCTGAAAAGAGAAGAACGCGAGGGAACAAAAAGAACAAGAGGATAGGGTGTCTCCGCGGCCTTGCCCAGGTAGGACGAGGGTTCTGTATCTATTGTAACTAGTGTAAGTCGCACATATCATCAACCATATATACTGTACTACTTATCCAAGGTCATTATACATATGAATGAAGAAGCGGATGAGTCATGAAAGCGAAATTTTATAAAATAGTTTCGAAGTTTGACGGTATACTATATAATTCCTACCAACAAGAGATGATTGATTTACATTTCAACATTGTTACGAAATATTAATTTAGTTTAACTGCTAGACTGTAACTTTGATCAATGTTTGGAAATAAATACTTATCCGCTAATCATCAAATAGGAAAGTAACTACACGAATGTTTCTTGTAAATCACAAGTCTGATAAGCTTCAATGTGCAGTACATACAATTCTTGAAGGGCCAATCAATGAAATGAAGCAGTTATGTCAATATTATCAAGACTTAAAATAAAATAAAACGAAACCGCACAGGTCCAACAAACCTATTGAAAATAATATATTTTTACTGTTAGGAAAATAAAGGGATGACGAATCTGGAGGTTGGTGTAGTACAAATCAGAATATTATATAAAAAATATCCAATTAGAGCTACGTAAAAAAAAACATTAGGGTCCTCCGGGCCGGATGAGACGAGTAAAAACAACAATTATTATTACACACTCGTCTATTTGGAAAACTATCACTGATTTTTTCCTCGAGCCATAACTGTTAATACCAACAAGTACTAAGAAGTAACTACTATAATATTAAGAAATTGATGCTATAATAACTTCCATATAAGCAAGTACAAAGAAGTGTTCCATACTGCTCGAGCCTCTATAATTACGAGCTTATCTAATTATAAACTCTATGATGCTATAACTCACAAGGAAGGATAGAGGTTGCTATATTTAGTCGAAAACATCAAAGCCATCAACACCTACTAAAACAAGCAAATAACAAAAAATACAAGTAGCCTAATTAATTAATTAAATACAGCATAGAATTCTGTTTATTGCTTTATATCTTCCATCAAACACTTTGATAGACGTTTTAGAATGCATAATGCATATTTTCAAAATCACAGATGCAAGATCTCCCCTCCTCCTCTGATTGACACCAAGCCAAGTACTCTGGAGCTCTTGAGTGAATTTTCAAGGAGAAATCCCGTGCGAGAAATCATCTTCAATTCGACCCCTTGGTAATGATAGGGCTCGAGAGACGACGGTCCTTATCTCTAGCGTATATCTAAACATGATAGGTCGGAGTTGCTGCTATTTCTTCACCGGTGCACGAGGTAAACTCCATCTTGTAACCAATTGGTTTTGCATGCTTCTCCTCCTGTAACAGATCATCCAGTGCGGATGATTCGTAACAGTGTACATGCAGTATCATGAGCCGAGAAGTTTCACTTAAATGACTATTATATGTATACGATGTTTCAGTTAAACTATTGATAAATGTTTTTTCACATTGGTTAAAGTTATTTAAAAAGATATATTTCTTATCATTTCACCATAAATTTAAAAAGGTTGATCGGCTGTATCATTATCGCAAGCTTTTAATTAAGAAGCTCTAAAGTCTTTCCTTATATATCTCTATTATCAGTTAAGAACTGCCAAACATTTCCTTGTCCTTGATTTTGGATTATCAGGCTTGCAAATAAATATATAAATAATTTAATGAATTACAACAATAAGATAATTATATTTTGATCGTATAAAATTAAGTCATATTGTTTTATGATAAATATTTTTTTAGAGCACTTTGAAAAATAATTTGGTTCCTCCGGACCGGATGAGATTAGTAAAATTAGCAATCGTTACCATTCGACCATTTCTAAAACTGGTACAATTTCCTTTTCTCCGATAGGCTTGCGTACTTGAGAATTGTTAATGCCAACTAAGTACCTTTGACTGGACAGTACCCAATTAAACTTTATATTCCATCTGATTCGGTTACTCAACATCAATATTACAATTCTTTAAATCATATAGAACACATCTTCACTACAAAAAGTTATTAAATGTTATTTTAAAATTTATTTAAAAAATTAGGTCTGATTAGATTTTGTTTTCCTAACTAATATCTATAAAACTACAAGTAATCTAAACCAATAATTTGAAGGAGAATGATCCATTAGCCGTTCGATGAATCAAATTTTAAAATCTTCCGGTATCATACCCCAACTTTTTTTTATTTATTATAATGTATTTAATGATAAATCTTTTACTGTATATAATTTGAAGTGTATAAGTCAACAATTCTTAATCTTAAATCAACATTCTCACGCTCATTTTATATATTTCATCAAAAGTAAATAAATGAACTTGATTATTAAACTCAATCAATAAAGATAACTATTTACTAGTAATGTTTAGTGGAAAAACATGCCATCCCTATGTAACTGTCCGGTCGGAACTGTAACAACTGAATAGTACCGCTAACAATGTTTACCGGTTCGGTTTACAACGACGGAGAAAACTCTTCCAAAATAAACAAGACCATATTAGAGCAACTACCCTACCCTCTGGACGCAGGTTACAAAAGAGCTCTAAATGGAATATGTGCTGTAAGAAAATTCGCTGTTGGGCTTTCCACCGCCAACGAAAATTATCTTGATATATGTCGGCCGTGCCTTGCGCTCGCAGAATACCAACGATGCGGAGCACACCACTGGCGTACCAGCCCTGACTTATGTCCTTCATGGCCGAAGCCTGTACCCGACTCATTGAAATTCATTACGCAATCCTCCGGAGATTAATAATGCGCACATGATAAAAATAATTCACTGAGACAATTTAACTGATCCGGTCATAAACCATGAGAGAATTGTGACAAGTCAATGATCAGCATGAGATAAGGGAGTCTCATTTAATCTACTGTAAATAAAGATATAGAGATTTTTAATGGATTCGAGTGGATTATTGCATGAACAATTACTATACCCAAGCACTTGTAGATAGTGAAAACAATCAGTAAAGAGTGTTGACCCTTGTACATTTTTAGAAATATTATTTGAATGGTTGACAATGGTACGAAGTTTTTCATAAAAGTCTAGTTAGCAAACATAGAAACATGACACGAAAATAATGAGAGAATATCTATTGAGGAAGTAATTTCAATCTTAAATTATAGAAAAAGTGCTAGACAACGAAGATAGATTTTATTAGGACAAATATTTAACATTTTTTTTAGCATTTAATTTCAAAATTTTAATATAGCATTTAGATTAAAGGATATTTAAATAATTTTGTGTATTGATAGTTGGCCGTATGGTAAATCAAGGAGATGGTCCGGGTGACAGTTAAGAATAAAATTAAATATTATAAATAGTTACAATTATTTTATTTAATTCTTGACGGCCACTCGGACTATCTCCTTTTTGATATTTAAATAACGTTGCATTATTAATCAGAATAGTTTTATACAGTGGCGTATTCAGAGAGGATTTGGAAAACATTTCTCTCTCTTTCCCCTCTCGAAATGTATGAAAACAAATAAACTTTTTATTATAAGTAATAAATTTTGGTAATTTCTTTTTTTTAATTCTAATCTTAAAATAACTTCGAATAGTAAAAGGAATTTATATGTAACATGTATATAGATGTATGTATTATTGCTGTATACATTGTAATATGAAATAAACTAAAAATCTCTGAGTGCAAAAAAAAAAAAAGGTAATGTTCAACAATCATTTTTGTTGCTAATCCACAACAAGAACTTACTCCCAATATTGCGGTTATAGACACTTAGGTGATTACTTGCCTCCTTATTTCCTCCTCTCCCGAAAAAAAATTCTGCGTACACCTCTTGTTTTATATATTTGGCTACTTTATAAGTTATATACAGTTGAAATTTCTTTAAACGATTACCAAATCTACAACTTATTGGTACCTAACATAGTCAAATGAATTTTTTTAGTGTGGAACTTTTACTCAAATGATGGATCTTATTACGTATATGTATTATTTCTGACCCTTTTGATTTTTAAATTTTTTAATTCTCCATGAATAATTTTCATTTTCACATTTTATAGTTCTGTTGAAAAAATAATCAATTTTCAAAACAATAAAAAAAAAAAAATAAACCTGTATCGCTACAACTCAAGATGGGTCTTGTTATGTTAAGTAATATGGTCGAAAAACTGAACTGAAGAGAAAATACATTTACTACTATAACCGTATTAGAAAACATACTATTATGTCATACTATTTTTCGCCCTAAAAATGCTTTTTGTTTTGCTAATTACTATTATAATTTTAACATTATATACTATTATCTTTATTTTTGCCAGACTCCATCTTGGTTGATTCGATTCGTTTTTTAAAAGAACATAATTGTTTGTCGTATAAAAAAACAAAACATTAGATGGACTGGAAGGAGAACGGATACTGAATGGAAAATGAAGCGAGATCCTTGGCCAACGGTCAGCTGATTAATATTAATAGCAACCGAAACTCTCTGCCCCCAACCTCTTCCTCCGGCCTACTACCAACAGAATAGAAGTCTTTGTATGAATGTTTAATTTGCCCTTTCTAAAGTTAGATCTAAGTAGCCATTTAAACATAACTGCATAATTCAAAGAGATTTTAAGGCGCATTATATATTTCAGTTGAGAACTCCATTATTACATGAAACTCTAGCTAACATTCCTTAAGTTTCCTCTTAAGTTTCGGAAAACAATGAGATAATTTATTATCTATTTTATCAGCCGTGTTATTCAGTAATATATACAGGTTTTTTTTTTTTTTTTTTTTTTTTAAACATATATTTACTTTCCTAGTTGGAAATAGTGCAGCACAAAAAAAAATCTGTAGCGCGAGCCCAAAACTTTTTAACTGAACCTATGACCACTAGAGGCTCGCATATAGGAACTGTAGAGCTGTCCAATATAATGATTCCTTTTTTTTTCTTTAATTCTTTCTTTAAACCTAGTTCTCTTAAGAAATGCACCGCAGGAAGAATCGACCTATTCCCAAACAGAAGATAATTCTTAAGAACAACCTGAATTATACAAATAAACTTAGTACTGACCTGTTAGATATTATCCTGTCCTGGTAAATGTCTGGAGGAGGGAACCTGGAATGCGGAGGCGGCTTTGGGGGCCACAGCTCCGGGGGCAGCGCGGGGTAGATGGCCGAGGGCGGGGGGATGAGGAGCCCGTGGGCGGGGTACCCAGGCGGACCGGACATACCACCGCCGCCGCTCTCTCGCCAACTCTGAAATATAATAAATAAAAAAATAAATAAATAATGAAAGAAATAAAGAAATAATAAAATGGGTAGTGAATAGTACAATCGAAGGAGAAAAATACGTGCAAGAGAACAGGATGCTGCGAATAACCTTGAAGTACACCGCCTTAAAGGAAGCACAAGCTGCATTTCGTAATTATTCGTAATTATTTCGCAAATATTCTACAACACGGTAAAAAAAAACTATCCTAATTAATAGTATCATTTATAAATAAATAATTTTAATTCCACGTTTCGATTTGATACTGTTATCTGCCATAACGTATAAATAATTAATTCATTAAACTCAATAAAGGAGGCAATTAACTTTCAGATTCTTATGCCATGCCACTATTAAAACAACTCATTTTTTTCGATAATTTTTATAACAGAATAAAATATTTGATATGTTACAATAGCAAAATTTAAAATTTAATACATCTTTAAAAAGCAAATGATTTCTTAAAAAATGTTCACTTTTTAATACGTGCGGACGTTCCGGCCTACATTGTGGCCCTTCTCCGGGGTCATAATAAAGAGATACCAGCAACATACATAATGAAATGATGAATATAGTGGAAGTATTTGCAATATTGAGACAGAATAATTAAGCTATATAATGCAATGCGCTTGAACCTATCAGCCAAACATAATATGCTGATTTGGATTGAAGGTTTCGACAGCTAGACAAGAATGAAAACACAATTTGTCTCACCATGCGGTCAAGGTTGTCAGTTTTTAACAAGGATAAGAACCCTGAACTTTTAGCACAATACTTTCTCAACACAGTTGCCGCCGCTCATTTCATTTAAAAAAAAAAATTGTTACTCATACTATTAATATATATTACTGCATGTATATAATAAATGAATGAAGAAATATAATACATAACTTTTTTTTTCTAATTTAAAGAGGTTTAACACACAACACACACACACACACACAGAGGTTATGCATACAAGTCAACTTGTATTAAGTTCAGCTCTATTAAGTTTAGCAATTCATTCCGGAGTTGTAAATGAAAACGAAAATATAAACTGAAGTTCCTTAGAGAACTGAAGATTCAATTTTTTTTTTTTTAAATCTGTCGTAGGTGCCAATTACAAACCCATATTTTTTAATGCACTGTTATTATATATATATTTTTAAAATAAAAGTTCAATCAAGACTTGAGTGAACCCTGCCCAATAAGATAATATTCTCAGGTTTTCCTGGAATCTAATTTGGACGTGCCATAGGTAGAGAAGCTGACAAACTAACGGTCGCAACCGATCTTTGAATGTAGAAAAAAATCAAGTAATTAAATAGGTACACGGAGTAATGAAGGAATGAGGACAAAGAAAGAGGAGAAAAAAAGAGGAGCGTTTTGATCAGTGAAAGAAGTATGGGTTAGGTTAGGAAGGGCCTATTGTTGAGGAGGACAAGAAAGTAAATAAGAAAAAACAAAGTGCTCACTCACCTGGCTGGGCTCGAGCGCAGGGCCTTCAGCGTGGTGCCCGACTGGCCAGCTCGTTCGGACACTCCTGCTAGCTTCCTGCAACACATACAACATTTTATATAACTTGTTATAAAAACATTTTATAATGAGATGGACAAAAAATCACAATAACATTATGTTTCTACCAGCGAGAAATGATTATTGTTTTCCCCAAAATAAACATCTGAAAAGGAGGAGGTTTTCAATTCGACATGTATTTATATGTATTAATTATATGAAAAAATCTAAAAAAAAATACAGTCAAATACTTTCTTAGCTGCTGCAGCTGCCAGTGGTGAAAGTGCTTTAAAAGTGAAGTTTAACCACTCGTTCATCTCGGAAAAACCACTCGCAATTACCAACCAAGGACTCCCACATCGAGAAGAAAGGTCGGGACTATTTAACGGTAAAAGGCCACCGTTTTCTGGGAAGCATTTGGAGCACGAAGGGCTTTTCTGGCACAATAGAGGGCGGGTCTGCCTTATCAGCTGGCGGCCCAGCTCTTATCAGTGGGAGGTACCTATTGGCAGTCCTAACACCGGGGTCCAAAGTTTATGTAATAGTTAGATATAACAATCCTATCACACTGAAACTACGTCTTGATGACTTGGATTCTTAATCAAGGTTTGAAAAAGTTGTTGAAACATAAGTTTTTGCTCAGAATAGAAACATTCAATATTCAATGATGGTTTTCATTGAATAAATATTAAAATTCCAAATTTATAGCGTTAAATTTAAATTAATGCGTATAGATTTTAATATTCATAACGACTACAAATTCATTGAAATCTCGATAAACCAACAGTTTATAAACTGATCATTTAAGAAATAGTGAACTCAGAAGAGATACTTGTATTTTATGATATTTTATGTGATTATTTATTGAATACCACTTATAAATTGTTTTAAAACTATTTTTTTACATTTCCTAATCATTTTTTAGTTTTCCTAATCATTTAAACGTTTAGGGTGAAACATTAAATTAAAAAAAAAAAATCTACTCATACATAAACCAGATTTTTTTTAAACAATAACCTCGTAAAGATAATTACGATGTTATCAATTCAAGTTATTAAATTGATGTTAGATTTACTCAACACTCTTTAATCCCTCATTCAAGGAATCTTGATATGAGCAAAGGTTTTTATTTATTATAATCTGTGAAATGATTCCTAGACATAGACAATTATTTTCCAAGTTTAATCGTAGGAAATAACAACTTTAATTACCATACCATAAAACCTGTTATTCAAAACAATCAGTATTCTGCTATAGTTACAGTACTTAATAGGTTTGTTTTGGCCAATAAAAGCGAAAGAAAAGTTGTGAGAAATCGCTGAACAACCAATGAACTTAATTTATAATTTATGGATTTTGTTTTTTGTAATAGATATTAAAAAATAAATAAAATTTAATATCATTCTGGTTGTTTTCATACAAACAGCTAAATTGTCGCTCATTGGTAGATAATTTTTAAAAAATCCGACCACTACATGCACTATGATGCCAAGGCACATCGAAATCTAGAAATAAAGACATTTTCTAAAAAAATTAAAGACTAGGCTTAGATTCCTGCAAAAGAATAAACTTCGAAATATCTAATGATTTCGAAATGCTTGCACAAATATTTAATTAATTCATAATAGGGATTTCATGGGTTGATAAATATAAATTATAACCTATTGTTACCAAAGTGAGCATGAGAATGATTTTGTCAGCTATTGATTTCCACGCAACAAGCTACACGAGGAATTTCAAGGTCCCGCTCTAGGAAATAGTTTCCCTTCAACGAATCGCGTGGGCATTATAAATAGTAGTAATGCATAGGGAAAACTGCGAGATTTTACTTTTAAATAATCCGAGCTGGTTATTAATCAGACGAACTGCAAGAAATTGCATATGCAACAGAAAGGCATTGCACATGAAGGCATATGACCTTTTGATGCATTTACTCTAAGTACAGTTATACAACAGTTATGGGCTCTTATACAACGGATGCCTATACGACCTCATAAAATATATATCGATAAATCGAGATATCTAGACGAATGAATTAAAATCGATATGAATCTAATATTAACGAGCATTAAATGATGAAACAAAATGCAATTTGTTGATATTAATTAATTAATTTCATAGAAAATGTTAAATAATCATTTAGAGGGAGAGCGGACGTTTAAACACATACATAACATAATATCAATTTATTTATTCCACTTCGTTTCAGTAAAGAAACATGGTAAACAGGTAGCAGCAAACAATAGCTAAACGTAATTAAATACAATGACAGTAAATATTGTAAGTAATAACCTGTATTTTTAAAGGTTATTAATTCCATAAAATATGATAAAAAAATAATCTTTAAAATAATCACCTATAAAATGTTTTTCAGTCTGATTTCATTCAGGCATGTTCTAGACATTTCAAAACGACAATTAAGTTTCATGTTGTTCACTTTTTTTTTTTAGTTCTTTTTTTTCCTAGATAAAATAATAGATAACATTGTTTGTTTTGAACTTATTTCCACGAGTACAAAGCTGTCATGACAACGACTACGGTCACCTATCTACGTACCGCAAGCTTTTTATATTACCTATAATATAAATTATTTGAACATTAGCCTCGTTAAAGCCCTTACCCAAATTAAATTGATTTTAAGATATTTAAAATTCAATGCTTGTAATTCGAACTCACATATACCCTAAATCACTTATTGTACCTATCTAGGTACTAGTTTACTGCCTTTGAGAATATTTTTCAAAAACTAATGGTGAGTAGAGTTTATTAAATAACGAAATATTCCACATTACAATATGTTAAAATAAAAAAAATTTAAATCTTCAAAAGTTTTTATTAGTGTCGTCAATAACTCTATCCTAAAGTGGACACCGAAACACGTAACCCACTGAATATAGAACAGCGTCAGAAAATAACCTTCAGTATAAACAGTGTAAATATTTGCCGATTCCAAAGCGCTTATATTCTCAAAGAAAATATAGCTAAAAACAAAACCACGAAAATAGCTTCAGCAATGGAATTATGGTTGTTACAACAAGCTCCGCAGGGCCTTATCTAGTAACCTACAAATATTAACGAATCGTGTGTTGTAATTACTTAATTATTGCTAATTGTTAAGATTAAAACAACGAAATCACGAAATTCATTCCTGGGGTAGCTAATTAGGTATTTGTGAACGTTACGATAAAATATATCATATTAATAGGATTTTATATCAAGTTTTCTAATAAATTTAAAAGCCGAAATCAATAGAAATTATTTCACATGTCTGCTTTAAATTGCTATTTGAACATTCTAGAGCTTTTTGCAGCATTCATCTTAAGTGCCTAGACTTGGACTCAGCACTAATTCTAGTTTTTTATAGCTTATTATTTTTTACAAGCACACAATTTTTAGAATCTTTTTGTTCAAACGCAAGTTTCAAAATATTTGGTTTTTTGTTCTGTATAACTTCAAAACTTGAAAATTGCAGTAATTTTCACTTTATTTACCAGGATTACCTCATTAAATTGCTGATTACTACATTTTAATATTACGGAATATTTATTTATTTGGTAATTTATTTTTTGGGAAAGCTTCTATACAAATAGAGTTGGTCCTCAACTAAACATGATAATGATTAATTTACAACTCTATTAACAAACAAAAATACATTTGACAGAATGAAAAAAATATAAAATAATTGAAACTAATAAAAAAAAAAAGAAGTTAAATATTAAAATAAAGAATATAAATATAAATCCACCCTCCTGTTGCATTTACACATTAGAATCATGCAGATTAATAAAGTATTATTATTAATTACAAGATATAGCAATAGGAAAGAAAACAAAAATTTTATATATATATATATATATATATATATATATATATATATATATATATATATATATATATGTATATATATAAAGGTCCTAATGCGGAGAAAGCTATGTAAATAAAAATAAATGTTCCTTAGGATAGAAATATTTCTGGATGCTAATAATTTTATCAGATTCTATTGTACTGAATAATAATCGGTAGATCAAACACACACATATATATATATATATATATATATATATATATATATATATATATATATATATATATATATATATATATATATATATACCATATATATCGGTTAACGTTGATCATATATCGGTTAACAAATAGGGTTGGATATCGGAATTGGCTGTAAATATTTTATTTTATGTTGGTTAAAATTTGATACTATTGAGTATTACTGTATTACACCCTGTTATATAAATATTACTTGAAAGTATCTAATACTTTGGGAATTAAAAAATATAGAGTTAATTATAAAACTCTATAAAAATATAGAATTTCCGTTCTGTGAAAAGTGAAATGAAGTGAAAGTGAAATTTGTTCTTCACTTATAGTACGGAATATATCTAAAAAATAAACAAGGTATTCAAAAGACATATAAATCCATTCTGTCAAATTAATTAAAAATTACTTCCAAGCAGTAATTAAAAGTTTCATTAGGATGGAATTAAATATATTTGATAGAGTGCAAAAGGATTGTGGTGCGTATTTTAATTATTTTATCAACTTTTATTGCATTCAATGTTGTTTTAATAACATCGTTTGGTATCTGAAACCCAATAACCAATAAAAGTCATGTAATTAGCTTTTCATTAATAGATGATAAAATAATTACAACAAAAAAAACAAAACAGTAAGCAGTAATCGACCTATTGGTAGTAAATCAAGTCGTAAAACGATTTCAGAGTTAATAACGCCATTGCCAATTATAGGTCCGGGTGTATCCATAGAAAAAACCCAGTTTAGATGAATACAAGCTTTTTGCCAATAAAAATTCCTCGAGCGACAGATCGTGAAAAAAGGAGGAAAAAAAAAAGAGGAGACTGTTAATCTTATCCTTGGGATGTTTTACGCTGACTGGTTTTTCAAGGTATGCGCTTCGCTGCTCTGCCTCGGGAGCTCTTGTGAAACCTGTTCAGTTATAGCTAGGCCTCTCTCATGAGACTCCAGATAAAATTTCCTCCTCTCCTTCTCCGTGTCATGACGATTCTATGTCAATGCGAAACAATTTCTTAAAACGTTTTCTATTATTTAAAAAACAAAAATGAAGCTTTGTTCTAAAATGGGGTCATTTTCGAATGAAAGCGGTAGGAGAGGTCATAGTCCATTCCGTTTTGTACAATACCAATAGATAAAATGTTTACAGAGTAAAAAAATTTTTTATAGCTTTACAAAAAAAAAAGAAGGTATTTTTTTAATAACGGTTTTGAGTACTAATTATACTCAGCCTGCATAAAAAGTTTTCAACAAAAGTCCACGTTTTAGTATCCTCTGAGTCCAAATAACCAAATATGGTCTGTGCGTGTTGTATTTGTGTCAGTTTGTTTGTGAACATCCCAGCTCAAAAACGAAAAGTTGTACGAAACTGAAATTATGCATTTAAGGCATATGCCTGGGATGTTACGGTAACATTTTCGTCCAAATCGACTCAACGGAAGTGCAACCTTATATTATAGATCTTACTTTTCAGACTTTATTTTTTTTTGTTTTTTCAATTTTCACGATTACGGCTCTAACGATTTTGATGAAACTTGCAGAAAGTCTTCTTGAAGCCCTGTAAGTGTAATGCAGGAAAAGTTATGACGAAAAGAAAATTTTATTTGCGCATAGCTCAAAAAGTACTTATTTTTATGGTAAATTATGAACAGAATCATTTGCAAGATAATTAAATTCTCTAAAAAAAAAAGAAAACTAATTATCTTATAAGGACTACAACACTAGACCCTAGATGGAGAGCCGAGTGAGTACGAAAGCCTGCTTGCCTGACGCCACCGAACTTCCTCCCGCCAATCCCTCATCATGTTCTCTACAATATGCTCTCTAATTATGCTATGCAATAGCATCAATGGAAAATAAATGAAATCTTTTAAAATTATTTTTAACTTGACAAACCAAAAATATATAGTGCACAGAATTGTCGTGGTGCTATTATATAAAAAGTATTTTATAATACTTTCGTGAGAGAAGACGTGAAGAAGTGAATGAGTTTATTTCAAGTAGTGTTTATGTGAACTCTTTAAAATTATGTTAAAAACATAATTATTACAGGGCGGTAAGAGAATGTGTAATGTGCGCTCCGCTCTAGATTTTTTTTAGAAGAACCCAGGTTTAAAGAGATATTTAAAAAAATGGCAACTAGCATTACACTTTTAGAAATATTAATCATAATTACTTCCAAGGATACTAACCAATTACATGGCTAGGTATCTTAACTTATGAGAGGATAACCTTTGAAGTCTTAAGCTCTCGTAAAGAATCCCCAGAGATTCAGGAAATCGAACCCAGGTCTTCATCCTAAGTAATCACGCCAGCAGCAAGATATCCATTACATTAATAAACTCTGGAAACATTATGCAACTAAGTGAACTCGTTTCCTTGAGTTTGCGTCGGTCACTCTCATTACCTCGTTTTTGTTTTTCTACTAATCCATTAGAATCTCGGCGATTTAAATGAAATCCGGTTTTAATTTTATTAACAGAAAAAATTACAAACATGGGCAAAAAGCTCACCAAATGATTCTTCACAGCAAACTATCTTCCACTTGTTCCATCCAACACTCGGCACGATCTAACAAAATACGCGCAAGCAAGGCTACTAATAACTTCTAGACCAAAAATAATATAGACGTCATTAGTGCTAAGGATTCTGCGAGAGAACTCCTCGGCAACTGGAGCCGTTTCATTTTCCTTCAGAACGGCCATCAAAGACTCCGAACGTGCATCAGCGACCACAAAAAGGTGATTCAGTCGGCTTGAGTCAGCGAGCTAAGGATCCCATTAAAAGCCGCGTCACAGGCGTTTACGGGCTGTTGATACTGACGGAATCCATTTGTAATGCGATGCTTTGATGGAGTTCTCTCATTCAGGCGGGTGATATTTCCCCAAGTTACATCAACGTGGCGATTTCTATTTCCGTAGAATTGGTTTAATGCATTTCATTGGGTTGTTGTGGTATTTATATTTGTTGTGGTGTTCATTGGGTTTTTTTTTTTTTATGTGGTTTAACTTTCTTCTGGACTTCAATAAGAGCAAGTAGCATTGATCTTGTCGAATACATGTATGAATCAAGATCCTACAATCCTATGATCAGTGATACTCCGCTCTATACACCCTTCGGAGATCTGACAAACAGATATATATATATACATAGATAGGCTGGAGGATATATATACTGAAATTAAAGACAGGCAAGATGTAGGACGGAGATTGGAGGAAGCGTGACCTTAGCGTTCATTAGAAGGCGAGGGTACTAGCCGAGGGACCTTGGGCGAGGTTCGAACCGGCGTCCTTGCGGCTTCCTCCCGCAAACCTCGGGGCCTTGTCACTTTTTCAACACAACTTCAAACAACACTGAACAACCTCACGACACAGGAGAAGCAGTTTCGCTACGATCGGTTCAGCTACTTCACGCTCATTTGGCAGGGGCTAGGACCCTCGGTGGGAACTGGGTCCGAGGGCACTTCGACGGTTACCAATCAGAGGGAACTTATAAGCAACCAGTTGTCTATTTTTTTATATATCGGTCATTGCGTGGAGGCAACTTTCACTTATAATCACCGTTGCTGCCTTAATGTACAAGCAGCATTAGAGTGTACTAAAAGCATTCGAACGCAAGAGAAAGGTAATAATGTATTTGTCTTCGAGGAGATTTGTCTTAGGTAACAAAACATTTGCTTTCAAGAAAACATCAACAATGTACCTCAGTACTTTGGAGCGAAATGGTACTTATGGTTGATTACTTACGACCATGTATCATCTTTATTTATACGGTGAATTTAAAAGAAAAACCACTATTATTGCTAAAAAGAAAAACGATTTTTAGCCACGAAATTCACTAGTGAATTTAGAAATTAAACTTAAAAAAAAATAAATAAATAAAGTCAATAATGAACCTTTGTAATCTACTAAAAAAAATTTGTTTACGCCCCCTCCTCAAAATTTGAGATTTTACGAACACCGAGACCACTAAGACAATTTTTTTAAACATACAATCCATATTTATTTATTTAATTTCAGAGAACCTACAAATTTGAGCGAATAAAAATCAATAGATAGAAATGTATGTTAAGGAAATAAAATTCAAATAAGATTTATTTTAGTACGTTGTTTTTTTGTTTAATGTAAATTTTTCAAAACGCACAAATATTTTGCAAATTAAGGCTCTAGCTTTTTCTTCTATGCATCCCACCGTATATGCATAGTGGAAAATCAGGATAATGATAACTAATAAACTCAAGTAAATACCTAATTCGGTAAAATATAACTGCAAACTATTCTTACCAAAATAATCCATATAATAATAAGATGAGACAAAAACGAAGAAAATATTTTTAACAATCTAATGAAATATTGCAATGGGTAATTAAGAACTTGAATACTCTGACAGATATATGGTTTCATAAAAGTGAATATAAATCCCGACAAATATACTGGAGCGTAATTAACTGGATATAGTAGGTCTTCCGACAGGTGGTGGTAGGTTATCCAACTTAAGAGCAGATGCTATGTCAGATAACCTTCAGGATACTGAAGGCAAAATATCTCATTTCGTCGGCCAAAACGATTAATAATTACATCTTGATGATTGGTAAACTCTTTTTAGTTTGAACAAGTGTTGATCCTCTCTACTAATAGGATGAACAGAAGTCACGGGTCAAGGTGTTCTAGTAAGGTCGTTGGAAGGCGGACATTTTCTTATTTATTTATTATGTTATTATATGTTTATAAAAATAAGTTTATTATCACAATTCGTGAAGATTATTAAATTTTGGAATAGGCTGTGTGACTTCTAATTTATAAGTCAATGCTATCAAATGTTCCATTCACTTTTCAGAAAATGTTTTAACCATCCCTAATAAATATTTATCAGACTTATTATAAGTGAAATCAGACCTAGGCATTTTATAAGTTATGGAAAATTGAAAAACTGACGCTTCTGGAATCGAACTATGTCAATTGATGTAAATGAGTTAGTTGGCATTGGAAGACTGAGATAAGAAACCTAGCCGAACAGAGTGCCCTCCAAAGAGGTTCTATTATCTATGCCAACTGCCGAATGTGCAAGACAACACGTTCCTCATTCTCTGTCGGAACGCATGATTAGTTCAAGTGTTAGCAACCATTCCTCTTTCAAAGAACTTAACCTTGGCATGAATCTTGGAAAGAAAAACTTTACTATGGACTTAAACATTACATTTTTTTTTTTGTAATCGTAAATAGAAAAGCTACTTTGCATTCAAGGAATAGTTTTACGATTTTTGGTAACACTCTTAGCCATCACACTTTCGTGTCAAATTTATCGACAGAGTTATTTATATATGAAAGGACTAAAGATAAAGAAATCACCATAACAGGCAAATTGGAATGATATAAAACAAATTGAAGAAAAGGTAGAGAAAATCTAATACCTCTCACAGTGTCTTACCTAATGGGGGTAAAGAGAAAAAAAATATAAATGTAATTAATCTCTGCTTCGGTACTCGGCCTGAACACCAAAACTATACACAAAACATAAACAAAAACGAATGAAATATTAAACAGTTATATAATAAATTTACGACCTGTCCCTAGTAGAATCATAACCAATTACTGGAAGGCGCACAGTTATCAACCCGGAGAGAGATAGAACAGAGTTATCTCCAGGCAGATGTAAACTTGGTGAAGATAAGCGGCCAGCTGTTTTTGCCCGAGGGAGGGAGGGGAGGGCTGTATCTATAATAGGGCCGTCCAGGTATAGAACCGACTCCCATGCAAATATCCCACACAGCCCTTCCATGCAGTCAAGTGCACCGAGCGGCCGGGCCGGAACTCTATCAACATGTGAATAACCTTGTACTTGGTATGGTGTGGATGTACTGAACATGGCTGCCAAGAAAAGGACTGACATCGACTACCGTTCGACGTTCTGTCATCTCCGACCAAACAATAGCTAACGGAGGATCCATTGTTTCATGAAAGCGCCAGCTCATTGCTAGGCGGTGCTGGGCCCCCTGAGGTAACCGGCTCCGTGCATTTGTATGGCGCCCAGCTGAGGCCGTCGGCAGTGGAGCATGTCATGATGCTCGGGATCCATTGGTTCCTTCATCTTCTAATTCATTCAGCAACGGTGTCCAGCTAATACATTAGGGCCTTCTAATAGAACAGGGCCTTCCTCATGATACACTGGACTATTTCTGGCTAAATATCTGCTAGCAGAAACTTCATTAAAACTCCTGAAAATTATATATTTTAAAGTGTTTTCCCTCTAGTGGAATATATTCTGTAGAAAAATTCACACAGAATTTTGTAGAAACAAATAACCAACACAATATCATCACTTAACATAATTAAGATTATCCATTGGATATATCCCACTACGCTCGTAGTTTTCACCAATACAAGTGCTGATATAGATAAAACGACCTTAAAGAATGACAGCCGGAGAGAAATGATTTATTGAAAATCAGTGCCCAAATATATTGGATTGCTATTTTACAATACACAGCGTAGTGATCAATCCACAGTGGATAAAATATATATATATATATATATATATATATATATATATATATATACACACACACACACACACACACACACACACACACACATTTTACATTTCTTTCTTTTTTTTCTCCCCTTTCCTTTTTATCACTTAATCATTCATCCACATAATTCATAGCATTTTCATCTTTATTCGATTACACTACATTTTCTTTTTTTCTATTTTTTATTTATTTTTATCCATCCCACTACTTTTCTCGCCACGCCATAATTCTCTCTGCCAGTTAACAATCAACCCTTTCTTAATCCGGTATAAAAATTCTAGATAATTGGAAAATTTATGAAACTAATCAAACATCAAAATTTGAACGCTCACATATATAGATCAACAGTATAGGAAAAATAAATATATGTACATATATAAACAAAATAAATAAAAAAAATTACTATTATTTCGTACTTTTGTTAAAAATTAAACACTGGATAGAGAAAGTATACCTAAATTCCAAAATATTTTCTTAAAAGCCCGTTGGAATGGACCAATAATTTCATAAAGTCTCAGTTACGGGCGCCATATTTTCGAAATTGAGATTTCCAAAGGCATTTTGAACAAATTTTTTTTCTCAGCTTGTTTCAAGAAAGTTTTTATAATCTTCATAATTAAAAAAAATTAAATAGAAGATTTAGATCCAAATAGTTACGAGGAAAATTTGTCCAAGTTTAAAAAAAAAATCAACATTATGGATATACATATTAAGTACCTACACTACATATATATGCATATGCTAAATTATATAGTTTCTCAAGGTACAGACAAATCGGAAGAACATAAAAATGAAATACTGATTCTTAAATGCAAATGTACAAATGTAAATAGAACTTCAATAATATGGTTTAAGCAACTACAGATAGTCTAAAAAAAAAAAATTCTCAGAGGGCAGCAACATCCAAGAGATATAGACTGACGAGTTATGATCTGTTCTCTTCAAAAAATAAAAATTATAACAAGAATGTAAAAAAATTCTATAAAACCCCTCCTCCATGGTATTTCCGAACACGCAGTTTATAGCCAATACTAAACGTAGAATCACTTGAGTATAGTTATGTTCTTCGGTTTATATGTTCTTGGAACACGTCTAAACCACAAGAAAGGTAGACTGTTGTAAAATGAAAATTTATACAAACTTAAGAATGCTTAGACCTGAAATTATAATAAAGTTCAAGTAAAATTATGTTTCATAACAAATATCTTCTATATTTTTTTATTCGTTAAAGAAAAATAAAAAAAATAAGCTCCTTATAATGTAAATAGCCGGTCTATTTGTTCCTACTTATGAAGTGTTACATAAAGATTACATATAGATAAGAAAACAACATCGTAACGCATATTCTTGAAATATTCCCAGAAAAAAAGAAAAAAACAGACAGATTGTAAATAAAAAGTCATAATTCAGCAAGTAACAAAGTAAGTTTCGCATTTGTGAAAGTACCCGAAGAAATGACTCATTCAAGAATGATTCTCGACCTTTTGGTTCAAGGCCGAACCGGCAGCCCACTCACAATTGATTATTCAAGGAGTTTGTTTTATGAGATACATTACTTTATATATGTCCGCGGTTGTGTCTTGAAGGGCATCGTTAAATCATTAACAATAATATGCAGGGATGGATTTTTTAAAAACATATATGATTATTTCAAGGCTGACGTAAAAGAGCTTACGACACTTCAATCTATTTATATAATGACCTCATCGAAGAGGTGTGCTGTCTGAAAATGTTAGCAATATTAGTCTATGTATTATAGATTTGAGTGTTCTTTTGTGAAAGCTATAAGAGCCGTTGTTCTGTCAAGTCTTTGATATAATAGTACATATTGAACTTATAAAATGGGGCAATCACTATCCGTTAGAAACATCTGATTGAAAACGCTAAATTTTCTAAAAATTTGTTCTCCTAGATGCTCCTTAGAGTTCCAAACTTAGCCCCAAACAGAAACTGAATGCAGTTCCAAAGTAATCTGAATCTCCTTTTTAAGGCGTTTTTATGTGAGGAATACAAGTCGCTTCTTTGTCCAGATATTTTCTAAACTAGGTGCACATTATCCAATACTGAAATGCTTTGTCTGTTAGTCTTTAGCTGTTGACATATACGTGGACATCTGTTTTTATCACTATCGTTGATTTCCCTGCATCTATATTTAAATCTTTGTTTCTTCCTAGAAAGTCATTTGAAATATTTTGATCTAAGTGGTGTGTCGTCATAGAATGTGTAGCATTGGAACTATATTCAAGGGCGGACGACATGCAAAGAAAAACCATGAAGAACCAATCATAGGATCAACCTGATAGAAAATAATACAATTTTTTTTTTAAAAGTAGATCCATTCCAGTGTCAAGAACATTGTTAGAAACGTCAAGGATAGGAATCCTAAATTCATAAGCATAAAAAATGGAGAATGGTAAAAAAAAAAAATAAATAAAAAAAAACTATGAGAATGTTTGAGACGCCAAATTAGCGTGGTGAAACAAACCAATATATCATGTAATGAGTTTCCGAAAATCACTATATCTGAAAAAAAAAATCTATATGTATATTTACAATATACAATTATATCGATGTCGTTTTTTCGAAAAAGGCTTAACTGGCAAAAATTCGAAATTTGGGTTTCAACTTAATAAGGAAAGTAAACACCACCTCTATCGATTCTCGCTCACGATATATCGGAAAAAAATTGAACATGGGCTGAAAATCGACTAGTGATGAGGTAAACACTAAATACTTACGATTATCAGTCGTCACTCTGGTCTCAACCAGTGCTAGAAGCCTTAAAAATATATTGTTATTATAATTTTTTTTGCCACCTTAATAACTTCCTAACGTATACAATAAAGAATAATAAAAAAAATAATATATATATATATATATATATATATATATATATATATATATATATATATATATATATATATATTGTCATTTGGGGAAAAATCGTTTCATTTGTTTCCAGTAAAGATTGCTAAATGGCGGTTACTACTTTTTCAAAAAAACGACCTCGATATATAGGTTATAATTTTGTAAGAACTGTGCAATTAATAAAAAGAAATGATAAGCAGTTTGAGTGAATAAGTGAATACTCACAGAAACCGGTTTAAGTTGAGATGGCATCCATGATGAAAGGGTTACGCTAATAGCAATCTCGACTCTAAGCAACAAGAGAATTCCAAATGAAACAACGCCTGATTTAAATCACACATCGCTCGTGACAATTAAGTTTATCCTAGTTCCTGAAATGACGCAAGTTATATGCCTGTAGCAACTAATTAGTGGATGCTGTGGGATACAGTTTTGGGTATGCAGTTATCATATTATTTTGAAAGTAAGTGGTAACATATACTGTGCTCCTGTTATTAGGATATGATACAGAGATTCCAAGTAATAATAGATTGTATATTATGGCGTGAATTCAACTTTTTTATCATAGCAAGGAAAAATGGCGTCATCCGTCTGATCCACCGTCTGCTATTTAACAAGATTGCTAAACAAATGGAGATAAGAACACTGAAGTGTAACATAACATTGATTTAAATAATTGTTCGTATTATACTAGACTTGTAGAAGAAATCCAGAACATCATCACTAACATTCCTGACAGTGCTAAAGGCAATTAAGATTACATAAACGAATGAATGCGATTCAAACGTTCTGTGATGGAGAGATTGGATTCTTTAAAAAAAGCGAGAATCTAACAGGAAAACGAAGAACTGATTTGCGCTGAAAAGTTAAAAAGAAAATTTACACTCTTTGCCACAGAGGAAACTGAATGCGACCATCTGAATATATTCTTTGTTCGAGAAACTGCACTTAACATGGATTTTTATTATTTCACTTTATTGAGTAACAAAATTTTTCTTCAATTTAAATATTGATATTTACAATTGCATGTAACATATAACAAATATGCTGAGATGACCTATTAAACTTGACATAAGTTACATGTGGATAAAATGGCAATTGGTAGCGCCATAATGGCAGTTCAGGGACATCTTTTCAAACGTCTTGATGCATTATCAATAATCAATTTGGAAGCAAGTTGTAAGAAACTTGTTGGTTTTTATATACATATGAAGTATATAATGGGTGTTTACTTCGCCTCAAATCTACAAGTTATGAAGTATTTTCGAAGGATTTATATACTAAGTAATTGAATGGTTACGGGGTATTCTAATACTTAACTCAATTTTCCAAAAAGGTTTGTTTAAAATCATATAATGGTTTTGTAATAATTGAAACTTGTCAAATAAATGTTGAAGTATTAGTTAAATTCAAGTAAGAGGATCTTTAAGTTAGTACAGATGAAATATCAAGAATACCGAAAGACAGAATGTAAGTTGATTAGGAATGTTGAAGTGATTTGATTAGATTCGTGGAGCGTGGTATTTTATTGAGTTGCGCCTGGAAGAAATTATAATTGCAATGAATTGGTTGGTCACTGACTATACACGTGACGACATGTGTAATGGAATGAATGACATTCTCCACACTATAGGATTAAACCTAAGTACATTAGTGTTCACAAAAGTACAATGTGGACATTACTATACACGCAAGGTTTCTAGATAAGTGATGTTGGATGATGAAGTGTTACGACTACAGGTGTGGAGTACCAGTACTTTTCGTCCTGTGGAGGTACTCCCTACCTCCACTGTCAACGACAATTCAACGTAAAAACATCTACTATCTGCAGAACACTGTTTTAAAAATACTCAATGCAGTGATTAGCCTAACAGATTTCTATAACTATAAATGAAAGATTCCTTGACAAGTCAATGTTGGATGATGTAGTGCACCTTGAGATCACCGGTTTGGAGTACCTTCCAAGCTCCTGTGATTCCGTTGAGGTACTCTACCTCAGACACAACAGACACGTTGTGTACACACTACATTGCCTCTGCGATTCTTCGCACAGTGGAGGTACTTACTCCTCCTATATACCTATTGTCATATTACACAGAACACACTACTAAACTGTATGCTTTACACTACTAAACAATATAAGCTCTCTACATTACCTCTGCAATCTTCCTGACGCTGGGGGGCGGGGTAGGGCTCAGAGCACTGGACCTGGAGCCAGACCTCTCATCGCCGCTGCCTGCTGACCTCAGCGAACTCACTCCAGAATCGCTGCGGTCGTCGCGGAGCACAGAGCCCCCACTGGAGTCCTCCATCCTGCAACAGGCACACTCATCCCTAAGGTTCACCCTTCGATAACCGCCGTACAGTATCCTAACCCTGTCCATATTGAATCATTTATTGACAGGCGGCAGTGTAGGATCCATGGCACTGCTACACTAAAACTGATATTCTATTTATCAGCCCTTATCACTCTTGCATAATTCATTTAATTGCTCTTATTGATCAGTGATAAGGTATCTGGAAGAGGCTACTCCAAGTATCAAAACATGTACTCTTGTAATCCCTCGGTTCATTCTTTAAAAACCTAAAGACTAGCAGCCTCGGATTTCGGGAAAATTTGATGCAAAATGACTGCATCACAATCTATATTAATGAATATTGTTCTTTAGATGAAAAATAGTTGAATTATGCGAATGGCCCATGGCCAATGGCAACACCCCACAAGTTAAATGCTTCAACTTCAACAAGTTTAAACATAATCTTTAAGCACTTAATGAATTCGCATTAATTCTAAGACGGGTGAAATATACGTTAATATTATTGGGTTGATAAAGTAAATAAAATAAGTAAAATATTACTTCGCCGAAAAAAAAAAAATAAATGATCACAATAAATAAAAAGAAATAAGCAATAACAGCCAACATAATAGCTCCTCTGTTAATTAAGGAAATATACATTCTCATTACTGGCAATGAAGATGTGGAATGGATAAAATCAATAATATAATTAAGTATTACATTTACAGATAACAGAAATTCTGTTTATCTATCCGAATAGATTCTAATCTTAAAATTATATATATATTTAAAAAAATGAAAATACTTAAAAAATATAAATATGTATTCAACAATGTCTTAAAAGCTATGATTTATAAAACGCAACTTTTAAATGCTTGTTAATAATACCTAGATTTTTTTCTTTATCATTAAAACTGGAATCAATTAGGATAAATAAACAAGATTTTAGTAATCTGTAAATGCAATGCTGATTTAATTTTATATGTTCATTGATTTTATCAAAATCCACATGATTATTGTTAATCATGCATTTATATACAGAACAGCCATAATTCTTGCTTTACGGTTTGTTTTTCATTTCTGTTTATTATTTATTTTACTTAGGATTGAAATTACTGTTTTACTCATTACTGTGTATCCTGTTTATTATAAGTTATTTACAGTTTATTAGTTGCAATAGGAATTATCTCTTATTTTTAGAAATATTATTATGATATTTTAATTTTTTTTTTCTTTATAATTGTGCTATAACTACAGTCTAAAATTCCTGTTTTCTATCCTATAACGTTTAATAAATTTATTTGTTGTGTAGTATATTATTAGGATAGGTACATAATATCATTATCCTAAAAAAAAAAAAAAAAAAAAAAAAAAAAAAGAATATTAACATTGCTTTATCAAATTTTTTTAATAATTACATTTTTAAAAAAACCATTAAACGACAGTAAAAATAAAAAGTTTCGAAGTTAGAACTTAATTTAGGGAAAACATAAGACAGTACGTATTACTGACAGAGAAAAGGACTGCTGAATCGGTTAGTAACTTGCTTGAATTGAATTTAAATAACGGGCTTCCTAAATTGTTGGGTAGTGAAGGTGGTCGAACATGATTCCTAACAGCCCAAAACTTGGTTTTAAAGACCAGACCTCGATTTAAATACTCCAACGGCTACTCAGTACCCCACAAGGCTGAGTCGACCCCTTTCCAGACCCTTTTGGAAGAAGATCATAGGGTAACGAACCCTTGTCACAATGTTGTTGTTGTTTATTGGATTTAACGCCTTTATGTCCTTCAACTAGGGTAGAAAGGGATGGGTCCTGTACCTAAAACATGGTCAAACCCAACCGCCCCTCCAAAGTCGGAAGAACAAAGGACAAGGGAATAAAATCATAACACAAAAACAATAATCTTCCAAATCAATAAATAGTATTAAATGGTGTATAAATATAATTTGTAAAATAAGCATAGACGAATCCGCCATGTTACAATTTCTTTTCTTTTTTGAAGGCTGATATAATATACCATATGTATATAACAATATATACATATATATGTATATATATATATATATACGAATATATTCCATATATAATATTATACCAGCCTTTAAATTAAAAAATAAATTAAGGCGACAAGGCGGATTCGCTCAACTTCCATGACGCGCCTCATATGTAAAAAAAAATTGTTTTTGTTTATATGGTGAAAACTATGATTATTAATTCATTTAAAAAAAAAATAAACGTTTTTTTTTATGATGAGAACAAATCTATGACCACAGAAAATAAGTTGGGTAAGTCAAAAAATAGTACTCCCGGATTATATTAATTATAATAACCACCCAAGACTTCTGCAAACTGTGAAGAATTGATAACTGAGTTGATAACTCACAGTTCTCAATATCTGCAAAAAATAGAGGAGAACTGTGGGTTTCCACCATCTTCACTGTATGCAAAACAATGAATATAACTCAGGATGACCATTTTTCGACTTACCAATTTATTTACTGTGACCAAAAAAAAACTTAAATGCCTAAATGTATTTCCAGGCGTATCGATAAGTCATGAAATACAATATAAATATATTCCAAAGGACGAATTATGAAATCAAGGCCAAACAAGGATTAGCAATCTCTTTTCAGAATAAACAAGATGTATGAGAATATTGCATGCAATTGGAATAAAACATCAATAATTGTCTGGAAAGTCTTAAAAATTATATAATTTTGCATGGCTAATTTTTACTCATTAGTGAAGAGATAGGTTCCTATTACTGCAATTAAACTATTTTCATTTAACTAAATAAGTTGAACTAAATCAAGTTAATTACAATTGATATAGCAGAACTCATTTATAATAAGCAGCAATTTGGCAACTTGTAAATGGATAATATTCGTAAGCATTGCGCAATTAAGACTATTGAAATTATTTGCACATTAGACTTCAAACAAAGGAGAAATTTCTTGTCAAGAAGTGACACCATTCTCAGGTCGCAGGTTAGCTACAAGGCATGCAATACCGAGTCCGGTGTGTACCTTCATACTTGAGCGACCAAGTGAAAAATTTGATTCAATCTTACTGAGCAAACTTCTATTAACGCTTCGTTCGGCTGTTTACACATAAAATATGTGTTAGCGGGTTTCCAAATGGATTGCTAACAGATTATCTGAGTGAAAACGGAAAATAAAAGAGAATTAATTTTTTTTTTTTTTTATTGTCAATAATGACCTTAACTAGGTCAAAGAAAAATTACTTATAAATGACACAGCTTACGAACATGGGGATAGTGACGTTTGATTTCATTCGATTTAGCTAGGATAAATGAGCAGAATTTCCATAAAAAAGGTACCTTATTGGGACCTGCTACAGATGTGAACATAACTCTGCACGTTAGAGGTAAAATGTGTAATGTTTTCAAGTTTTTACAGAAGATAAAAAATTGATGTTTTTTCAGAGCTGGTTGTGGATAGAGACAAATCTTTATATATGAAGTTTTGTATAATAAAATTATATATCTTATTACCCTCTTAGCTTATTTGCGATACTTATACTTGAAAAATATAGACAGAATAATGAAGATAATAAAATTAAAATCAGCAAAATTGGACTCAAAATTTGGTAAAATTTCTAATTTTGAATAAGTTATTAAATTTTTTAAAAACAATCTATTTATTACATATTCCGAATTTATATCCATTATTATATGCGGCTAAGACATCCTTACTCGCTAGAATTACCTTGTAATTAGAAAAAAAAATTATTAAGGGAAAAATTTATTTTTAAAACAAAATGAAAGGCGGGAGACACTTTAATAAATATATCATGTGATAAGAACAGTTAAAATAACAGATTATAAAAAAGCAGCCAGTCTACCTCTATAACTTTAAACTTTACTATTAAGTTCTAGTTTAGAACTGAGGAAATCAGTTGCTATTTTTAAATCTAAATAACAGTTATCATGGAATAAACAGCCATTATTGTAAAAGCTGACGCATCGGCCCGCACATATCAACCATCATTGGGGGTTGTTGATTTCTTGTTCTTATATCATAGAATCGACTAATCCGGATGATAGCTCACATGTTTGGGCCGAAACGTTCGATTTTAGAATAGATAATATCCTGATTATTCATTCCATGATAAAAATCACGGTCGACCTACTAACATCAATAATTCATTTAAATAACAGTTAATGAAGGGTTTAAAAAAAAAATTAACAAATTGTATATTATCAATTCATCTATATCTATGCTGGGTATGACGGAAACCGTATAAATTGTTTCTTATAGTTGCTGACATCTTTTTATTTATTTATATTTTGTAACAAAAAGCAAACAACAGCTTTAAAAACAGGAGGTTCCCTTCCTTCTAAGATCGAAATTAATAAAAAAGTAGTGTTGAAGGAGTAGCTAACTTGAAACTAAAGAACTAATATAGCTGAGGAGTGAATTGACTGCAATACTGGATAGTATTTCGTTATTTTTCAAATATTAATCCGTTAGACTGCTGCCTTAGTAGCTTTCAAGATAAAAGCTGCTGTAGAGCGATTTAACTGTTATTAACTAAGTACTTGAAATTATAATTTTTATCTGCCTATAAATTTAATTTTTCAAAATAGGTTTTTCTGCCTTTTTTTCTTATTTTTTAGAAATAAAAAAGAACTTTATTTCATTTTTTTTAGATTTACAGCCTCCTTAATTTAAATTAATGTTATCTGCCATGAGAAATACAAATGCCACAAAAAAAAATCATTGTTTTTGCATCTAAAACTTCCAGTGATATTTCTTTGGGAATAAATGATTTTTAGGATCAATATTTACCGCAATTAAAATACGTTGTAAGTTTCGCTATTATAAGTCTACAAGTCAAATTGTGATTAGAGAGTGACTTTATGAAGACTAAGTTAATTATACATTTTTTTTAAATTTCTTAATATTATTCGTATACCAGTTAGGTTTCCAAAAAGTATCAGTATTTTGCTTCTGTTTGAATAACTGAAAACATCACTACTTATGTTAAAAAGATTATTTTCTATTTTAACAAATTCAATAATATATTTTGAGTTAATTTTTGTTCTCTTTCACATTATTATTCAATAAATTTTTTTTTTTTATTATACATAAACTATAAAGGAGCGTGTAGGCACTGTTTGTAATAAAAAACTGACAAAATTTGATTCATGATCAAATGATAAAATAGATGAGGATTAACTTTTTATAAAAACAAAAAAAAAGGTAATTTGCTGATGATTTATCAGTGAGTTGAGAGACAGCGATAAGCCTAATAGTCCTAAATAGGTAAACTCAAACGCTTCTCTTGTAAAATTTCACTTTTTCGTATTTTTCAATGAAGGGTGTATTATTAAAAAAAAATTAATATCCAGATAATGAAATAATGAAATAATAAAAAATAAATAAATAATGCAATAATAGTAAATAATACAGATAAAATAACAAATAAATGGCCGAGGTCTAGGATTGGAACAGTAAAAATGGGATGGCGAGGCGAGATAAAGTAAATTAAAAAAAATTTCGCCAACTAATGAGAAATAAATATGGCAACCGAGATATACAATAGGAATAAAGGAAAAACAGTAAATCAGATAAAGAATATATTTAATTTAATAGGTACACTATTGTGAACAGTTTAATGGTTGTTTGGGGTTTAACGCCCTTATCAACTCCAATTAGTGCCTCCAATTTCTTTTAATGCCAACCCCAAGTATTATTTTAATATGAATTTATTTAGTTCTCTCACAATGCGCATATTAAGCCATCACATACACTGAATATATCATACATTACATAATAATAATATAATATACCATTTGCCGTTGGCTCTTTTCCCAAATGTTACGAACAAAGATATATCGTCGTTAGCACTAAAAGGGTTAAGGCAGACAGGACGGGAAAGGCTTGAGTTCACCTCCAAATACCAGAGAATTGAAATATTCCTAATTTCATCAAGGGAAAAATTCCAAAAATGGTTGAACGATAGATCGATTTCTCCCGTCTGCAATTATACAACCTCACGATATCTATAAACTATATCGATTACTAAATCCATAGTAAATCGGGAACTGCAGGAGCAAGTTATCGATAGAGAAGAAGGGAAAAAGCGGCGGTGGTTGAGCTCTCGAGCCAGAGTGAAAGGTCCAAGCCAAGCTAACGGTACCCCGGAGCATGACCCGCATCCCAACAGCCGTGCTCTCTGCTAATTCTACAATCACTTCTTGTTTCCTTCCAACATCAAACTCCTCTTGTCATCGTCGGTTGGGTATCGCAGTAGGGAACAACAGTTTTAGAAGAAACTGCATCAAAGCTTATGTACGTATATACGTATGTATGGTACGTAATAAAAATGGGCAGCGAATTGGCAATCTGTCAATACATACTTACAATTCAGAAAGATAGAGGAAGTACCGGAAGTCAGTTTTCATATGGTCCGATAAATCGATCAACATCCCATTCATCAGACTACAGGAAATGTAGGATTCGACTCAAATAATTAGCGGATTGAGTGAAAAAAAGGAACGTATTGCTTTCTACGCAAACTAAATCCGAGTCAGATCCGAATCCGAAAATTATTGGAGCTTGTAAAAACGGCCTGAGGGTTCAAAATTTTGTTTTTGAAGTCTCACTTTACTCACACTCAGGAAAAAAATCATAGCCTATTTGATGACTCCCTCCTCGCTACCCTGACACGTTTTCGACATACCCAAACCTATGTAGGATAGTTTCTCAGCAATTTTTATGTTAATAAATATTTAATACACTGGCAAATGTTTGTTGCATAGTGCGTTCAAATCTTCCAAATAAAAAAAAAAATTAATGAACTATACCTTCTTTACCATAGTTGAAAACGAGTAACTTTCATGGATTATGATCTTCCGGCCATCGTAAGGAATCGTTAGAGAAGAAAGGTTATCCGCCAAAAAGGTCACGTACGTTCGAATAGAAATTTAAAAAGGCTGGTACTTTGGCTATACCTCTAACA
The DNA here is from genome assembly GCA_948150685.1 of Rhaphigaster nebulosa. Taxonomy (NCBI): domain Eukaryota; kingdom Metazoa; phylum Arthropoda; class Insecta; order Hemiptera; family Pentatomidae; genus Rhaphigaster; species Rhaphigaster nebulosa. The sequence continues at coordinate 85,972,450 of OX411309.1, read as the reverse complement.
TGAAGGATGATAAGGCTGTTAAGGATAAGTCGATCCATTATATAAAAAAGATCTAAGGATTTTCGGTTGGAGGGATTGGATAAGGAGGCCAGTTGCCAGAGCCCTATAGCTCCGATCCGAAACTAGATTTACTATTTTAACAAGAGGATTACAGGCTATAGGGGTACTCACAATCCACTCATCAAGCCTGTCAAATGATATTTAGCATTCGTCGAGTTTCAACGATAGCATGCAAAACAAGTCAAATAGCAGGCTCATTATAGCAGACTCGATTGTATGCTATTGGCAGTGTCAATCTACTAAATTGCCGGAATTCGTTAACGCGATTAGGTATTTATATTTGTACAAGAGGTTAGGTATTCGTTTATTTACTTTAGAAATTAAAAAAGTTGTTATTTCAATAGAGAAGGAGCAGAAGAGAATAAGAAACAAGGATGAAAAAAGGAGGACAAAGGATAATACACTCCTTTTTTTTTACTAAAAGTATTTGAAAATAAAAACAAATTTGAATAAAGCAAGGTTAGTAAAACGAAACAAAATTACACCATCTTACCACAGATAGCGCCATTGCATCTATTTGGCAAAATAGTACATCGTAGAACCATCGTAAGACTCAGCTAGATATTTCACTCAATGAATTACTTAAAGGATAACCAGTGCTGTACTGGCCTGTAAACGGGGTCGACCGAAGCGCGATTAGGAATATTTATCATGAAGATTTGGATTTTGAGAGGGTTAGTGGAACGAGGCATCATTTTTATCAAATTTCCCTAAAGATATCAGGTTCTACTGAGCACGTATTTTGAGGGCAATATGACCCAATTTTACAAATCTTCATTATTGACTGTAATATTAATATATATATATATATTGTAAAATAAATTTATAACTCTGATTTACAGACAAGATGGCACAACACAAAGTGAATGAGACATAGAAATCTCAGTTAACGGTTACTTTTTCTACAAAAGCAATATAAATGGATGGGGATTATACACTGTGCAATAATAAACAACCGTGAAAAAAATAAATAAAACACTATTCAATAGTTCACAAGGAAAATAAAAGAATTTCCACAGACTCGGTTCATTAATATAATTTGAAGAGAATGGTAATACCGTTTCTATCTAAATGGAGCGATTTGGATTTAGACCAGAATTAAAAAAAGGTGCCAATTACTGTAGGCTATCCTTTAAACTAGCCCAAAGCGAAACGTGGCGGGTCCAATGCCCACATATGTAAGTCCTTATGTTACTAATATGTTAATATCCCAGGTGTGAATACTGGATCCTCCGTGTCTTGGCAGAGGAAGGTGATGCTTGTCGTCGATGCTTCATTTAATTCACTCGAATTAATTAACTTCTTAGTCTTTCATAATGAACCGTTAGAAATAGGGACTGTTTAATTTCTGCGCCAAGATGACGAATAGCGGGAGGAATTATCTAAATTGACACTAGATTTGATGGTATAATGGTATAAATGGCCTCGTTGAGACGAGAATAATTTAACTTTTGTGGAAAAATGTTCCCATATTTTACTGAGAATCTAAACTAAACGCATAAAAAAACTTATACCCTATATATCATCCGAGCTAATACTGCCCATCCGTCCGTTTCAACTTGTATAATTATTTACAGTAAAGTCAGTTATAATGATGTAATTGTCTTAATCTTATTTTAATATAGGAGAACAAAAAATTCTAAAATCAAAACCTTAATATTCTCAAATACCAGTAAATAGCAGACCGGTCTACGTTTCGCCAATTTAGGCATTATCATGGCACAAAAAACATGACATATCGTCGGTCCCATGTTAAACTTACGAGTGTGATTTTTTGTTTTTGTCATTTTTCGATTGTATTTTCTATTGATACAGCCTGTAGTAAAGTTACGATCGAATCTGTTGCTTCGTTAGAAAGTGCTGAAAACGTAGGTGCATTTTTACAAAAAAGTCTGAAAACCAGAAGCTTCCATGTTAAAGTAACGAATACGCGTATTATTATAAAGTTAAAACAATGATTACACATTAAACTAGAAGATAAAAGAAATACTACAGCAACAAAAAAATTTTAAATAATCGAAATCGTCCCTAATACACAAACGAACGTAACAGTTTTTTTGCTCTTCTGAAAAGTAGTGATTTTCGCATTCGTGAGTTTACTATGGGAACGACGATATATCATAAAATTATATTGTTCGTAGATTATATTATAAGAACATCTGTCGAGATGTCTTGAAATGATGTGCTGTCGCTAGTTGATGGGTGTTTTTTTATTGTTGGTATGAGATGTGCTGTCTTTGGTCTACATTGAAGCTGTCTTGTCTTTGTTTGTTTTATGATGGCTGTTTACTATGACGAAATTTTCACTGTTTGGTTATTTACTGGCACTTGAGAGACTTGAGGTTTTGTTTTTTGGAATCTTCCAATCATATCCTAACAATTAATCTTATTTATTGTTCCAAGAATGGATTTGATTGCAAGGATGTAACATCCGCAGTCAAAGTAAATTGCAATGTGTAATTGTAAATCAGTAAAATAAAAAAACAACAAAACTTTATTATTATATGTTTAAAATGTTGGAGAGAAAACTGCTTTTTACACTAACTTAATAGAAACATTCTGCTACAGGCAGCATAGCGGAGGAACGTAAGTGAAAACTCAATACCCTGAACTATGGTTGCTAATTCCAATCCAAAAAATTCAAGCATTCTTGAATCGCATATATAATTAACCTTATCCGAAAAGGAAAGTTTTAATAAAAACAGGAAATTTTCTAATTTAATGGTAATAAACATAGAAAGATAAGAACATAACAGAAATGTTCAGTTAAACCATTAACCTTCTAATAGAAACTACAACCTTTAGGTAGAATACTGAGTATAAAAAGTGTTTTCTTCAAACAAAAAATAAATAAAGCGAATAAGTACAGTTAACTTAAACGAAGTGTTAACATAATTCAATTTTGGATCTAGAAAGTACTATGAGATAATCTCGTGATTCTTACATTGAATGACCGTTACAATTTGTAAGGTAGTTTATTCATGTAAGAAAAATTACATTTGAATAAGAATGCTATAAATAACCTTGAGGATAATGGAGCGAAGAATTCTAATGACTCAGCTAGCGACCAAAGATAGAGATAAAGAAACCACACGAGCCATTACTACAAGAGTAACCTTTGACAAGAACCGACCATCGCGGGCCCGAGCAGACAAAGCCGTGTACAAAAAGAGGCAGGAACCCATTGCTGGAGGGGGGAGGTGATGTAAGGTGTTCGACCTTTATTGTGGCGGCCCCCTCCCAAAGGTCAAGAACAGCCGGTTCCTCCGCAGGGTAGCCGGTTCATCTTGCACTAGGATTTATGACCTACTATGGGAAACTCGATAATCGGAAAGGAAAGGGGCTTTAAGGTGACGTCAATGAACCATCAAGCAGTACTGCTTCGGGCTGCGTCCTCTGGAGAAACTGGAAACAAAGCCCATGGAGGGCATCGGCTGGAATCATTAGCTAGGTTCACCAGCGGGCCCCCACGGGTCGATAACCCTATCACAAACAGTCCCCGCTTCTCTCCCCTCTCATGCTAACAATCGCAATGCAATTATATACATGGTAGCAAAGGATTCACGTTTAAACGCTACGTAACATACGAGAGAGTAAAATCCATAATTTCTTAAAACCTAAAAATCTAGCAAAACAAAAAATAAGTAAATAAAAAATAAATTATAATAACTTGAAAATTCGAGCCAAGAAAACCAATTACTATAATTTCTTATTTGAGAATATGCCACAAAAAATATTTTGTTTTAGTATAAATATGCAAGGTCAAAGGTACTAACATCAAATTTTAATTATAACCATCTTCCACGTTTTAGCTATTTTTCAGGTCCTTTGTAGGATTATGAACACTGAAACGTTACACAGAAAGAATTTCTGTGGCAGATGTAAAAAATAAAGTAAATCAAAATCAATAATTTTTCTAGGCAACGAATTACTTTCGGTAATTTGGTTTATTTTTTTGCAAATCTTTTGATTGTGATTTTCCTTCCTTATAATAATTTTAAAACTCGTATGCTTTGATTCTTAATTTTATTACAGTAAATACGCCTAATAAAAATATGAAATTTTATTTATAATAATCTATATGCCTCGTTTCTGCTATTAGTGGGCCATTTTCAAGTAAATATATTCTAAAACAACGATAAATATTATTAACACTTATTTTTTTTTGTAATAAGATTTAAAAAATGCAGGATTTATAGATCAATTCAACCCGAAAGGTTCATTCATTAAAAAAAAAATAATAAATTAGCGTTATTATTGCTTTCTTATCCAAGGAGCAAATAAATCAACACAAAGTATTTACTATTTCTTGCACATTATCAAGTTCATACATCGGTAACTTATCATTTTAATTATTCACAACTAATGGACTCTAGTAATAAGAAAAGAAGCGATAGTAATATTTTAATTTTTTTTAAATGTTTGACAAAACTTTTTGGGTTTAATTGGTTGAAATCTTTAAATCGTGAATTGATTAAATTTTAAAACAAAAATCTTTTCTTTTTATCTTCTTTTATATTTAAGGATAAATAATATCTATTATTGTTTTAGAACATGATTTAAAATGGTTAAACAATTGCCAAAACTTGATAGATAGGTTTTCCTAAATAAAATTTGATATCGAGACCTTTGACTATTATTATGCATAGGAAAAAAAATATATATATATATATATATATATATATATATATATATAAAGAAAGAAAACCGCATAACAAATGATGGATCCTTCCCCACACAAATTATTGATTTTCAATTATTTAGTTTTTTACAACCGTCCAAGACTTAATATCCGTCAGTGTTAATATCAGGTTTCAGTGTCTATAATCTTTGGACTGCTATTAACACTTTAACACAACACATGGATTTAAATTTCGCTTAAATTCAAAACTTAAAAAATAAATATCGCAAAATACACTTTTCAGACCACTCTGCAAATCAGATCGAGAGCTCGTGCAAAAAAATTATCTGAAGAAAAATTTGATAGCAATATTTTGAATCGTTATAGTATTGACATTAAAAAAATAAGAGTCTGCTGGTCAGATCACGCTACCTGAAAAAATGGAGGCCAAAAAACTCGCAATTTTGAGACTATTTTTGGTTTTTCAGCTATTATTCCTAAAAGATGAATTCTATTGAAAATTTTATGGTATATTAAATTAAAGAGCATCAAATTTTGCGTCTAATGTACCCTAACTTTTTATTGAAAAATTGATATATATATATATATATATATATATATATATATATATATATATATATATATATATATATATATATATATATAATATATATAATGAAAAATAATACAAAAATCCCAAAATTGCTATATAACTTGAATATCCACCGGTTGCTTGGGTCCCGACTCGCAGACAAGATACGGTTAGCGTGCCTCAATTCCGCCATCCAAAAAGATAAAATTTATTATTACTCTACACCATTAGCTCGTTACACAATATCAAGGCTAAGAGAATAGAAGAAGAGAACAATAGGACCAATTGACCCGTTTTTGCTTTCTCATCTTCAAAGAGAAAGGCTTGTGAGAAATATCACTACCATTATGAGTCTGCTTTATTGCCTCTTCACAGCTCTCAGGGTTCTTCCACATTAGAGAGAGAGAGATAAAACGTTTCATAATACAGCAAATGCCAGTTAGTAATATGGAAACGAATAAGGAAGGATAGACAGAACAAAACAAAGAGGAACAGGTGAAAGAGAAATTTCCTCCAAAAAGCACCTCTTCTATTACTTGAATTATTGAAGGCGGAGATCTTAAGCCAACGTCTTTTCAGTCATTTAGTGTTTACGGAGATGACAGTTTTAATCACTCAAGGGTCTAAAAACGCTGCCTTGTATATTCTACTGAATTTGGAACAAGCAGTTTTTCGAAATATGTTTGAAAAAAAAGTTAATATACCGAAAAAAAAAATATAACTATAAGCTACTACAAGAACAAAGAAAAAACATAATTACTGAAAAATGAAATCGTAATTAATCTTAATTAAAACAAAGAAAAAGAAATTTGAGATAAAATGCCAAAGCGTGAAAGTTTTAAATCTGAAGAGATTCTGAGAAAGCAGAATAAAAAAAAAAAAATAGAAAATAAACTATCTTCATAATTACTGACTGTAAGATAAAAAATAAAATGTTTTATTCTTAAAAATCCTAAAAAGGCATTTTAAGACTTGAACAAATTTATAAAACATAAAAGACATTATAAGGAGGCATTAAAACACCATCTTCACAGATCTTTACTTACCAACTTGCTAAACGTTATATACTTAACATGTTTTAGACTTCAGAATCAGAACTACATGGTTTAGAAAAACAAACGCACGTGCAAGCAATAGAAATATTCAGGTTTAAAAATTTTATAAAATTTGTAAATGAACAACGATTTTAAATCACATAATAAACGACATTTCTCTCTCTCTTAATCATCCATGTTACTTCTGCCGCTATATTTCAACCATTCATAGCAATTTTTAATTTACAATGGTAGTAGAAAGGGTAACTAGATATCAATCAATCAAGAAAAGCACTTTCATTTATTTAAATTTTAAATTATTTCGAATTTCCTCAACGCAAAGCAAAAAAAAATAATGAAAGGTTTGACCAAAATTAATTTAATTTAATTAATTGCACGAGAAAGAATCGAGAATTGAAGTTTCTAAAAAAAAAATAAACTACTTGGTTTTAGAAATGAAATGAATTTAACAAACAGTAGGAAAAGAAAAACTTAATCATTTTATATTAAAAAAGTTTACGTTATAAATACTGTTTAATTTGTTGACAGGAATTGAAAGTGAAAATGGGAAATAATATGTTGAAACTAAAGACTTGTACAATTAAGTAACCAAATAAAATAAAATACAGACTACTTCATACAAAAAAAAAATTCTTTTTCAAAAAAAAAAAAATCCGTATTCAAAGTTTCCACTTTAAAAATTTAAATGATCTTTACTATGTTATAAATAAATACATACATTTACGGCAGTGGTCTAATGATATACAATTAACAAACATTTAATTTAAGTAAAAAGGTAGGGAGAGAAAGAGAAACATTTAATGATAAACTCCGTTGGTAATTCAAGAACAAGTGACCTAGTTAGTTACAGTAGTCAAGTCTGCTCCCAATACCCGTTTGCACAAGTAATTTTATGTCATAAATTATTAAATAGGTGCGAAGAGTTTATTCTTTTTATAAACTATTTGAAACAAATGGACAAAAATATTTAGTATTTTCTAATAATACTAATGGCCTTTCGCAGCGGGGTAAAAAAAAAATGTTTTGATGCCACCATAACTTATCCGAACCCCCAAACTCTCTTCTTTCTACTGTTTGCTCAACCCGTTTTGCGCCCATAAATTCCACCAACAGAGTTTACCGCACAAAATAAATACAACTTTAACGATAAAACAAACGTAGATTTATGCAAGGGGCCATAACGGAATTAAAAAAAAAAAAAAATTATCTGAGAGTAATCCGCTGATATGCCAGCGTTCCACTCAGACGAAAGCAAAAACAAACAAGAGTGATGGCATTTTAATATCTGCCCAGATAAGGACGACGGGGTCAGTACAATCTTGACCCCGCCAGACAGACCCATATATATATATTTGGAAACACAATGGCCACTATTGTATGCAGTCGACAGATTATTCCGACGCTAATGAATAGGCATAAGAACATCCTGCCAGTGAATGGAGAGGTGTAGCCATTGGCATGCAGATCGAATGCTTGAATATTTAGCGTAGTATTGGATCCGAGGGCTACTAGCCTCTTAGCAGTTTCGGTTTATTGAGGTTGTGAATGAACAAACAGTGGCCCTAGCATATCTAACAGGAACCATAAAGAGGATGTAAGTTCTTGACGGTGACGTAACTGAGTTGCATGAAAGTAGTTGCATTCCCGAAATAGTCAATTAGTGCATCCAACAAGCTACTAACTTTTCTTCCCGAGATGTAGAACTAGATTTCTCTTCCCGAGTCTCATCAGGATTGTCTGAAGCAAACAACGGAAATGTGATCGTGAATTGGGACAGGAAGTATTTTTTTCTGCATAGGAACAAAAAAATTATCCGTATTCAGAAAAAGGTTTATTGACCAGTTTTGATTGTTGGTATATAGAAGAGGGGTGAGGTGAGGCTTGCGTCAGTAATGTTCACACCACATTTCTCTGAGTTTGCATTTTTTTTTTCATTATCTATGTATACCTACACTCTGTTTAATGTAAATTCAAATTTTGCAAGAATGATAAGAGGCTACTTATTATATAACCAATGTATTCAAAGATAACTGTACGGTGGTGCTAATTGTAAGTTGCAGACTAAATATAATTTGTAATTAAGTGTCAATAAATAAATAAATGATTAAAATTAATTATGATGATGCTGACCTGAAAGGCGAAGATAGTGGGATAGGTCCGTCATCATCATCAAGCCTAGGGCTACCTCCTTCCTCCTCCGTTTCTTTTACTCCTTCTTCCGCATCACTACACTCCTTCTTTTTTTCTTCTTCTTCCTCCTCTTCTTCCTGTTCTTCTCCCTCTTCTTCCTTTTCTACCTTTTTCTCCTTCTTCTCTTTTTTCTTTACTTTCGGCGTAGGCCGACTCTTGACCTCTACTTTCTCTGCAAACATAAAAAAAAAGTAAATTAATTATTTTCAAACATCTCAAAACAAAAGAATTGATGAAATTCACATTTTTAATAGATGATTAACATGTCATAATCAGACATATTTGGTATGGAACCGTAGTGTTCAACGAAAGCATTTAATCATCATATCCAATTCCTGAAAATGCCGAATGCTTTGTAAAATAGTCAAATACCTCTCAATATGACGTATTGAGATTTCCCACAAAATAGATATATATCTATAATTCCCATTCTACCCAAACCCACCCAGTAACCTTCCTTCCCAGCCGATTCCTGAAAAAAGAACTCCTATAATCTTGAAGAATACCTTTATGGTAATCCTTTTGATTTCTCAAAGAATATATGATACCAAATACTTGTCAATATAATTATTACCAGCAAAGTTGTAGAGTAATACAAAAAAAAAATTAAGAGAATTGAGCAGTCTCTCTTTTACAATACCATCAATCCGAAAAACCCCGATTTAAATTGTTCGAGTGTTTTTCGATTTGTCCAATTAAACTTCGGCTTGTTCCGAGGAGTTTTATGCCCCCGAACTGGCCTCAAACTCCAATTAGCAAAGTTTAAAAGTAATCCTTCCTGAAGTATAGAAAATTCACTGACAGAGTAATTCCTGCTGCCACGCTATAAAGAAAATTCAGATCACCAGTGATTTATCTATTGCTCTGGCATAAAATTTTGAGGGTTACTCCCTGCGATGAGAGTGGTTAGTAAAACTTTTGACAACTTTTTTCAATTGTTTCCTTTTCCTTCTGGATTGTCGTTAAGGGGAAAAAACTGAATGCCAAAAATGCATTTTAACTGTTACAAAACAATAAGGATATAAATGTTGAATATAATAATATAAAGCACCCACACACAACAGTAATGTCCTCCTGTCTTCTACACATATTAGCCTACATTATTAAGAAGTGTAGGTCTCTTTGTTTGATCAATTAAAGTAATAAATTTGCTAAAATACATCTTCCTATTTTCAACGTTGGGAGAGGTATATCGAAAGCAATGGGGGTATATTTTGATTTATTAATAAAACAACGTGGTGCTCATTATGGTTTTATTAATGTTTACCAGTAATGGTGTACAATATTATTATACAATATTATACAACCAGATAACCTATACTCAAAAAATATACATAAATAAATATAATAATAAGTATTGCGGTATATTACTAGCTTCGTTAAACAATAGCATTTAACTTTTATATTTGCAATAGTTAACTTTCAATTTTTTTTAAATTTCAATCAATAGAATTTAACTTTTTAATTAGCAAATTTGTTTACTATTCAATTTTTTAATTAGAAGTATTAAAAAATATTTGTACATGCTTTGAATGCTATTAGGAGAAAATACAAGAATTAACTCTTTACGAAGTTGAGAGCTGCTGCTAAACTGAGCAGAGTTGCTAATTTATTGAGTCTAATAAAGACAATATTACATATGTGAGGGAGTGAGAGAGTGTGTGTGTGTGTGTGTGTGAGAGAGAGAAAGTTAAACAGAGAAGGTAGAATAATAAAAATAAAATTTAAAAAAACAGACATTATTAATTAATGAAAAAATCTAATTTATTGATGTGATATAAATATTGAATTGATTGAACAACAATACTGGTATTACGTAATATTGAAACAATTTAAATTATAAATTTATTGAACTATATTAAAATAATTAACGAAATAAATTTTAGATGTTAATAAAAAATAAACTTGGAAACATACATCATTATTTACTTTTAATAACAATTTTGAATTAAATATTGGTAGTATAAAATGGTCGAAGTGAAACTCTAGCCACAAAACCACTAAGGCAACCTCATGTTTCGTACAAGGCCTTGAACTTGGTTTAAAAAAAAATTGCTGTTTCCAAACTTCCAGAAGCCTTCAGGAATCATAGCATATTACCATCAAAATCAGTTTTAAAATAGGTTTTTAAACAAAATTAAGTTTACATAACAGTAAAAATTGAACTAATTTAGAGATAAATACAATTTGATCAACAGCTAAATGAAAAGTTAAAACACCAAGTTTTATGATTTCTTGATCAAATTGATGATTCAGCATTTCAACATCTCCGTAAACCCACATAAGATGGCGGACTAGTATTTATTTTAAACTTACAGCTATTTATATTTTGTATATATTTATATTTTAAGTTACAGTTATTAATTTAATAACAACTTATATAGACTAATGTGAGTTTCTGTATAAAGTAAATACAAAAATACAATATATAAGAGCTAATATTAATAACAACATATCCTTTGAATTAATCGTAAAGTAGAAATACTAGGGAAAAATGTAATAAAAAACGTTCCAAACGGTATATTTTTTTATAGATAAAGTGGATATCAATATTTTAAGTCAAACATTATCTTTAAAGAAAAAAAAAACTTATTAATACAGTACAAGATTTGGGGATAAAAATAACTAACTATACACAACAAACTGACCAAAATAATATAGAGCCCGAGAACTTTTTTTATATAACAACATAAATACATAAGTTGAAAATAATAGAGCAGACCTTAAACACTTAAGGACTGCTTCCAGTTATAATAGCCGGGGCTCACTCAGGCTTTTATATATTTTTTTTCTAAGGGTCAGGTGCCGTCTGTTATTAAGGACAAGTGGCTATTTCGAAAAAATCTGCTCTATGGGAGTATACACTTAGGAGGGTTATCATTTTTTTTTTCTTTTTTGAACAGAAGCTCAAGAGGAAATATTTTCTGAGACATAGTTAAAATTGAGACTTTGTAAAAAATAGTGAATTTCATCAGTTAATGTAAATTTTAAAATATAATAAAATTCACATGAATATTATATTTTTAAAAAAATATTATAAATTCCTCATTAGTTAATTAAATATTAGCCGAAAATACAAGTATAAGCGTAAAGCCTGCAATATGCGAATATCAGTAAATAATTTAATTATTACAATTTTATTCAGAATACTGTCAATTGTTTATAGTTAATATCTAAATATAAAATAAAATGAAATGTATTAACCTAGTTTTTTGGTTTCAAATCCATATATTAAAAAAAAATTGAAGAATATTATTTTGTTATTAAACTAATGCTAATCCCCATAACATATTTATTTTAGTTTAGCTTATTACTAATATTTTTTTATTTAGTATTTAGGTTTTTTTCTTGCAAATTAGACATGAATTTTTATTTTTATCACTATAACGTATTGCTATTCAATGTGGCACATTGTAATATTTGTCAATAAATAAATTTTTTTAAAAAAAATCACTAAAACAATAACAATTGATACACAAAATATTTACCTGGACAATCAAATTAAATAATGATTTACATACTTTAAAATATCTCAATTATTTGCCAAAATTTCAGTGAACGAATCTCTTTATTATTTTATAAACAAAACTGAATTATTGAGAAAATAATAAAAAGCAGACGAAGAATTTAACCTCGGGACTCCTTGTTGTCCAATAATTTTCATCCTATTTAACAGAAAAATGACAAACGATATATTATCATAAAGAGCTATGATACAGAAAACAAATTAACGTTACAATAAAATAATTGAACATTTTCATCACGAGGGAAAACAAGTCAAAACTAAATAGAATCCACGAGCTAACTTTCAACAAACTCTGTAACAGACTAGTTAATTTAGGGACTTGTTTACTTCACTAGGGCACAGAGTTGGGGGATATAGCTTGGGCATTATCGGGAACTTTGGTGGGGGGTTTTTGAACCCATAAATAATTCCAACTAAAACTTACATTTAAATATCAATTATAACAAAAATTTATATATCTAAAAATTTTTGCAGTTATATGCACTAACATTGAACCAAGCAGATGAATGTTTTTCTTTAATACAAATTAGGTAATGTATATTAATACACGTATGGAAATAAAGGCTTCTTTTTTACATGCGCCACATATAGATGTTCCAGTGATAGGTTCAGAAGATAATTTAATTTTCTTTTAACCATAATGAAGATGCACAAAAGTTTAGTAACGATGTAATCCATAACAGGGATATATAAAGAACGCAACAAAAACAAATTTTAAAGATAATAATTTTTATAAAATGGTCCCGACACAGATCACTGAACCAATTTTGAGATAGATTACCTGAGGCGAACTTCGCACAACCCATCACGACCGTAATATCAAACCATTCATCAAATAGATATTAATTACAATAAACTAAATACCAAACATGGAATTTATTAATAAAAAAATGTTTAATTAATTCTAGAATTACCAATTTCATGAACGATTGCATTAGGTTAGTGACACCATTCTAAAATAAATAATTTGTTTAATCAAACTATAAGTCATTTTATTGTATAGACGGATTACATTATTATATAAAACCCATTCGAAGTGAAAGAGAGGAGGTACAAAAAAGTAAATATTAGTAAATTTGACGTCATAAATGACTACTTTATTTTTATTTATTTTTTAATGGACTTAAAGACAATTTTATTATCTTTAGATCTTTAGTATTAATTTCTGTAATATTTAATTCTAAATTTTATTAATAAAATCGTGCACATTTTTTCCCCTTTTCCTTTTATTATTATTTTTTTTTTTTATCGATTATTCAATATATCTATATTAACTTTCCAAATTTCAGCTTATTTCTTACTTCATATTATTTTTAATATTTATACATTAAAAATATTACAGAACGTAGGTATTAATTTTTTTTTTTTTTAATGAGAATTCAATTATTCTTGATTTAATAATACAATTAACATTTTAGAATAACATTTAACATTTTGCAGATTTCGTAATACATATCAGTGATTAAAATTATCTATCAAATCGGAAAAAAAAATTATTTCGCAGGACAAATGAATTATCTCGAAAAATACTTTATTTCTATGCCATATGCCATATGCCATATGCGTATTTATATATACATTCATTTGGGTATATATATTTTCTTATCTAATATGAATAAAATAAGCGCAATTAGTTATTTGACAATTGCGTACAACGCATGAATTCAAATATAAGCCAGAAAAAGATGTGTTCAAAGACCAGTTCTTACGAATATATACGCTTTAAATTTTATTGCAAGTTCTAACGGAAAATTCCTATCATTCTATTCTACTTGTTGGTAAATGAAATTCCCTGTTAAAACTTCGGGAAAAAATTGAAGGATATCTGTGAGGATAGCCTTTAGAACGTAGTTTTTCTTATTTATTTATACCCACACTTGGCATTCATGGATAGGTTTTCATACAGACGTAACTATTTCCAAGACCACGTCACTTAAAGACTGCAAACAGCTGTAGCCACTGCACCCGGGGGCGGTACCGGCGGCTTATAGTAAAAATTCGTTAAAAGGCAAGAACGGGCCGAGGGTATAAAGGAAACAGAACCCCGAACAAAGGAGGAACACAAAGAACTGACCCAGATAAAAAAGACCAGGTAGATAGCTCGCCTAGACCAGATCTAGTAGTAGAGTGGCCTTGCTATTGTAGGAGGTGACAACACTGCCAGTGCTGTGTCGAAACGTGAGGGGTCACGCAACCAGTTACCGGACCGGACAGGTAGCAGGGTTTGCTAGAGAATGATTAAACTTAAATCCAATTATAATTGATTTGTATTCAAATGCTCTCTTTATAAGAAAAAATGAAATTATGAATTAATTAAATATTTGAATGCAAAATCATGAAATTCGTCATTCCAGTAAAATTAAGAAAATTTTGTGTATTGGTAGTTGACCGTATAGTATATCAGGAGATAGGCTGGGTGGCGGTCATGAAGAAATAAAATAGTTATAACTATTCATTAAATGCCGACGTTTCGACCCACATTGTAGGTTTTCATCAGGGCTAAAAATAAAGATACAAATGAGTGATGTAGGGATATAAAGACATGCATAAAAAATAAAAATAAAAATGAACTAATTGAAAATAGCAATATATTTTCTTTGTTTGATATGTTGTTATTTTCTATTTATTCAATTTTAATTTAATTTTTATACCCCCGCATAACTTCATTTGTTTTCTATTTGTATAATTTTAGTTTTAGTTTTCATATATGTCTCCATACCCCTTTAATCCATTGTGTTTTTATTTTTAGCCATTATGAAAACATGTGGGTCGAAACGCCAGCATTACATAAATAGTTACAACTATTTTATTTTGTTCTTGACCGCCAAACGCACCATCTCCTTCTAAGAATATATCATTGATATAAAAAAAAGAGATATATTTATTTAAAAAATAGAAAAAGGTATTTTTTTTTTACAATCAACTTAAACAACTGTGAGATAAAGTTTTTCTTATCTCTTTTTTATTTATATTATGTAAGAAATATATTTATATAATCTTGCTAAATTTCGACTTCTTCTTTACATTATTTTCTTTTTAATGAATCATCCTTAATATTTTTACAATAAAATATTAGATATATCATTCATTTTATTTAATAGGCATCTTACATTTGAGTAGCAGTAATATAGACATAGTAATTTTATTATATATAAATTAATTCTAGGCAATGTATCTTCTAATACATTATATTACTACTATCTTATACATATCTTCACTACAGATACATACTTGATTTTTTAAATATAAAGAAATTTTATGTGATATAGAGGATTTTTTTTTTAATATTCATAGATTCGTAATGTTCAATATGTAGTATATATATATATATATATATATATATATATATATATATATATATATATACACTAAATGAAACTCTTGAAAGAATCGCACAAAATGACGTTATGCACGAGCTAACATTAAACTTTCACGACATCACTGACTCAATGCCAACCGAACAATCATGGAAAGCTGTACTAAAAAAGCTTCACAGATTGGATAAAAAGTTGGTTATACACGATTTCTCACTGAAAATAAAAATATCCGTCTTGAAGGAAAATCTATGATGCCAAGATTGCAAGGTTTCCTCTGACAGGCGTGTAGGATTAAGGCTCTGAAAACTCACATATTCCTGTAATATTTATGAACAGAAATCCGGTATTTCAATTAATTGCCGGTCTATCAGACGACAATAATTAATTATTAAAAATTATTCCAACTACCAACAATAGATGACCTAGACGGTTTCGATTCAGTAATTATCAAGTTAGCACTGAGCGTGAAGCTGATACATTCCCACCATTTCGCCCACGGTACATTGCGATAGTTGAGCTGCAATACAATTAACATAACCAGTTCCCTGTTCCCCTACCAGGCGGTCAAGGATGTTTCGGGGTCAGTGGAACGAAGCTTGCATTTTAGGACTGGTTGAGAACTGACTGTAAACGACTTTAGTGAAGGGGATTTAAAACTGAAAACTCGGAATTGTCTTTAGTAATATTTCACATTCGTATAATATAAGAGTTCTTAATTGAATGGACCAAAAAATCATGAAAGATAATCTAGTTAGTACAAGAAAGATAATGTATCCTTATAGAAGATACAGCGATACAGCTTAGCGAACTGGAAGGTCCGATGCCAACTTCACAATTACTGCAGCCTGTGTTCTCAACTAAACCCCGCCAAAACCCAAATATACAAGGTCAAGTCTAACAGAATCCTCACACCTGCGTCACGGTCTAACCTTCAGGCGTTTACCTGCAGCTTCAGTTTTATTTACCTGTTTAGGGATTCTTTTTTATATTAGGTCCAACCACTATTACGGTATAACTAACATGCCCATTTATTGATGATAATAACATTTATTTAAAGATTAAGCAAAGAAACAGAGATAGTTGGAGAATACTTGTAAGCACTATAATAGGCGAGCAGTAAACAAAATTTATTCGTATTTTAATATTGCTTTAAACGCGATTTTGTTTATTTGATTGACTTCTTTTCCATGAAACAACGTGAGGATACAAAATAAAAATAAAATTCCTCGAAGTCAGAACTGAACCCTTTCGTAGTTGGGGGTTCATCAACAACAGCAATTACCAGAAGGGAGCCATTGCAGCCCTAAATCAAAGTTCAACATGCAAGGGTCCTCCCCCTAACCGCCTACTACAAACTTCACAAAGTCCAACAAACTGGAAAGATAAGCATTCCACACTCCACGGTAAACAGAGCCCGCTTCCATTACTAATTATCGAACTCGCGGCGCTAAGACAACCCCTATCTTTTCTCAACTATTGTTCGAAATTTAATAAAGGTAGGTTACTATAATTAGCTTTGAATCAAAATGGGAAAAGTTTTCAAAATTGTCCAAACCCAACAAAAAAACTACTTTTATTTTTTTTTAAACTCTAGTCACCCCGGGAATTAGAGAAAATGAGCAGCGGTTCGAATAAAACAGAAGCAGCATCAGAATTTTAAAGTAAGAATATGGATATCGTAGTCAAACTTACATGAAGTACCTTTTAATAAAATAATTTCGAATAATTATACACGAGATATGAACTTCGTAAAAAAATCTAAACAGTAAGATTAAAACCTCAGCAACACAAAGCCCATGGATTAATTGTGTCGTCCTAGCCACATTGTCAATACAGAATATTTTATACTTATTTATTATTCATAATAAATACACGAACAATGTGGCTATTACAGTTTTTAATAAATTTTTAAATTCTAAATATATATTTGGGAGCAATGTGGATAAGAAAAGTCCATCTTTAGAGTTTACAACATAGATTTGGAAAAAATATGTATAGTGATATATACATAATACCTAGCTACAAATGCTATTTGCTAGCAATGTATGAACTAATATTGTTACTTTGTCTTAGTAGTTATTAAAAAAAAAAATGAGCCAGAAAGAAAATTAGGTCCTTTAGTTCTGAGCATTTTTCTTTAATATACCGTAATTATATCAGATTCATTGAGTCACGTGGCTTCAATCTATATTTAGTTTGGTATAACTTCATTTTTAGATAGCACTGAATGAGATTAAAAAAATGAGATTTTGTATTTAATCCTTGTATCAAAGACAAGTCAGGATCGAATCGTGTTGATTGCTACCGTCCTTCGATTTGGAATATAGGCTCTTGATCAATAAAATATAAATTAAACATATTTTATTTTGTAAAATTACTTCAATTTTAAAGATTTTAGTTATTATTAATAAATGGATGCTATATATATATATATATATATATATATATATATATATATATATATATATATATATATACACAAACAAATTAATAAGCTGTGAGCAGGTGACATTGCCTCGGACTGGTCGATTGCGAAGAACCTTGGACTCGGCTTGGCGTGGGACGATTCTCAATTAAAGGGAACAGTTCTCACGGCCCCGTTGTCATAGCGACCCCCTCCCAGCTGCAAGGAAATTCCATGTTCGTCTCTCTTATCTGATCGCTCTGGATATATATATACACACACATATAGATATATACATAAATATATATATATATATGGCAGGAAAAAAGTACCGTTAATAATATGGAAGTGTGTGAAAGTTTCCATGCCTAGATTAATGTCAATAATAACTTCAAATGATGTTAAGTTGCCTAACGCATTAACAAACAAAAAAAAAAATTTTACGTGACTAAAACTAAATTATCTCGTGCAATGTTTGCACATTTATATTCAGAGAGGAATATGTTTACTAACTACGTCAGAAGTTTTATGTGTTGAAGCAATGACAGTGAGTGATGTGATCTGGGATAACTTGATTATAAAATTTAATTTGGCATCATTTTTTCGATATAGGAATTATTAAGAAATATTTAGAGGGATGAAAAATTATATTTTTTTTATCAAATTTATCAAAGAACATTGTACAACATATTAATAGGGTAAACTCAAACATTAAAATAACGTAGATGACAAAATCTTTAATTCGTTTTCTTTATAACACGGTGCTAGTCATATTAATAAAATTGATTGAATCAATTTTATTTCATAAAAGCCATAATATTTTTATTTTTATATTACATTTTATGTTTTACTGTTACTATTTAACTACTCCAAAGTAAATACTTATTGTCTGTAATTAAAGAAGTACGCCTAGCATCAACCGATCTAACCTTCAACTTTAGAAAATAACAACAACCAACAAACAACTGATAATGACCGCTTGCATTCCAACTGCGTCAGTTGGTATGTGCTTAGTCGCTAACTGAAATAAAGAATAAACCATTAAAATTTGCGCAATCTTTATGACGTATCAGTTCAATGAGTTAGTGAACTGTGACGTATAGGTTTGAAAATGAAAAAATAAATAAGACATACGCAGTGAATTCTGAAGTTAAATATTTTAACAATATAATAGTTAGCGTAATAAATAATTATTTTTGATTTTAATAATCAGTTAAATATTTCTAATCTTGATCAAGAAAATATTTATTAACTTATTATTATTATATTTTCAGTATGATTTTTTTTTAACTGTATTTTCAATATATACATTAAATAGACTAACTGGTATTAATCAGCTAATGAAAAGTTAATTAGTCTATATTTGTAAATATTTCTTAATTTTTAATAAATGCTTTTTATTAGTTCGTAAATATTTTATTAATGCTAGTAACATATGTAACAATTACAACAGAATTATAATTTACTCGTTTATTGAAGTGAAAACGGAGTGTTTTAAACCTTGATATTTACGAATAGTTGAAATGTTTAAACCTTTCGAGGCCATATTTGTGACCTGAACTAGGCTTAACCAATTTTTTTTAAATAAAGGACCTGCTAGCCTGTGTAGGAGCCTAGAATCACTTCACTAATTTCCCGAATGGTGTTTGTGACATTATGTTTTTTTATAATAATGATAAAAACCTGTCATTAAGATTTAATTCTTCCATATAGTAAATCTTACATTCATTTCGTTAACCTGTTCGAGCATGGACTGAATTTTAAATAGATATCTAATACGAAGGAAAGAAGAGAGATATTATGAAAATGGTTGTTTTTGCTTACCAAGTACTTTAGAGGGTAGACATAAAAATTTCCATAATTTAAAAAAAAAATTAAAATAATAAGTTAATAGGATTATAATTTCAGTGGTGATATATTCAAACGGTTTTATGACAGTCATGTTTATTCCTGCATTTGTAAAAGGGGACGCCCTGTTTACGGACGTTTCAGGTAAAAAAAAAAAATCCGTAGCACTTTGCGTGGGGTAACCATTTTTCAAGGAATCCCACTGGACCTGAACTGAAGCCACTACCTATAACTGCAGCAGCTGAGAATGAACAATGGAGGTAATACGGTGTCTGGCCAAGACCTCCCATCCCTACCTGTCTCCAAACCGCATCCTTTTCTCCTCAGGTAATCCTCACTAAGGCTCGGAAGTAATTGTCGTGGCTAACCTTAAGCCTTACCCGTCTAGCCTCCTCCATACCTTCTTAACGTCCCTATTCCAAATCGTCGGATATTTATACGGTTGATATATCCGAACTCTCGCTGGGAGAAAATAACCCTGGACTAGGGCCAGATCCCCCTCGCACTGATAGTGATTCCCAAACAGAGACCCTGCCAAGACCCTTTCAGCCATGATTTATCTGGTGTAGATGTATCGCATGGAAATAGTGCGCCGGTCGTGCAGTCAGCCCTATTGCAAGCCTACCGCTCAGCCAACATAACTCAAGATGATATGTTAGTCATATTGATATAATTAAGCAATGAAAAGCAAGAAATACTGAATTATTATCTTAAATAAATCTGTACGTCAGAAGTGCGCTGTCGTAATATTTTTAAAGTTTTACAGAAGAGGAAAAAGAAGTTTAAGGTCACACTTATATTGCTTGAGAATACTGGTCAATCTTTATATTTGAAATGTTGCAAATTATATTACCATTCTAGCTTATCTACGATACTTATACTCGAAAAATATAGCCAGAGAATAATGCAGATAAGATAGTAAAATAAACAAAATCAGACAGACGTACAGAAATATAATTTTAAAAAATATTGCAATTCTAATTATATCTTATAGCGAAGTGAAATTTCACGAGCTAATTTCCTTGTAGAAGTAGCCAAAGAAATCAAAGAAGAGAATCAGAAGACTTTTTATAACTGAAAATGTAAACTATACAGCTTATACACATGCTATACATTTTTTCATGAAGTAAATGCGGCTGTGAAAAACGTCTGCATAAAAAAAAAAAATAAATAAAACTCTTTTGGTGAAACATAAATGTTTAAATAATTTAAGCGTAAAAATATTTTTTTTAAAAAAATTATTTTTAAGTAAATTAAATTTGATAGTTATAGTTCAAATTACGAGTTTAATTCGACCCTTGGGTTATCCCATTAAATTATGTGAAGTAAAATCACGTGAACGTACAATTACTCAACACATATTTTTAATTATATACATTCAAGAGCTAAGACGTTCTTATAAGTGAAGTGATTCTTATCTGTCTCAATAAAAATTGAAAACAAAAATCATTTCCTCCATAATCTCGTTATCAATGTTTATATCGAAGAATGTTTACCATTTTGTAATTATTTTTTCTCAAAAATATTTAGACGTAAATGTATGAATGGTAGAAGTGTGACCCAAAAAAGTAGCCATTATTGTGAAAAGGTTTTTAAAAAAATTAAAATTAATAACAAAAATCAATTTTTTATAGCAGTTTTTAAAATTTAGAATCTACATAAAACGTACGCTTATTATTACATGGTATATTGAAAGTAAAATAATTTAATAGCCGTTCGTCAGAACAAGAAGCCGTTATGTAATTTATGACCGGGGAATGAAGCCATAGGGGAAAGGTGGCTCATTCCGAGTTTCAAATTTATGATGGAGGGAGAAGGTAAGTATTGGTATTAATATCTCTAATAGCCTAATTACACCGAAATTATGCCAGTAGTTTACAACAGTAATCATGTAAGCAAAACTAAATGCGCAATTAAGAGAAACGGTTAAACAATGAAAGTATTCATAAATTATATTAACTTTCGAAATCTATAATTGAGGCACTCGGTACAACATACAAAATGAAAACTTCTACAATGTTTACATTTTTGTAAGTTACAATTCCTTTACCTTCAACCAGCAGTAACTTACCATTACTAAATACCAACATTAAACTTTTAAAAAAAAATTCCTATAAAAATACAGTCTTTCAATAACCAATGAAATCAGTTGTAATCCGGTGTAGTAAGAAACTTCAATTCATAAAACGTGTCAAGACGCCAGTTTTTACGACAGAATACGTCAATTGTTATATTTTTACATAAAAAAAAGATAAATTTAAAGTTACTCTAAACCGAATTCGGCAATTAAAGACTTTCATCAATGTAAAATAATCATATAGTTTATAAATATTAAAAAAAAGTATCCCGAAGTATGATCTTTTTTGAAGTAGTAATTGAAAAACTTGGGCCTGGACTTTTTTAATCAAGGGGCTCGTCCCATTAAAAAACTTAAAAGTTAGCCTTTTTTATTGTTTGACGTCAATTTAGAGCCTTAAGGTATTTATAGGTAAATATTAAAGGGAGATAGAAAGTATCAGGCCATATCTGTCAAACACTTTCCACAATCTTGTAGACTAAACTTGAAAAGAGAACATTCCTGTCTCCGTAAACCAGCTAATTATTACTATAAAATAATAAATAAAGATGAAACTATTAAATACAAACATAGTACAGTAGAGCGTCGATTATTCGACCTAATGTTGTCAGTGGTAGTTCGGATAATCAAAAGTTCGGATAATCGAAATTCACCTACTCGAACACACTATATATATATATATATATATATATATATATATATATATATATATATATATATATATATATATATATATATGTGTGTGTGTGTGTGTGTGTGTGTATAAATTAATTTATTGATTTTTTTATATATAAAAAGGAAAAGGAAGATCTAAAACAACAACTTTGTAAAAAAAACATGTTTGTTTATTTACATAAATATAGTATGTATGTGCATAGTGAAAAAAACAGTGTCATAAAGTACATATAAATTGTTTAACATAGTCACATGTACATAATGAAATGAACAAAATTATGTATTTACGTGTATGCAAACAAATAATCAAAGTGTATCTAATCAAAGCTTTATCAAAATTAATGCTGTGGCATATAAAATGTCATGATCAAATTAATTAAAATTACAGACATAAAAAAACAACAACAAAAAAAAACGTTCCGATAATCGAACGTTCGGATAACTGACGGTCGGATAATCGACGCTCCACTGTAATATATATATATATATATATATATATATATATATATATATATATATATATAATAGTTAGGTGGAGAGGGGAGAGGAGAAAAAGGAGGAGCGCGTTTAAAATAAAACTCATAAAAGTTGCGTATTATTTAATATTTACTGACGTTTGGATGCAAATTGCAGTATTTCGTCGAGGCTACGAACAAGATAAAAAAGAATATGTAGTAAATAAATAAAAAATATAGTAAAATTATTTTATTAATAAATTTAAATTTGATATCAAATCCAGTTTTATGAAGGTTTTATTAAAAATTTGAGTCATGACAGAATACAATGGATATTTCAATAACCGCAAAAAAAAAAAAAAAAAAAAAAGAAGAAAAAACGTGCTTCCTTTGATTATTCAAACGGAAATTAATTTTAAATTGGAACAGGAATAATGGTTAAATAATTCAATTTCCCCCGTTGTACGCTTCAAAAGGATTACCAACATTTATTTTTTTTACAACCAACCGCCCTTCTCGTATAAAAAGAGAAGGAATAAACTACACAAAAGGCATAATGGTGGCTCAACATTAATAATGCAAATCCAAAAAGAAGGAAGATAAGCCGCGCCATTAAAGGAGTCTGTTCCGGGAAGGTGAAAGTTGATCGTGGATCAGCCGGCAGGGCAGCCAACATTCCTACACAATCAGGTTGAATACAGGTCAGGGCGCCTCTATTATCCTCTTCCGTTGGCAACACTGCCTCTGACAGCTGTCTACTCTCGGGGCACTTCACGCCCTAACAGGTCCTTTACGGGAGCCTTTGATAAAATATTAATCAATAAAGTCAATTAGCGGCCTGAATATTATTTTTTTGTTCCTGAGGCATTGTGCGAACAACGTCACCTGTTGTACGGTACGATGTCTACAAGACATTAAAAAAACCAAGAGGTCATTGAAATTAAATGAATTTGAACTTTCTTTTCCAAAAGTTACAACAAAGAAATAAACTGATTTTGAAACATTGATCCGACATGAAAGCGAAATTTGAAATGAACCATAGAATTCCATTGATAATTCCAAGGAAATAAGGAAGCAAGGTTTAACACAAGTGGGTTTAGGTGAGCATTGATTTTGTAAAGGTAGTGTTGGTATATATTTAAGAAAAATCTGCAATTTAGGATATTAAGGTATTATGCATAATATATTTGACACATAAAAAAGAGCATTTAGGATTTCATGGATGATCTTGTTTTATCAGGATTGGATTGAGGAGGGATTTGATAACTTTACGGGGTCTAAATAGGTCTCATCATCATCATACAATGAATTGTTTTTTACATAAATTTGGAGATATAGAGAGAATGTCAAGTAAATATCGAAATAATCGGAAAAGGAGAGATATTTTTTGTCGTTTCAGTCATTAGAATTTCACATTAATCACTTATCCAGATGCTGAAATCCTTCACTGCAGGACAGGGGAATTAGAGAAGAATTATTAATTGTATGCTATCCACACTTATTTCATTCTATATATATTTTTATTAATTTAAAACCTGTTAATATATCTTCATGTAATTTCTTCATTTAAAAAATAAAAAATATTGAACATAAAAAGATTTTAATTTTTTTTTTTTTGTAGATATCAGTTACTTAATATATTCATATTGTACAAGTTATTAATCGAATAAATCAATTATATATTAATGCTACTATGACATAATTATTATTAACCGATACATACAAATATATAAATGTTTATAAAAACCTATCTATGTTCAGTAATGTGTTATTTTGATTTTTGCTCAGAGGCATGGGTTTCGATGTCAATCTAGAGTGCAATCCTAACTTTCAACCTTGCACGGGAAAACTTAGCAACAGTGGCGTACGAAGGGGAGATCACGAGGATATACTCCTCCCCTCCCCCTCACTCCGAAATAATATAATTTTCATACCCACCAGCATAACATTTGTATTCTGAGTAGTGCTTTTGGTTATTTTAACAATAGTTTTTGATCCAATTTTCACGCTTACCCTTAAAACTAACGGCAAATTTGGCGCAAAAAGACATTTAGGTGATTTTCTTCTTAAATCCCTCTCCCGAAAAAAAAATTCTGAGTACGCCCCTGCTTAGCAATGTTATGACATCAACTCTCTATGTGTTTCGGATACGAAACACCGCAATAGAAGACTTTTTTCTTCTTATTCTTTAAAAATCGACACAGCTAACGATGGCTTTACAATAAAAAGCTAGGAAATATGTATTAAATTAGGTTTACGTAACCTTAGGACACTCAAGTCGTAATAAAACTTTTATACACATATATGTATATATATATGCCTAAGAATTATATATTTTGTAAAAAACAACAACTTAATATTGGTCATTGGAAGAAAAATTAAAATTTTGTATGCAAGAGCAATATAAAGCAAAACAATTTGCAAACAAATACGTGGAAATATCATGTTTTCTTGAAATAAAAATCTCACTAATTGTTTTTACACAGCTGATAATTATCACGATAAATTTGACCTTGAAAACAACAACTAATATAAAAAAAATATCTCAATTAAAAATTAATTACATCAAATGAGGTCGCGTACAGCAAACCCAGCCAACTATAACATATCGAACCACGTCCACACGTTCCAATTCTGCGAACGTAGCCAGAAACAATTTTTCTTAAAACAGCTACACCGTTCTGTTTTGCATAATCCTCTCAGTGTAACCGGAGCGCAGATGTTGGAACCCTTCCAGACCAATCTCAAAATACCCAATGATGTTGAGTACTCCAAATAGTACAAAAGGAAAAGTAGGGACTAGGTATATTGGCCTAGGGAAAACCAGTTGTTTGGATTCCTTACGCTGTTTCAGCCTACTAGCCACGGGAACTGTCGTAAATAACACGGACAATTTTCTACAAGCCGCCGGGAGGAATTTTCCGAATAAAAGAATATTCCGGACCCATTAATCCTACTAATTACACAAACCGTTTATGTTAATAACATAATTGGGACGTTAGGAGATAACGCAGGAACAAGAAGCGGAAATGTGGGACACGAAATTCTCAAGGATATTATACAAGCCGGTTAATGACTGAGGTACAAGGAAATGTTTGGAATACAAAAGAGATCTTTTTGATAAAATATGAGAAGCAAGTTAAAATAACTAAGGTTGATAAATCATATATTTTTTATTTTTTGGTCCTAGAACTAATACAATTAATAAAATGCTAGAAAAATTGTTTTATGTATTAAGAATAGATAAGGGAGTAGAGTAAGAAAAATAGACTATACAACCGAAATTTTAGACTCAGTATTAGATATCTACAAAAATATTCGTAATTTGTTTAAATTTATCAAATTATTAAAAATTTAACAAGTTAAAACAAATTACGAATAATTTTTTTTTTTGCATTAATTTAATCTCGGGTCATTAGCGACGGCTATTCTTCTTAAATTGCTCCGATGAAGTTTATAGCTTTTAGATATTTTATAGTTTTTTTTTTCAATTTCTCTGTTTTCTGTATATTTGGGAATTAACTGTTCATTTTCTTTCTCTACGATATTTTTTAAATTCAAATAATTGTCCGACGTTTAAAGTAGCGCTATCACAGATTTGGAGGGTCGGTGGGTGTAGCCCTAAAATCATGTGGAGATGGGTCAGCTTGTTGTGTCCAATTCTTAACCTACTAATTATGCAACACTCTTTCAGCATTATGCCTTTTGGAGACAGCCAGACTTTGATTTGACCTAGGTGGTTTTGCGAAAGTCTTTCCCACTCTTCATCCAAATTTTTCTTCACTCTAGTGTCCAATCACTTTCATCCATTAATAAACAAATTTTTGGTGGTACACATGTTTTGTAATCCGTTTATAACGGATAAGAAGTCTATCACTATGACTGATTTCGCAATATTGTTGTTTTCTATAAATTGTATATTAAGAATTATATTCTTTCTATATTAAAAGATTTTAATATTGGCTATGTTTCTCACTTGTGAATATGGAATTTAGCTCATTCTAAGATATGTATGTTTGTATGGACTCAAAATAATTTTAATTTTTTGTTTTATTTATATTTACTTCTTCTACTTGGTACTTGTTTTAATTTATATATTTTATAGATAATAGTTTCAGAAAAATAAAATAAAATGAAAGTAAATTAATCTTATAAAACTGAACAGATGATGAAACATTGTTAGCATGACGAACGCAATCATACCATTTTTTATATCAATAAAAAAAAATGTACACAGCTGTAGTTTCCTAGGATCTGCATCATCCAACAGGAGCCATTTAAACAGCGAAATCTTCCACAAATCCTTGAATCATTATCATAATTATATTGTAATTAATCAAATTTATCCTGATATCAATTTGATTTCAGACTAAGAACTGTCGGGTTCAAACGCTGGTAAACCATGAAAACCAGGATACGTACGTTTAAATAACATTACAACTCAGGATAGTGAAATCATTTATGTTACTGAATAATTTTAAAACGATTCCCATATTCGACGAAAACAGCCCCGTGAACATTTGTACGTTTCGTAATAATTTCGAACAATAGATATAAATTTTTACAAACTAATGCTCGTGCGCACTGATGGCATACTTTGTCAGATAAATCATCATATTCACATGCATACGCTACCAAATTATTTTCGGTTCACGGGAAAATTTTCATGTCGTTTTTCAAGGGAAACCATTATGCGGCTTTATTCCGAAAAGTTTACGCAACACATTCAATGGCGGGCGGTCTAATAATAGTTCTGCGAGGAAGAAAAACGAGACGTGGAAATTCCGATCATAAAAAAAAAAAAAGGTCTCCTGTGTGGCCTGATACAGGGGGTTATCGCTTTGTTTCGGATAAGGTTGAATAAAAAATAAATAAAAAACTGACGTTTCCTACTGGTGACTTCAAGGATGGATGAGAGATCTTTCAGAGGCTCCTTATCCGGTTTTCGACTATGCGTGACGAGGAATAAAATAGAGGACATGCAGTGTAATTTTCGAAATTTATAGAGGTTGGTTACGCAGAATTTTGTAATTGGAATTCCCATGGACGGTTTGGGATTTTTTTTTTTTTCCAGAAACCTGAAGATTCGAAAGCTTTTATCTTTGCATTAAGCAGATTGTTTCCCGGAATTGTTTTCACCGATAGTAAAAAAAGTATGTTACCTTATGAAGTTGCTGAATCGATAAATTTTTCTAGTGATATTTGTTAGCTGTAGTACCAAAAATTCTTTTAGAATTTTGCGACTTCATTTTAACTCTACAAAGGGTATAAGCCCACTCATGCAGGATAAAATTATTGTGTGTTGATATGATGGATATTGGACTGAAAATATCTATTCTATCTCTAATGAAAAATGAAAAATTTAGGCAAGATTTATTTGGGCACAAGTACAGAAAGGTAAATAAAAATTGTAAAAAAACATTTTTAATCTTTTTGTCGTAAAATAAACACATAAGACACTGTCTTTTATAAAGAATACGCACTATCTCATTCATATTGGGCAGCCATTTCCAAAAACAAACTGTTTGAAAATACTATTTTAAACACATTAAAAAGTTTCTTAACGTTTCAAAAGACTATATTGGGGAATCAAGATATATATATTGGTGAATAAATAGACATATACTCGTACCTACACATATTTATATCGTACGGTTGATCTTTAATTAAAAAATAAATCTGTGTTCATAATAAGGCTAATGTAATGTTTCTAATAATTTCCACTCATTTTCTATTTAAACCTGGAGACATTAATATATATTTTCTTAAACTATTAAAGGCGCTTATAATTTTTTTCACACAGAAAAAAAAATTAAAATCTTTAAAGAAACAATTGACAATTTATTACAGCAAATTGGATTATTATCCTTTTTTTAAATAATATTAATGGATTATTTATAAATAAATTGTCTTAGTACTGTTGGTTTCTTATGCTTAAAGGTTTTTTTTCTAGACCAAGCATATATGAGTACAAAATAAAACAACAACAACATAGTTATAACTACATAATTACATAAAATAACAAGAATATAACAAAGACGTTTAATTTTTAAACAAAGAGGCGAATTTTAAACCAGAACGCAAACATGCCCGGATGAAGCAGAACGTAATCACCACTGTCACTGATCCCCCTCTCCGAACAGTGCTGCCAACCCAAGCAGCCCTAAAGGGATGAATGGTAGAAGGGAGACGACCCGATCAAGGGGGCATTGCCCCGGCGCCATTTCCTCCACCTCTGGCAATAACATGAGCCGACTCTTTCCGGTTTCCTAGTTCTTACCGCACCCATTTCCATATCGAGGAAAATCGAAATCTCCCTTGTATGAATATGAGATTTATAAAGGATGCAAAGCTCTGCAATGCTTAGCTATATTGCAATATGACCTCGATTCTCGATCGCGTCAGCTGTCTCGCGTTAATTAACATTCTAATCAGTAGTACAATTACTATAAGCTTAGTTAGTACTTCAATACTTAATTGTCCAGAATACAGTCTACTTCAAATTAGTTAATTAGCACCTCCAAGTGACACAAATTTGAGAAAAAAATGTGGAAATATAATACCTCCTCGTGTTTTCTAGCATTGTTAACTATCATGGTATGCTGTTTTTATAGCTCAGAAAGACGTAGCTAGTTATGAAATCATTTGTGGCGGGACCGTATAAGTTCATAAATTGCTCAAATGAGTCATGTTGCTTACATAACATACCAACTTGTCTTACCTACTCACGGAATTTTCTGATAAAAAAACATTATTTTTACGATCAAATAAGAGTTGCTTGGTAGCTGTTAATGAATAAGAACGCTGGCATAAAAGCAAAAGGTTTTACTGAGTATATCATCGCGTATCCGACTAGACTATTTACCTAAAAATTTATTAATGTAATTTTAATGCGAGATGAGTTACGCAAGGCAGTAGGAAGGTGTAAGCAATTCGAAAACAAACATACTCATTACATAAACACAACATTCTACACGCACCATAGTATATTTCATGGCAATCAAGGAATTATATTTTGTTTTTGTTCAACCGTACATAAAAAATAAATAAATGATTTTTACTTCTCTAACTAGCATTAACCCAACCGGCTAGTAAAATTCATTTGTTCCTCCCAGTTACCCAGATATTCAAGATCCAGAGACAAAATTAATAAACTTAGACCAAATTATCATAAGATAATTATAATTGGAAAGGCTCCATAATTAACTTATATTTTATTGATGCTAACTAATCGACTATGAAGCATATCGTGGGATAAATATAACATTAATTAATAACGAAAGGAGAAGAATTATTTCATCTATTTTCTACATACTTATTTAATCATCTGTAGTTAATTCATATTTATATATTATTGTTTTAATATATCCATTTATTTTTAATAATTTCTCAATGCGCTCTATTTACTTTATTACTATTTGTATATCTCTATTATTATTTATGTACTCATCACATAATTTATCTTTAATTTACTTTTATTATTTTTCTTTACCTTCTTGTTATTTACTTCCGTCCTTTTACTGTACACATTTTGTATCTCTTGTATTTCTGATTTAATTTCAGCCCTGACGATGGAAAAGTCGGTTCTTGCAATAAAAAAGTGGAGACACCCTCATAAAGTGGAGACACGCCACCGAGCGTACCACAAGCATTACCTTCCTCATGGAGTCATTAGCGAAAACCGCGTCGCGGTTAGGAGCGGGGTAATTGCGGGTGCGACATGACGCGGAATAACGGATCCTGTAACCTGTGCTCAAGGTGAAAACAGAAGTGACCGCCCGCTGGGGGAGAAGGGGGGGACGGAGGAGATACTATAATGAGTACGGCAGCGGGGGTCCCGAAGGGCGAAGGGATCAGCCCTTTGTTATAGTAGGTATAACAGGGGAGGAAAAAGAAGATGGATAGGATACAGGGGAGGGAACAGCTGTGCCACGCCCCGGTTTGTTGTGTTTACATTTCCTAAGGCATCTTGCTTACGTTTTAAACTTCCGACTTATGGATTACCGAGTTCTGATACTTTATATGAAACAACAAAGACAATTTTATTTTTGTAAAAACCACTATTTGAAAAAAAAAGAAAAAAAATTAGGCACCATCACTACAACTGTTCCGTTCTAGATTTCAAAAAAAAAATAAAAGAAGAAGAAAGAATTTCAGGTCAGACCTGTCAAATTCCGATTTGGCTGTTAGTCAGATATTGAGGTTATCAAACCTCTACCTGTTTGCCGAGTTGTAAAAGATTGTTGACTGAGATAAGGGCGATTGCGTTGTTGACACTGGGCAGAAGATATTTAAAGTAGCTTACTTATCACGTTGACTGCACATGTCATCGCGGATGTCAACAATTAAAAAAAAAAGAAACAATTAACTGTACTGTTTAATTTAACAAACAACTTAAAACACACTCATTTTAGAACAGGAGAACAATGTTGTACTGGAATACCGATGCACTCAACTACACCAAATGCTAAAGAATCGATGACTTTTACATTTCATAAATTTACATTCAAATGTAAAGAAGCATGCCGTTGAAGAAATATAAAAATAAGATTATAGGTGATGGTAGCGATTTGATATATTCGTTCATAATATAAATACAATTTACAAAAATAATACAATATAGCACATCCGTTCAGTAAACTGCACCATGTATTTGATTTCTTGTCTTAATTAAATTCATAATTCATAAATGTGTTATAATATTAATTTATATTACATTTAATTTAATACATATAATAATACGAAACTATATTTTGAATTGTTTATTTTTGAATTTTTGTGTGTTTTTAGACCTGAAGATGAATGTATAACATTTGAAACTAGTTTTCAATAAAAACAAAATTATAGAAGTAGCAAATAATTTATCAATCCCTAATAAGATTGATCCTTCTATAATATCATGCGTACGTCAACTGATACTGAATTTTTCAGTTCTTGTTAATAATGATCGTATGATAGTAAGTTACAACATATTATTTAAACAAACAATAACCGGTTAATTATTGATTTATCTTATTTATAGCAACGAAAATTAAAATTGCAACACTAGTAATATGCAGTTTGATAAGGTAAGAAATAATGGCATAATTGTTTCTCCTTTTCCACCTTGCTTGATATAGATATGATTAATAATCCTAAACACACTGATTCTAGATAAATTAAGTTATGTATGATTAAAAAAACATTAAGATGAATATCATAATGCAAAAGAGACTAAGTGGCCTTAGAAAATTTCAACTTTTTTCTGATAACCTATGGTTGTATAAGTAATGAAATCACATTTATAATAGTACCAGCTTTACAATAAAAAAAAAAAAAATGTTTTTTTTTAAATATTTTTTCTTCCTTTCCATTCAATTCACATAGCCAGGGTATTGGCTTTTATACTTTCCCCATTCGTTTCGTATAGAAATAGAATGATGAAATGTGCACTATATAATTAATATGTTAAAAATAAAATAAAAATCAAAGTTAAATTTAAAATTTTTCTTTTTTTAAAAAGTGGTTTGCGAAACTCATGTACACACTTTACAGTATGATGATGAATAATGAAGGATTAGGAATGATAAAAACAATAATCCTGTCTTCTGTTACTCACATTATCTTTTAATAGTTAAACATGAAAAAACAAAAAACTTGAAATTTTGAAGGTTATTGAAGGGAATTTTCACGGGCAACGCTGAGCGAGCACAGCGGTTAATTAAAATCAATAAAACCAATTAGGTAGGTAACGATTATTACAGAATTTTTTTTTTACATAAAAACAAAAACGCGCAGAAACTAGACTAGTTCAATGTTATGTTACAACTTCAAGATATTAAATAAAAAATAGACATTAAGAATATAATTGGAACCCCGAGTAGAACAATTAATAACTAACAGGAGAACAAATAAACAGCCTGAGAGATATAAAGGTCGCCGACACGAGATGACATAAGGGGACAGAGATAAGTAGGGACAAGTTGACCTTCCAACCAAGAGAGAGGAGGGGGAGAAGTTAGAGGGGGCTGGCCTTCTGGAGCAATCGGGGTCTTCTTGAGCATCCTTAGCCCAGGGTCTAATCGAGGCGATTAGCAACTCTTGAGGAGAGTTGTTGTTGAAGCACCTGTTCCTCCACACTCATCAGCAAGATGAGGCAAAATTGATGAAAAAAGATACCGATTAACTTCGAAATGAGGATTAAATGTCGAAAGTGAATCATGGATTTGATATACATATGTATTTACAGATTGTCTCAGGAGTAAATTACACTAATTAAGAAAGGGATAGTCTATAAAAAATGTAGCTTATTGCTTAAAGATTCTCCAAGAAAACCATGTTTTTTCCAATGAAAGTCCAAATTTATCTGCTGTAACTGAACATTTCTCAAGTTTCGTCAACATTTTTTTTTAATCGAAGACGAATTTCCAGTAAGAAAGCAACCAATTTGTGGGAAAATATTGTTTTGTCAATCTATCATAACAAGCAAAGAAAAGAAAACAAGTAAAAACAAATAATTTTCAGAAAGATTGAATCTCACGGAATGAGTCTTTCTAGCTATGACTTAGGGGCAAAGCCAGTCAAATTTCGAACAAATATCGAGATTGAATTTGAATAAGAAAACCAAATCTATATATATATATATTTTTCTATTTTTGTATATATAATCAAAATATGTAAAATGTTATACATGAAGCCATTTCGATTTTGGAAGCGTATATAACAAAGAAGATCCTATCTAAAACATCGACCTTGAAATTTATCCGGACGAGATCGCTGCCCACGGGTTCACGATGCACATTACCATAGCACCACGATAAGATCCTGTGCCAACGCCACCAGCATGCCTCGGACGTTGCACGATAAATTATGTTTTTGTCATGTTATCTCTTCATATCGAGAACGCCTCTACTAATTCCAAGAGTATAGGGAAATCGTAGATCACTAATATATTCTCATCGCCCTGTATAACTAAAAAAAAAAAAAAAAAAAAAAAAAATGGAGGACCCATTAATATAAAATTAATTCGTTACGATTTATAATTAAACAAGAAGTGAAATAGAAGCTTGTTTTGGATTTCATAATCAGCTTCATTAAAAAAACTACTTCCTGGCAGTGGGTCACTTTATTAAAAAGAGACGCAAGTTCAATAATTCTTCAACTCATCAAACGAACTCAATTGTTTACTGCTTGACCCAGTAACAGCCAACTAGCAAAATGGCAAAATAGTGCCAAGCAATAATGGAAGATATATACAAAGAAAAATTCTTTGTAATTTTTTAGAAGTTTTTTTAATCATTTTTATTCTCTCTTGTAATATGTTACTTTAGTTACTTATATATATATATATATATATATATATATATATATATATATATATATATATATATATATATATATATATATATTGGATTCTATTGCAGTGCTGATTTAAAGTGCATATAAGTAAGCTTTGGCTCGAAACCTCATTTATTGTTGTAAAACATTTTCCATACTTGTATTTATAATAGTCAATAAAAAGCTAAAATAGAAAAAAAAATTATGTGAGAACTTGGAATAAGGAAGTATTTCAGCATAATTTTAGAATGGATCGTAGTAGATACAGCAAAAGAATTCCGGTAACAATAGCATCATAATTCAAATAAGTTAAAATCTTTAAACTTTTTAAAGAATGACTTCTTTTTTTTTCAATAGTGATTCAAAACTATTCCAGATCGAAAAATCTATTGTAGGCTTTCTCTCCCCTCCTCCCCCCCTCCCTTAAGGTTATTCCAAGCTAGTATGCACAACAACCGTTAACGAATCACGATTTTTCAGCTCAAATAACTTTAGATATAATGTTTATCGGAACCGACAAGATTCCAAAAACAAAATTTTCACTACCAAAATACCAGTAAACAGCCAATCAGTCAACGTTTCGCCGATTCAGCAAGCATCATGATAGAAAAAGACAAGATAAAATAAATGGAGGCCAAATACAGCATATATCTTTAGTTTTAAATTTCGAACTATATTTAGCCATCCTTAGTTTTTGAGGTCCACAATTCTGTTGCTTAGAGGTATGATGTTTTAAACGAAATTTTTTAATTTAGTTTTCGATAATTATTGAAAATTAAAGGATCGGTTTTAATGGCCCGTACAAAATGATGTAAATTCACACCTGCCTCACCCAACACAACTAACGAATTGGATAGAAACAAGGCAACTAAATCTTATGGCGGTGGATAACAAGACTATTAGTGGACAGCGGTAAGAGAAGAATGCTTGGCTTCGGTCCCAGACTAATAGTGTGTGAGCCGGATATATTTTTGGAATCCTTTCATTGGCTGGATCAGTGACATTGGTTTTCTCTCAACGATCCTTTTGGCCTGTTTATTCTCGAAGGGGAGAAGAGAAACGACGCTGTTTAAATAGAAACGCTAACTGATGGATGTGGAATCCACCACAATAGTGAGCAATAGGCAGGATAATGTAATAACGAATTGTATGTTATAGAATTGAATATGCGATTCTATAACATTTAAATATTATCTAAACACTGATAATTTTTAAAGGATTATTAATTAATCAGGGACAGGTCATGATGATTAATAAAACAAATAATTAAAGAGTTAATTTTATTTAATTAGCCAACGCCTAGAACAAACTGGCCTACAGGATTACAACTAAGATAAGAAATAAAATTGTGCAAAATAAAATTAAAAATCAGCATAAATGGATGGTAAAACGTAACGCAGTAAATAAAAAGCAGAATGATAAAATAAAATGTTTTTTTTTTCCCTCACCTCCCAAATAGTAAAAATAATAGCAAAACCCACAAGAATGCGGCAAGGTTTTAAAAAAAATGGGAAGATACTCTGTATCCTTATGTTATGAACTCAGCTCTACAAAACAAAACAAAGTTGAGCAATTTAAGAGAGAAAACGAGAACAAATTAATTAATTAAATAAACACTGTTTAATAAAGTGGTTTTATTTATCACTTCAACTCATTAAACAATTATCTAGAATCTATTAAAGCAGTCAACCATTATCCAACATTTACATATAACAAAAAAAGGCTTCACCTCTAGTACTTATAATAACACAGCAATAATAGATGTTACTGTGGCAGGTTGAATATTACTTTATATGTTAAAAGATTCATATAAATTTAATAAGTTGGCACGTTGAAAACAGCCTCAAATTAAATATATATGAAGCACTTGAAATAATAAAATCCTTCAAATCCTATCCAGATTTTTGCTTAAATTACCAAATAAATATCTCCAATATTGCAATCTTAAATTTATTCCCATCTATAACAGAAAAACCAGTTACTCGCCGGCTTTACTGGAAAAATCCCGACCCTTAAACCGTTTACCTATAAACATCCTACCTACCTTTCTTTCATTGTTAGTTCAACGCGAGAAGAAACCAGTACAAACTGTTTGATATAATCCATTTAAACTCTGGTGAGTAACAACATGCATTTGATTTCTTGTCTTAATTAAATTCATAATTCATAAATGTTTTATAGTACTGATTTATATTACATCTAATTTAATATGTATAATAATACCAAATTGTATTTCGAATTGCTTATTTTTTTTTTATTTTTTGTGTATTTTTAGAACTGAAGATGAATGTATAACATTCGAAACTAGTTTTCAATAAAACAAAATTATAGAAGTGGCAAATAATTTATCAATCCCTAATGTAAATTTAAGATGATTAAAATATTGTTCCTTACTAATGTGTATATTAAAAAGACTCAGAGCGAGGAATCATTTTTTTTTTTTCTTTTCTCTCATCATTCATTGTTTTACTTTTCATTGTTTTCTTTTAGTTTAGTTTTTTTTTTTATATATATATGTGACCTAATTTGGTTACGCTATGTGTGTTTTAATTTTTTCAACTCATTTATTATCATTATAATTAGTATTATGCATCATAAAGTTAAAGTTATATTATGCACTTTTTTTTTGTTTTGCCAACTGCAATGGGGCTTTGTAATGGCCTGTTGGTGAATGCAGCTTAAGAATAAATAAATAAGATAAAATAAATTAATGTATGATATACCTACCATCAAATCAGTTAGTAAAAATGTAATTTATTTTACACTATTAACGGATCTTTGATTCAGAAAAGCAAAAAAAAAATATATATATATATATATATAAACCATTTGTCGTTGCCATATTTTAAAAATCTTAAAATAAGCTTCGAGAAAATCTATGAAGAACAAATAGGAAGTCGAAGCACATTCTACAGTCCCAAAAACTTTGAGATCGTGGTTATACAAACCCTTCAGACACAATTATAACTGTTTCATTTAATTTAAAATGATGCACATTGGATACTTTGGAGGCAATTCAAAAATCAAGTACATAACATAAACCAACATTTTCAAATTATAAAAACATAAAATTATATCATAACTATTAAAACAAAGTCATAAATTATAAATCACAGTAAAAAAAAAAAAAACTATCCAAAAACACGCCACAAGTTTGTTTTTAAAACCAAAATATAATGGTTTGAACTTATAATCGATCCAAATAACAGTTGACAAAATCAAGGTTATCTAAAATGATCATTATCTATAAATAAACTTAAACAGAAAATAAAATGTGCGCAATCAACTTTCTGAGAAGAGTCTTGGGAGGATCCCAAGGATGATTTGCATCTCGTAAGTTGTATTTAATTGTTTTATAATTAGCTAATAACACGGCTATCAATTTTGAAAATTGATTTAAAAAAAAATATAAAATAAAAAGAAAGCCTCGTTTGCATACTGACCAAAGGAAATAAAACAGCGAATCAGACACATTTTAATTGGAAAATATATTTCAAATGAAAAGCTCTTCTTAAAAACTGATTTAAAAAAATATTAATCTACATTAAAGATATTCCGCAGGAATGAAATGACTTTTAATCATTAATAAAAATAATAATGAAATAAAAATAATTAAACAATAGAAAACTTTGTTTTCCTTTTTAATGCCCTCGAGCATGGCAGCTAGTATTATTTTTCAATAACAAACATAAAAAATAAATAAATAATTATTTTATTTTTAAATATTCGTAGAAATGCAAATGTAATGTAAGAAATGTAATTTTATGATAAAATGAAAAAGATTAATTTGTTTAATTTAGCCTTTCAAGGATTAATTATTTTATAAAAACATTTTACTAACACATTTAAAAAATATAGAATAATAATAAATGCCATTCATTAATAGGGTGTGAAAAATTGTCTCTTATTCCTTATTAAGGTTTTATAATAACCCATACACTATCACAACCAACGTTTCAGGGTTTGTTTCAAATCTTCAAGATTTAACTAAGATATTAACTTATCCTACTAATATGGTTACAAAACGGGATAACACTATACTGGTATATTTAATGACGAAATGGTGATATGGATTTATGCTGACCAAGTAGGAATGGATAAGTCAATGAATAACGTAAATCTTAAAGATGGGACAAAACCCCGAAACATTGGTTGTGATAATTCTTGAGATTTGATAAAACCATAATAAGGAAGAAGGGAAATTTTCCCACCCTTGAAGCTGAATGATGATGTCTTCAGTTTTATTTTCTCACCAGAATGAGTTGATAGCAATATCGAAGCCTGAAGATAGCAATAGAACAATTGCAAAGTGAGTATTTAGCTTTAGTTAGAAACTTAATTATTCTGAAAACTAGGTAACGTTGAGGCGAGGTGGATCAATAACGGAAGACTTCAGAGGGAAAACCCCAAGGACTTTCTCGTCCGGTGTAATTGAAAAAAAAATCGCTTTCCATCGCTAACCGAAGTGCTTCACTGGCATAGGAAAGTGGATAGCTGTTACGTGTTCGACATTTCAATAATTGAATAATTAATTTTTAATGGAGGATGGTTATGAACTATAAAAAAAAAAAAATCGAGAAAATAAATGAATTAGTACAGTGACAGTTCATGATAATTCTTCCTAAGAAACATGTCAAGGTTTATGATCGTCGATTACATTTATAGCTCCAGTTTACTTTGTTTTCTTTGTTTTCGATCCACAACATATTTACTCAAGCGGCTTAATCGTTTATTCCGACACCGAAGAAATTACGAATAAATTATAAAACGGATGATATAAAGATAGCTTACCAAATCCGTAGCAAAACAGACACCGAAAAAAATATCTCCAATCCTCCCTCCGTAACCATTTAGACACACCGGCAGAGACAATATTTTCGTACAAAGCGTAGCGGCCCCATGAAAACTATGCGATACAATGCAAGTATTTAGCCTGGAGGGACGCCAAGCACATGTGGCCAACGCGTCAACAGAACGCACTCATGTCCAATGCTGCCAAGAATAACATTCCTCAACTTGCCAGCATCGTTGAGTACAGAACATGAAGAACTCTCCCATTCATTAATCTAAATCAAACACTTTGACTGAATTTAAATACATCAAATTTGACTGCATTAAACTTTGTTCTGTATTAATAATATAACATATTTTTCGCCTCCATTCCTCTACCTGATTGTTCAGCATACATCTCCGATATTATTCAGTTTATATCCTCTTTCCGTTTCCGTAATAATCGCTCTCTCCCATCAGATTTACATAAAACTCCTCACCATACTGCAGCATTTGAGAGACCTTTCCTTATCCGATCCTCGTCTAGCAGGAATTCCATTCCTTCTTCCATCCGTCGCGCCAATACCCTTGCCAATTTTAAATCCCGCCTATTGAATCATTTACTATCCATCTAATCCCCTGAGTATTGTATGCGAACTTTTTCCATTAATAGTCCCAATTTGTAAATGCAAGCATATCTACATTTATTGTATTATTTCCTTATTTTTTCCCCTCTTTTTTTATTACTCGAAGATTCTAAAATCCAAATTCTATTAATTTTAACATTATTTTTAAAATAATTGCTATGCCGCCAAGGATATCCCTAAGCATAATTATCTGAAAATTGGAAGAATTTGTTCTAGTTTTTTACAAAAATCTTTATAGATTTACTTAAAAAATAATTTAAATCAGAATAAGGCCTTTGCTGTAATACACGGCATCTGAACTGTATTCAAATGAATAAATAATGAAAGAAAAGAATAATTAAGTAGATACTGCAGAAAATAGATACACAAATGTTTATGTTTATTACATAGATGCACAAAATAGATACTGCAGATTTTATAAATACTGCAGAAGTCACATGTGAAAACTAAATTAAAAAAAAAAAAAATTGTAAGGACATTTTTGTCTGAGTATTGGAGAATCATCAATTGGATAATCGACATATTGAAGAATGATTTTTTTTGAGAGAGAGAGAGAGAGAGCTTCGTGATTAAGAAGCTAATAATAGGAAATAAAGCACAACTGGCATTTAACAACGAAATTTTGATTAGTGTGACGCGAGTTTCTGACACAAACGGATTTTATAAAGGATAAACAACTAAAATATACTGGAATAGGAAGATATTTACGATTTGATTTCACGCTAAGATTTACAATTAAAACTGAAATATAAGTAAATGATACTGCAATTTTTTTTACATGGCATTTATATAACTGATATTTAATTCGAGTTACAGAGTAGGCCAAGTATGTCCGATCAGAATTGCTATAAAAGTGGGTCAAGGGAAGGCATAATCCGCTGAGCCAGCCAACGGGCACTTGGAATCACGCATTGGCTCGTGAGCGCCCTTCGAACCCAGGCATAGGAGCAACAAGACGCTCCACATCCACAAGGCTAATGACATGTTTATTATTTCAGTCTTGCGACATGTTGTACCTTCTCCGCATCTCTGTTTCCTTTTCAGGACTATTTTTTTTTCTTTGAACTGTATAATTTGTTTTCCTTCTCGGGGCCGGTACCATCCAGAAGAGAAAAAAATGAATCACGGCCGATGCGCGCTTGTTAATAACAATCCGCTACAAAAAGTGAACTCTTGACAAAAGGCAGGTGTACCACGAGTGTGACAGTGGAACAGCGAATCGTACGTGCCAGGCGGCCCGTGTTGGTGAATGGGTGGCGGGAATCGCGTGTCTGGGGACATGGCGGCCCGTTAAAGGAGTCGTGTCTCGGGCGATGTCGCGTCCGGGTCGTGTTATTGCTTTCGGACGCCATCAGCGATTAACCAGACAGTTTCTAGTTCATAGTGTCTAACGATTTAACAGTCCAGCGTGTATGGGATGCTATAAGTGAATATAAACACACACACATATATATCTATATCAAAAGTTCGACATTCGTAGAGAATTTTTATCTAAAGGCATAAATCTGAATTTGTATTGCGAAGCTATAGATACTACTAGTAGAAGGTGTGAGACATTATAGATAGTAGAATGACATGAGAGGAAACTAGAAAGCCAAGGTAACGAAAACTTATGTAAGAGCGCATGAAATAACACTATAAACCACTTAGCGAGAAAGAAACCAATCAATAAATGAAGAAAACTTAGCCAATTACTGTTAATATATCTCCGGTGAATAAGTGGTTAAGTCAACAATTCAAACTTTTCAGGATTCAAACAGTTTCAAAGTCTGATTACCTCCCAAAAATCAGCCGTTTAAGGAATTTGCTGAATTATTCACATCGCGATATCTCCACACTATTAGTTTTTGACCAAACCTTTTCTACAGGATTAAGTCACCTTTTGCAACCCAGTAATGGACCTAACTTATGTTTCTTACAAGTCGAGTTAAGTACTTATTCACCGGAGGCACAGATATAATATAATCAATATATAATTAATATGCACAACATATCTGGAGTGCCCACTCACACCACTTTCTTTACCGGTCCAATACAAAATTCTTTAATGCATATTTAGATAATATTGGTCCGATGAGAATTTTTTTTTTTGTAAATTTATCTTTGCAGACCACTTAATTGCCCTTCAAATGAGCACCTGCAATCACATGGGAGATGGAAAGATTTAAAATTATTATAAAATTAAAACAAAAAAAAAAAAAAGGGTTTCCATAGGAACATGCACAGAATACTTCATAAACGTGGCTGCGAAGTTCACTACGCTGTATCTTTGCTAAAAATGGTCTGATTTTATTTTCTAAAAATTTCTATTTTTATTTTGTAGAGAATTTAATTATCTTTCAATTGACAACAGCTTAATTTACCATAAAGCGCATATTTTTTAAGTGATGCGCGAAAAAAGTTTTCTTTTCTTCATAAATTTTTTTCCCTTCCTTTTCTCGAATTTGTAGCACATGTATGAATAGTTAAAGTGGTTTATGGAGAAGGCTTTAGATAAGTTTCATTAAAATCTTCTGAGCCGTTTTGGCGCAACAGTCTATAGAAAAATAAGTTTTTCGGCTATAGCAGAACAAGGGAACCAGGCGCCGAAACCTTATTAAAAATATCAAAATCGTTTCACCCACTCAAAAGATAAATGTGGCACAGACAGACCAATAGCCGAAAATTCGTTTTTGGACTCCGATGGCTCAGAAACGCATAGATCCTATGAAAACAGTACATCGAAATTTTGACCCGATTACAATACAACCGACACAACCCGATTACAACATTTATTAACTAGGAAAGTAATAAATGCACTCGAACGACTCTCGACATGGTTGGAGGTCGAATAAGATCGATTATTTAAAATTAGACGTTTTTTATTTTCACTATACGAGTATATATTAATGTTGGCAAAAACAAATAGAAATTGTAAATAGCTTAAGAACAACAAAATAGAAAACATCCTTCAGAAGTCATTTACATGATAACATTTTTAATTATCCGAACTAAATACCGAATGGCATTAGATACCTCGAGATTCTCTCTCACGCGGGTATAATCTATCGAGAACGAGATAATTAACACTTAATTAATAAAACTATTACTGACTCTACAGTATTATCTTATCAGTTACCATGTTTAATAGAATAGACTGTAAATAACATGACAGCAGAATAGCATTGAGGAAAGAGTAGATTTTATTTAAAAAATATTTCTTGCAATGGAGCAGGAACCATTGTATTGGATGAGTTTAGAGTATTATATTTTACATTGTGTATTTTTTATATCATGAATAACAATAATTATTAGCATGCCAGCATGAAGGACATCCATTATACAATATTTCCTGTTGTTAATTCTATTTATAACTTTTATAGTAAATAAGAGTATTCTTATGCAGGATGAACAAGGAATTTATCCATAATATTATAGAACAATGTTGCAGCAACACTTCTCTTGAGTGGATTAAATGGGTTTACTTATAATGACATTTATAATCATACATATATTATATTTTGTTGTTTTCTAAAGACAACATTTTTATTACAAAATTTACGGTATAATGTACAGATAAAGTTAGCCCATAGATGAGACAGGGCATCTTAATAATACACCGGTCTGTTCTATCAAGGACGAGGGAAGAAGATTTAAGCCCGTAATAAAAGTTTGGGCTTAACGACTTTGGTAGAATGTTAGCCGAGGTATCTTACACAAGATCTGATCTTTATCCGCTCTTTTAGGGACCAAGTTGGGTCCCGCCTTTACGACCAACTATCGTCGTAAAGTTCTATGGGTTTTGTCTGCGAATGTTTCAACAAATCGGCTTATATCTTAATCTCACCGTTTTATGTTTTATCGCGCCTAATTCGTGTAAAAAAATTATTGCAAAAACTATTAGGTTTATTTCTTGACCGTATAAACAGCTTCGACTCTTTGTAAACTGTATGATAAAAACTCCATGTATACAAAAATAGTAGTGATAACGCAAGTTTAATATTTATCAATTAATTCGTTTACTGACAAGAGTCAATTTATGCAAAAGAAAAAAACCTATTGTGGCTAAACAAATAAAGGATAAACAATTATAGTATTTTTTATTTTCATGTGAAAAAATAAATATTTGTTTTTAATGAAAAGTTGGTGGTTAAAAAACATTGTTGAATTTATTCTGTATGTATTAAAAGATTCACAACAACAGATTGGCCGATTTGTATATTTCATATTCGTATCCTTAGAATATATGCGCAAAATTTTATACAGTCGATTGGTGGCCAATAAATTTGACAAATGAACAAATTATAAATCATTGATACAAGAAATGACACACTTTATTATAATTATAATGCTGCTAAAAGTTATTCATTGATTCCGATTTACAATTTTATCTTTTTATATTATCCGAGACCGCTAAAAAAAATACACTGAAGGGTTTATTACAAACCGACACGAGCTTTCCTTCCATCGGGTCGATAAGACATCTGCTGAGGCCAGGGATTGCTGAATCAGCCTATCTTTTGCCGACTATTGCAAAAGCAACGTCAGGCATTATCACTAAAAGTGCAATCAAACAGATAACAAATGCATAAAATTATCCAGCCTCACAGATTTTAGAAAAAAAAAAAAAATTGGAAAAACT
Organism: Rhaphigaster nebulosa; assembly: GCA_948150685.1. Lineage (NCBI taxonomy): Eukaryota > Metazoa > Arthropoda > Insecta > Hemiptera > Pentatomidae > Rhaphigaster > Rhaphigaster nebulosa. The sequence continues at coordinate 85,928,276 of OX411309.1, read as the reverse complement.
ATCTTCCAGTGATTTAAAATATTTCTTAGGACTATGTCCTTATTCATAGCATGTAACATACATAAAAAAGTAAAAATATTAATAAAGGCAAATATTCAATGAATCACGTTATTCCAACTTTATTATATACCAAATAGTAAACAAGAAAGAAAAGAAAAGAAACTTAGTTAAATAAATAACAACGCAAAGAAACGAGAAAAAAAAATTATTATTATAAAACGAATTATTATTAAAGAAACCACAATATTAAAAAATAATAAATTATTTTACTTTGTTATATTTTTATATTTGTTTACGGTCAAGGACCAAGGTGAGTCTACCGCAGGTACCATCGAAACAAGAAAAATGTTTAAATTTGGTTAAATAAAAGTTTTTCATTCAAGATTATTAAAATACCGATAGAGGATTTTTTTTTTAATTTTAGCATTATCTCAAAATATTTCAATTTAAAATCTTCAAGTTGTATAATAGTTTAATTTTAATCATAAAATAAAATAATCGCAATAAAATTATTATCATTATGATTTATTGCTAATTTCTGAGCCATTAATGGGTTGTTATCCTAAGTTATCTATTATCAGCCAAGATAAATTAAGCTGATATTTAAAATAACATAAATTATTAAATGGAGATTATTAACGGTATCGATATGAAAATATTTCACGAAAAGATAATAATAATTTGCCAACAATAAATTTATGTGTTTAGTTAATTTTGCATATTACCCAGGCTTAATTTTAGTTAATAATGTAAAAAGCAATTTTTTAAAATTTATTTATGAACTGATTCGTACTGAGAATTATTATATTTAAAGCAAATAAGATTTGATTTTTAAATAATAGAGAATAATAATTAAATTAATACCGAGTGATTAAAAATTAATTAATCATCTATTGTTAATTCCCCCGAGGGGAATACGAATTGTTATCCTTGAATACGCCAGCCTATGAACTGCCCGAACTTGACCTTTCGAAATATTAATTACAAAAACCCTGTTTAGATGATGTTTACCGATTGGAGAGGTTATCTAACCTTCGGGAAACTCCATTACTCACATTTAGCTCTCAAGGTTACACTAAGTTTCAACATAGTTTGTAAACTGGATATAAATATTGACTACATTGTTGTGTCTAGAAATGTTTGCTTTAATCAAGATTGGAGTGTCCGTCTGCTGATTAACCTAAAAATACAGTCCGTGATGTTCATAGCACTATTTATTGCCTCCAATTTTCATAAAAAATTACAAAAACCATGCATCTTGTTTTATATATGTAATATTTTTTTTATATATGTAATATATAAAACAAGATGCATATATATATATTTATATTTGTAAAGTTAAATATAAATATTTTTGAATGAAGAAAACTAAAGCAGAACTATGCTTTATTATTTATACTTTATTTAAATGTATTGATTTAAAGTTATTTATTAAATTTGACCTTGAAATGCTTTGTGGGTGGTAGAGGGAGGAGGAAAATATGACTAAAAGTTAAGCAAAAAAAAAAAAAAAAAAAGGAAAAAATAAGAAAAATTGTTGTTTATATGGTATTTTGTTTACTATCTCGGCGAGGATAATACGAAAAATTATAAAACATTACAAAAAATTATTTGTATTTTTTAACAGAAATTTTTTGTTTGATACCTTTCACGTTCTTCCAGATTCTGAACTTGAAAGAGTTAAAGGAATCTTAAAAAAAAAAAAATAAATAAAAATAAAAAATAAATAAATTATTAACATGCAATCGCTAACTTATTTGGTCAAAGAAGAGAAATATTGAAGTTAGTATTGTTATTGATGACTATTTTTTGGTCATATATGAATATTTTTGGAAGCTATCGGATTATCCAATCAAATCTTCCTATTGAAAATATTTGCAACATTGAGAAACCTGTGAGTCACATTACATTATAATACAAGACGCTGATTATTAATGTTTGTAAAGATGACGAAAAACGTGAGAAAGGACATCTATGTGCTATGACTGCCAGCACAGCGGACAGCGGATCCGTCCCAGTGCTCTTTAGAATTTTTTCTGAGTACTTATTACCTGCGGTATCAGACTTACAGAGCATCGTAAATGCATAAACGAGTAGCCAAATCCATAAGGAAAAGCCTGTTCATTCTAAAATCACTACTGACTAACATAATCCGACTTCATATCCTACCACAAAGGTCGGATCCGTATCGATCCGTAGATGCAGAAGTAGGGGAGGTTTGAAATCAAACCCCTAGACGAGGATTAAATAAAGAGAATTATGTGAGGGATGAGGGAAGAAACTGAATTTCTATCTGTTTTGAAAAGTATCCAAAGTCGGGACGTGACTGGACTAGCGATCACCGAACACAACGGCGGCGTCGAATACAAAAAACTTCGAGACAGTTGCACGAGGAAAGTTTGCCACAGACTTTCACCAACTTACCAACTCCGGACCCCAAATCCTTTCTACTTTTTATCAACCTTATTTGTCTGTCTCCCTGAAACACTAAATCTCGTGTGAGAACTTTTTTTTTTATCACGTATAATTTTTAAATAAAAAACGTCCACACAACGAAGTAGGGATCTATAGGAGGCAGTTATGGGCGATATGAAATAATAATGGCAATTAAAACCAGGGAGACAATGAGCATCAAAACTAGGTAAACGGTAACTAATTTGAAAACAAAATTAAAATACGAATCTATCTAATTTTGAATAATTAAATTATAATCGTCAGAATTACATAATCTGATTTAGTATTGTTTTTCTTAATGTTTTAATTTGTATTAAATCCATACGATTATCGATAATAATAAAAATAAATTATAAAAAATAAAAATATCGGTACATGCTTATGAATATAGTACCTAAATAATTTTAGACATCGATGTCGTTTTTAAAAAAAGGCGCAAGCGCCATTTAGCAACCTTTGCAGGAAACGCATGAAACAATTTTTTTTTATATATTTTAGTATATTTTATTTAATTTTTACATTTTATTGTATGCAGAAAGAGTTTATTATCCTGGCAAAACCTTTATAATTACAATATATTTTTAAGGCTTCTAGCACAGGCCAGAGTGACGACTGAAAGCCATTAGTATTTGGTGCTTACGTCATCAATATTCCATTTTTAGACCATTTCCAATTTTTTTTTCTCGATATATCGTGAGAAGAAATCGATAGAGGTGGTGTTTATGTCCCATAATCGATTGAAAAATAAATTTCCAATTTTTGGCGCTTAAGCCTTTTTTTTTTTTTTTTTTTTTTTTCAAAAAATGACATCGATATGATTTATAATGAATTATAATCAAGAAGGTAATTGTCAGAGGAGAGCCAATTATAAATAAATTAAATTTTTGATTCGCCGTTTTCGATACATCTATTTCTTACAGGAGACGTAAAAAGTGAGACAGTAATAAGTTGTATCCAAAGTTTTGTAAACATTTACCATTACTATAAAAAATTTATAAAACTTGATTAAAAAACTAAGCACAGCATCATTCTGACATAATTCGCACCATTCCTTCGATTTTAGTTAACCAATATTTGTAGTTTATAACAAAAACGATAATTTACAGATATCGAAAGAAGTGTTGAAAACAGCAGGGAAATCACTGACCTAAGTAGAACATATCGAGGACGTTTTTTTGAAAAAGGCGTAAGCGCCATTTGGTCAATTTTACAGGAAACAAATGAAACGTTTTTCCACAAATAACGTTTTTTTTTTGTTTTTTTTTAAAATTTGATCCCTTATTGTGGACAGCAGGAGTTTATTAAGGTGGAAAAACTCTTATAATTACAATATATTTTTAAGGCTTCTTAATATTGATCAAGGCCAGAGTAATGAATGAGAGTCGTCAGTATTGCTACTTACGTTACCAATAGTCGATTTTAAGACAATTTCCAATTTTTATTTTTTCGATATATCCTGAGCGAGAATCGATAGAGGTGTTGTTCACGTCCCATAATAAATTCAAACCCAAATGTAGAATGTTGGCCTTTTTCAAAAAGCGACGTCGATATTATATAAGAAATTCATGTCATAAAATAAAAGGAATTCACGATTTAGATTTGGTTGCCCCTAGCAGACCAAAATCGTTTGGTGGAACTTGCTAATTTAAAAAAAAAATACGCCCTGTCTATAAGTTAGCTAAAACCTACCGTTGTCACATGCAAACTAGCAACTATATGGATATTTCGAATGCAATATCGAAACCTAACAAAGAAAAACAAAAATTAGGCAGAAATGAACCCAGCAGAAAGAAGATACCCGAAACAACAATAGTAATAAATAAATAAATCATTTGCTTACTATTTATCACTTGTTTCTTTTGAGGCGACCTTCGAATGTACTCGAATCGAGTACTCCAATATTACAAATCAAGTAATATTGTTAAAGTTTTAATTTTAAATGAATAATTATATTTCATTTTTGTGCAATAATAACATCAGTCAAAAGGCAGACATTAAAACCAACCACAAAGAAAGAAAAATAAAGAAAGACAAGAGAAGTAAAAGAAAAAAAAAGAAAAAAATTGAAATATAATAACAAATATCTCTTGGAAAATAATTGTTCTAATAAAACTCCAACTAAGAAATTAAATGATCAAGGAAAACAAATACTATCAATGTTAAGATAAACCTTAATAGGTTAATTATACATTATCTATTACGCCATAACTATTAATACAAAAAAAAAACATATCAATCAAACTAAGATTGTGGATACGCTAAGATTCTCAACCTCATCTCTTTTAATGATACTAATATTCAATCCTAGTTTATCAACATCACAGTAAACACAGGATATTGATAAAAGAATATTTATTTATTTAAGAAAAAAAAATCGTATATTGTTTTATCAGTTGAAGCACGGAATAGATAAAAAAAAGTTCTCAACAATGGCGAATAACGTTTAGTGTTAATAAAAACTTTCGCATAACTTTGGAATGACTGTTGTTAAATTTTAGCTTTCAAAGGCATTTTTACGACGCTTTAAAAAGCGATTGAAAGTTTGTATTGTGAGGTTTATCATTATCATTTGTAATTACGAAAAATTCCATCGCTGCAATTACCAGCCTGTCGGGAAGTAATAATTGCTTGATAATTGAAAGCAGTTTATCTTTAAGGACGAGTCTGTATTTAACTCCGATGGGAACTGGAATAAAATACTTAAATTCAAGAGATGATATTATAGACGGGATTTATATTTGATGGGATGCTAAATTCATATTTCGACATCATGATGGAGGGAGTTCCTAAAGGCAAACATTATCTTGAACCCTCTGCTCTACGACGGCTAAACAATTATCTTCTGATAAAGCGTAAAAGTGAATACCGGATCCTTCTTGCGCATTCCCTAATCATCTAAATGGCGACAATATAAAACATATTTCGAGTATTGGAAGAGTGGAATTAATAGCAACAAATCCCTGCATATGCCAACTCCCTCTCCCTCTCTCCTACTCCCTCCCAAAAAAAATCTTTAATACATTGTGTGGAAAAACAAGACCACAAATAAACTGAATTATGTATTCAATACTTACTGAACAAGCAGAAAAATATCTTGCTCATTGAAAAAAAAAAAATACAAAACTTATAAAAAATACAATATGCATATTATGCTTTAAGACATAAAACTAAAGAAGCACGGCCAACATCAATTTTTATTTATTTTTTTTAATTCAGTAAGAAATCTTACGTTATCCTTATTATCCATTATATCGATGACTTACAGGTAAGATATATTTATCCACCAACAATCAAATACATAACCACACACAAAGTAACATAAATGTGTTCTTAAACATAGTCGATAATTACACGAAGCAGCTTAAAAAGAAATTCATGAAATTAATAAATAATTATCAAATATTACAATATACAATTACACTACAGAACAAAATCAGAAAAAAACTTTGAGAGGCCAAAGAAAAAAATACACCAAAAAAAGAAGAATGATGTTAGAGACTATCGCGCAAGATTTAAACTATTTATGAATAGATTTATAACTAATACTAAAACAGATAAGACAATATTGTAACAACAAGAGACATAATGTAAGTTACACAAGAAGGAGTGAAATCTAACAACACTCTCCTAATGAGTTTGGCTGAAAGTTGCCCGCTCGTAACTGGGACACTCTCAACAACTTCCCCAAGGTCTGTAATACCTCAACTTCTCTCCGGTTTATTTTTATCCAATCAGATTACACCTTTCAAACTTGAATAGTGGCCTTGATAAGTTGTAAATGTTTACTGCAGTCTCATTAATTAAAATAAATTAAAGGATATCACAGAAGGTTTTCTTCAGTTGATCTACCCAATTTAAATTTTCAAAATGTAATTTAAAACCAAATTCATTGACAAAAATTTTAAAATTAAAAATATATTTTTTAATAATTAACCTTAAAAACTCCAATATATTATTAAGCCAGGTTTTGAGATTTCAGAATTCAACTTTCGCTATTTTACTTAGAACTCAAGACGTATGGCACATTTATTGACAATAATATCTATTTTTGTATCATCAGTCACAAAAATTCGTTCCATTTTCTAAAGTTTTAAAAATTCAAAATATTTCTTAGAACATTAGAAAAACGTTTGACGTCAAACGGTTTTACATCCTGTTCAAAATTCAGGTCAACATTTATCTACGCCGTTTTTCAATATTCTTTCTTTATATTTTTCAAAATAAAGGGTGGGAATATATTTTTAAACATAGTGGAAACATGTTGTAAAACTTACAATATATTTAGGAACAGCTATTTATTTCTGTACATTGGGGAATTCGGCCAAAATCAAGTTAACCACGAGCTCGTTAACCCATTTGTCTGCGTTTTTTTTTTCTTTTAACTTCAAAAACAAACATAATTGCTATTTATAACAAAAAGAAATTTGGCACTCTTCCTTAGAGTTATATTTTGCATTAATTTTAAATAAAGTTTTGAAAGGAATTTCTTTTAGACACAACTTGTCCATTAATAAAAAAAAAATGTGTATTAGGGTAGTAATTCATCTAGAGGGTAAATGTAACCAGGTCAATGATAAGAAAAAAAAACAACATATATTGTTCAATATTTACTTTAAAAAAATTAATGTTTGTCAGGTGTATATTTACATATATATATATATATATATATATATATATATATATATATATATATATATATATACCATTATTTTTGTTAGAATCATGGGATATGAATAGGATGTAATATGAAATATTACCTATACTAGATCATATTTGGAAGATAATAGAATATTCATATGGCTTTCTAGACCATTTTTCACAATACTTATTTGTTTTTTTAAAAAATAGATTCACCTCAAATTGTGTGGAATTTAAACTAACCTCAAAATTAAAATTCTAACTCAGTCGGTTTATGCGTATAAGTAAACATAAAGTAAGTAAGTAAATCTTGAAGTTCTAGATCTCTCCAAGGTTGAAAAGACGAACTGGAAATTTGTCAGATTGTTTCTGATCAAGGATATTAAAGAAAACTTACGAGTTATAAGCTATTTTTTTCCACAAGTCATGTGGTGGTACTTACGGGAAAGAAAGAAAAGGTGTTCTAAATGTTTAATCCATTGAGCCATTTCCTTAATGACTAGGTTTATTATTTAAAGGTTAGACAAATTTGACAGATTTTTTAACAAATTTTTTTGTTCTTCGTTCCTTGAAAGTATATCGACGAGCTAAACAAAGGAAAGAATTCTGCTTTCGAGTATCATTCGAGCAAAAAATAGCTCAAAAATAATGATCAGAATAAAATGGCATTTCGTCTTCTATCTAAATGATGTTCTGATAGTTTAATTAAGGTGTAGAAACCATGGCCGTGACTAAACAGTTGGCCGGTAGATTGCGTTGCCAAGGTTTCGAATTTTTGGTCCGTCAGAGTTTTGATAGGATCAATAGGGAGTTTCCTGTGACTCACGACTTAGTAGTCCGGTCACGTTGTACCTGGGATCTTGTTCTCTTAGTCACACATCACTTCCCGACCTACAGTTACACTAAGATTAGGATTGAGCATTAGGACTTGAACATTGATTATGAAGAATGAATTATATATAAAGAAAGTATAGTCGAAGGGCCAGAAAATTTCAGGGGCTGATTTGCACAAAATTGGCACCTGATTTGCCAAAAAATGTGGCGTGGAATTGTTTTTTCCCAACATAGGAATGTTTTGTTTTGTTTTTTCGTCTTCTTTTAAAAATAAAATAAAACTATTAGTCCTCCCGAAAGCCCCCGTACAATGGATTTAGTTAAACCAAACCATATTTCTTAAAGGAAAATTTTGTCTACTTCAGGATGATGCAAATAGAAAAAAACGTGACATATCTAAATTAACACAAAACTTATATTTCCTGCATTTCTGTGGGGATTCGGACCATGGGTCATATGATTTTTTTTGTTCCTCTCAGATGCGCAAAATTAGCCCCTGAAGTTTCTTGGTTCCTACACTGTACACTCTGTATGTTTATGTGTGTGCGTAGAATACTTGACCCGAAGGAAGAAAGGTTGATTGGAGAATTTAGAAGACGGCTCAAAAAGGAATTGCGGGGATTACACCCAGCAAATATAGAAGGAATAACATGGGCATACAAACTTGTGGGCCTTAATAACGAACGCATTACTAAAATAATAAGCTCTGAACAGAAAGTTAAATGTCTGAGATTTATACCGAGAAGTAAGTGGGAGGATCATGTTATGGCTGACCTTCAGGGAGATGTCATTGAATCAGTGAATTGATTGAACCTTCATAATATTGTCCCCATGATAATAAGCCTGTACCACTACGATCCATGAAGGGTCTTGAGTTCATGATTGGGTAAGGAAGTGATGTTCCTTTACCAACGGTTATACAATGAGATGTCGTCAGCGTACAAAATGTCGGCCGATATATTAAAAAGTTTACTTAAAACACAAATATGGATTATTTCTTATCCTACCAAAACTCGTGATTGAACGGTTTTCCTACCGTACTACAAACACAGTTGATGCACCCTCCGTACCTTCTAAGAAGAAACCGCAGAGAAGAAGCCAAGGTAATCAAAAAGCAATACAAAAGAAACGGACAACAAAAAAAAAGGAGCCGATAAATGGTAGAGAAGAAATCCAAGGATAGTTGACAAGAGCGCAACCAATCGCCCCTGCCCCTGGTCCCGAACCCATTTACATATTTCTGTTCCTCTCCTCTCGCCCATTTCCTGCCCTCCTGACCCAGCTAACGATTTGCAGGGATATCTCTCCGATATTGAACAATCTAGGCACTTGCAACATAGTAAACTGACAATAAATGCATTAATGGGTTACAGCCTTATCTCCGGGTCAGATAACTACGCACGGCTATCTGTGAGATTACTAAATTCAGTCTCGATGCGATAGTCGTCATTCAGTTTATATAATTATATATGCATCAGATAAATGCTAATCAATACACAATTTTAATCTTGTAAAAACCGAAAGCAAATTCTAGTCGTAGATATAAAAATTCATTATAAATGACCGTGTAATTGTAAAAATGTTGTTTTTTAATATTCAACTATTATTTGCCTTCCTCAACAACCAACAAGGGTAAAGGAAGAATGGTAAAATAAAAAAAAAAAAAAAAAAAGGTTTTGGACAATTTCAGAACAAAGAAGAAATTCAAAAACAAAGACTTTACTCACAGGTGGCTATGGTTTAGTTCCATATTAGATAAACTTAAACCTATCATTTAGTCTTGGAATAAACTAGTCGAGAAAGGGTTAGCTCAAGAATAAAATTAACACAGCGTTATTTTAATCCGAGACTAAAAAGAAACCGACGATACGCGTTTTTTAGTCTCGAATACTTAAATCCTTAAATAAGTAATGCTAAATCGAAGAGTACACCGATCTTTGACTCAGCATTCCGACTTCTCAAAAGTCTCTCAAATAAATTTCTATATGTTTCAATAGCGGTAATTTTAGATAACATTGTTTTTATAGGATTTCAAGAAAAATACCTGACATATCACTTCGTCTTCATCATAAACAATGACCAATTGTTCATGAAAAAAAATAATAAACTGATTAGATAAGGAAAGAATATTTTGTATTTTTAAAAATAAATTACAGATTTATTTATGTTTGAATAAGCATTTTACAATATTACCTACTTTTGCTCTCCCATAATTAGAGATTTTTCTTTGAAGCGTCTATAAGCCAGATTCATTAGTTAACAGCACAGGTGGCTATGGCCATCATGACCTTGAACAGGAAAATATGTTGGGAACTTGTTTGCCAGTTTTTTTTTTTAAATTATTATTTATGTTATTTTAAAAATGGTTTCTAATAAAATATCGTATAGATATAAACATACAAAATGACGGAGGTATATTGATGCCGGAGCTCCATTTATCCAGAAGCTCAGAGGTTGGGTTGCATATTCATAAGGCTTTCTAGTCTTACACAATAGCCTTGGATATTTCGAAAACGTTCCCACAAACCTTTCCAAGAGTTAATAAATTGCTATAATTGATTTTTCAGCAAATGGGATAATTTTGACAATATACATATTGAGACATAGGCTCTTCTATAGCGTCCTTAAAGCAGCACTCATTTCTTTAACTAATATATCATGCTAACACGTTTGTTTTCAAACAAATACCTATTTCTTATAACAATTATTATACGAATGACAAATACATATTTGTTGTTACAGCCACTGAACTAGACAACAATGGTAGTGGGGACAATATGTATGTTCTGGAAGAAACAAATAATTTAGTTTTACTTCATTGAGAACTGATATACCCTAAATAGTCAACCTAACATATTATATATTAAACATAGGTTATGTAGGTTATTTAAAGTTAAATAAATAATATAATATAATGATATAAATAATTCTTACGAGAATATTAGGGATATGACAAAAATTTCAAATTACCGAGAGTTCAAAATAATAGGAGGTTAAATAATCAAGAGGTAGGGAGAAAAAAATGCAAATTAACGAGTTTGATTTAAAGTACGTGGTATGTATACAACGTGATCTTTATTTTAAAATATACAAAATGATATACAGATATGGTGCTTAATTTTGAGACACTTTCGGTGACACGATCTTTAATTTTGAAAATCATAGACAAAGTAGATGGTAAAATACCGAACTGTTTGGCGTCTTTTTTTCTTCAAAATTCCACTTTTCACAGCTTTAATAACAAGTCTTCTTTCATTAATTGAAAAAAACTTGTTCTTTCTAGAACTACTTACAATTTCACAGAATCAAAAACACGGTTTGAATTAAACAAGTATAGAAAGTATGAAAGCAGACTAGACTGCAAACGAATTATATCAATTAGTTCATGTTCAAAACAATCACAGAGGTGGGGGACTTCAAATTACAGAGTTGCGAAGTCCTGAGGTATAAAAATTATAAATTATTAGCAAGTAAGATCCCATTGCTACTTCAAATTACCAAGGGGACCCAAACACATTAACTTTTTTTCAATTTATCGAGTATTTTTCAAGGGACCGAGAAAAAATCCAAATTATCGAGAGGTTCATACTATGAAGAGTCGAATGTACATTATTATACAACTTTATGGGTGCTATCTATTATACAACAGTGTATGATCCCGGCTTCCATGCCTGCTAAAGGTCAAAGAAGACCAGACCACTGCTAAAGACAGAGCGAACACTTCGACCACAGATAGGAGAGCTGGCAACAACGTAGTGCGTGGGTTACAATAGCACCGAGGCGTTTTTGTGGCTTCACTGCCCCACAGACCTTTGTCTGGAGTGTCTTCCAGCTTGACACTGGACAGAATGGGATACTGCATAATAGAAAAGTCGGAATGTATCTTTTCTGAAAATTAATGACCCGAAAACCGTTCACAATAGCATCATAAAATCTATTTCGGATCTGTAAGCGTAATTTCAAGGACGTAATTTTCAAGGCGTAATTAATTGAAAAGTTTACAGACATACGAACGACTCACCTAATCAATGTCAATGGTACACACTATCTGCCGTAACAGATAAATAAATTAAAGATGATATGGTTTTATGAAAAATTATAAAGATGTAAAATCTCATGGAGAAACAAGAAGTAAAAAAAAAAAATATGAAAAATAACACAACATTCCAGCGATAGCTGATTAGAATCCAAAAGGAAGCAGTACAAGGTCAAAGCAAAAATATTAATTTTAAGTCTTGATAAAATTTTTTTTTTTTTTTTATCTGATTGCGAGTTGAATGCAAAGTTTTTTTAAAGGATAAAGGTTATAATTTATACTACGAACAAAATACATTAATTAACTTTTAAAAAGATAAAAATAAGTTTTATTTTTATTTTTATACCTCTATTTTAATGGCGGTATAATAGTTTTAATAGTTATTTTAATTTTAATAGTTTTCCATTATTACAAATTCACAATCTATAAGATAGATAAAAGTAATTTTAAAATCATCCTGCATAAAATCTTTTACGCGATAAAAAACATATAACGACAAAAATCCATGGAGTAGTATCGATTTATAAAACGTTTGGCTTCTGGGTTTTATTTTATTATCATACAAAGCACCTAAACAGATTAATCTCACGAAATACAAGGTATTTGGAAATAATTTTAAAATCATTCTGTATAAAATAATTTATATAGGCGATAATAAATATAAAAAGAGAAAAAAAATCCATAAAGCAGAATCGGTTTATAAAACGGTTAGCTTTTATTTTGACTTAAAGTATCTATACAATAGAATAAAATCTGATATATTTAGGATAATTTAAACTCAAAATAACAATATCAAAATATAAACTAGAAATAAAGTAATATTTTTACGATGTAAAAAAAAAAAAAAAGAAAACTAAGTCTGTCAAAAATACCTGTAGATAGAAACAAATTCAATCTAGACAGTAATAAAAAACGAAAAATCAATTCTTCAGCAGACAGGTTGGCCGGTAATTAAAAAAATAATATGAACTGTCAAATGAAATTATAAGGTATTATCTGATTTTTGATCAATTATGCCATCGAATTTTTTTTTTTAAATTATTCAATCTCAGTTTAATTGTTGATATTGAGAGCAGTATTGAAAAGTATTCATCATCATAAGAACTGAAAGCAACAAAGTCAAAAAATTAAATAAATAATATGTTTGCTATTGAAAAAAAAAATAATCTGATAAACATGACAGATAGAATGTACGTTTTAAAAATGACAGTAAACATAACGTAGTCAGTGATGAAAACAAATGTTTTACCGACAGAACCTGGGGACAAGAAATTATGCTATTTTTGAAAAAAAAAAACAAAACATCGGAAGATGAATTCTCTTATACATATTTTTAGTTTTAATTTATTAATTATAACAATACCTGAATGACAACTGAACTGACTAACAGCCTAAAATTATCTTTTATACTGTCCATAATATATTTAAAAAATTAACATTTTAACAATTATTTACCAAATTAAAGACGTTACACATTTAAAAAAATATTTAAAATGTGTAGACGTTCTTCCTTTAAGATCTGGTCTGATTTAAAAAGGAATTAAAGAGCAAGGCCAAACCACGTGACACCAAGAGGAGATAAACCACATCTTGCAGAATGTCAATGATATATATTTTTGTCTGGGTCTCAATTAAATAGGTTTTTTATCAGACAATTCTATTGGTATCGTGGAATATTTCAACAGAGCATTCAGATAAAAGGATATATCTAAAAATATGTTCTTATCAACATTTTCAAAGTAGTAAATGGTGTCTGTAATAACCTATTGGTAAATATTACTACCATGATAAATAAATTTTAAATAATTTTATCAAGAGTTCATAAATATAGCACAGATGCCAAGGAAGGAATTTGGATGAGCCCAATCATTAGTTTTGGATTATTATTTTCAATAATGATAGTAAGATTAGGTCTGGCACCTAAAACGTTTCAAAATGGCGGCCGATTAAAGGTTTCATATACCCATATCCACAGGTAATTTATTATGAAGATAAAGGAAAAAGTATTTTGGTATCATTAGACTAAAACCTCAAATAAATAAAAAATAATCCCCAAAAAAACTATTTATTACAGTGTAGTAATTAGTAGCTTTTTTTTTTTTTTTTACTAGATTAAATAGAGCGGAAAAATAAATAACTAAACACGCACCTAAGCTCCTTGAACGAAGGCTTCTTAACGTCCGTCCGCTAGGCTCCTCAGTATCTGTAAAAAAAGAAAAATATGTTAGAAAAATGCAGAAAAAATATTTATTAATCATTGAACAGTTGCTTATCATAAATTTAACAATAAGCAGTAGCATTATGTAAACATATTTAATACAATTATAGAATTTATTAATATTTAAAATTATATGATTAATGATTATATGATAAAGTTCGATGCCAAATTTTATTTTCCTCCAATCACCAATTAATTTTTTCCTTGATTCAATATTTCATTATTTCTTATGCTTTACCCCTTCTCCGGTATTCCGGATCCATTTTAAAGGAAAAAAAAAACAATAAAATTCATAATTAAAATTGGTTAGTGTACCACATAAACAACGAGAACACGTACAAGAAGTTAATGTAGGTTATAATAAATGAATTCCAGGAATAGAGAAATATGTTCTTACCACACTATGTATATCCCATTTCCAAATAAGGGAGGGCTGAAAATCCTGTTCCCCACAGAATAACGATGTTGATTTCCCCGGTTTGGCATCACAACTGCACACATGTGATCATTGAGTGGTGCTTACTCATGCACGTAGTTGAGTAAACTACGCCAATTAATCACTAATTGAATTGGCTTAGTTTACTAATGCATATCCAAGCGAACATCTGCATGTTAATTAAAGCTAACACGTCCTGTTATTTTAAATTAATTTATAACATTCATTTACGAAAAAAAAAACAACTAAAATTAATTAACTTTGTTGTTAAAAAGTGTTGTAGTTGTGCAGGTTTAGTTGCAGGGATCATACTATTTGCACAATTGGTGAATGAGAAGTAATAAAATCCACGATAATTTAGTTAAAGGTGTAAAGAAGCAAATAACTTTCCTTAATATGAAATAATGCGACTTTAAAATATGAAGTTTATAACCAATAAGATGATAAAAAATATAATAACAAGAAAGAAATATTTAGGTCATCTACTACCTCCCTCTCCCTCTTGTTCGCCCCACAGCACAACACATCAATCAATACACAAATCATCATTCATCCTCAGACGTTCTTCCGATAAAGACGGAAAATAACAACCACAGAAAATAACATTAAAAATAGTGGATTGAGCTATTTAAGGGTGCAGAATTATGTGTAAAATAATAGAGTTTCGAATTCTATGTACGAAAAGCATCAGTTTCCTTAACTGATTGATATAATTAGTTAACAATTTTTTAAAAAGTGTAATCACAGAATATTTTCAAACTAGTTTAGAAATCTAAATTCTCCTGGTAGACAGATTGAATAACTCGCCGAACTGGGGCAAAGCCGTACAGAATCGATCCCTCAACTTTAATCTGTTTGAAACAAGATTAATGTGGGTTGGAGTTTCACGCCCCCCCCCCTCCCTACTCACTCCCCCGCATAACAGTTCAGAAACTCAGTGTTTTAAAGTAAACAATTTTTTTTATACTGTTCACGGTCACGAATAAATTACCATATTCTAACTAAGTAAATATTTTTGTTAATTTAAAATTGCAAATAATTATTTAGAAAATTAAAAAAAAGATAAATAAAAATTTAAAAAGAATTAATGTAAATATTTACATCTTAATTTTTATAGACATGTCATAAAAATGTTGATTTTCAAAATTACCTCTTTTTTTTGTATTATAAATCTCATTATAAGGAATATATCGGACTATTCTGTATCCTAACTCAAAAGGTAGTAGCATAATCAGAATAAATTCTTAAATAATAATTTTTATTAAATTAAACTGATCAACAGTTATTTAATTATTGCTAGGAACAACTATTGTTTTAGTAATTCGAGATGTTGGGGGGAAGAGGGGAGGGAAAGTTCGTTTCGTGGTTTCCTATAGGCTGGCAATGAGTATAAATAATGTACTTCAGTATAGCTTTTTTATGATGTCATTTAATTTATTTTTTAAAATTATAAATATCACTCATTATTACTATTTTTTTTCTTATTTCATTACTATAATTATTTTTTTTTCTATTTACTCGTTTCGTAATTATTAGACCTAGAAACTAAATGTTTAGATTATCAAGTAAAGATTTTGCATAATTAATTTTAAATAGTAAATCTGAATTTATTCAATTTGGCAAAATAGGGTTGGACAACTTCGACCGTCAAGGGACCACAGGAAATGAATAAAGGGAATCCGCGGTCAGTCGTTCGGAGGGGAGACGGGATATTACTAGGAGGGAGAGGTTCCATGTATTAGGTTTGCTATTACCGAGATCTTTCCACTTGCATAATAACATGAGAGAGTGGCTACTCAATTATTATTAGGTACAGTATGAATCATTGAATACAAAACAGGAAACAATGATCCGAGGATACTAAGAAATATTTTAAAGGTATGCCCCATCCCTTCCTACATCTATATTTTCATCTTAAAAACGAATAAACTCAAGGAAAAATAAATTAACTTTGTATTCGGTTTGTATTCAGTGGCTCAGACGGTCATAATTAAGTAGCCACTATGATTAAGAGCTATCTCTTGTAATTCTGATATAATATATATGTTATTCTGTAAGTGGAAAGGTTTAATACAGAGAACCCCTTCCCTCCAAGTAATATACTATCTCCCCTACCAACGACTGAGTGCGCATTCTCTTTATTCATTTCCAGTCAACTATTGAGCGTCCAAGTTCGGTCAATCCCTATTTAGCCAAATTAAATAAATTCAGACTTAATATTCAAAATTAACTATGCAACATCTTTACTTGACAATTTAAGTATTGCTAGTACAGTAAGTTCTGGAAGTATTTTTTGTTTTAAATTGTCAACAGTTTTACTGGCAAATATTCAATAAGGGATGTACGAATAAGTAGTAAATGAATAAGTGGTATGAAAGCCATAATATTTACAAACGGGAGTCTACGAATATAATAATTGCGAAATAAGTACCATCTATTCCAAAAACATAAACTACGTTAAGACCCGCTTTATAAGGATCCAAATGTTTTTGGGTCGGGCTGGATTTTGCACCATGTCTTCTAACTATGCTCATCCAGTATCGTCACTAGTGACCCAGATTACAGTTTAACATAAACGAGATATACAACCATACATAAACGAGATACGCATTGTCCGTGGAAGAATATGCAAGCACTAAAAAGACTATAGATACATATTATGTCATGTGAAAGGTTCCTTTCATGTCGGCAACAATATCTTGCTCATCAGTAGTCAAGCAGGGCGCCATCTGTCCCCCGATGGAAGATATGAATCATGTAGCGGACACTGCTCCGCCCAACTGATGCACTGCTAACTGCTAAGGCAGACCAAACAAAATAACGAGGTCAGATAGGCAGCAATTAACATGGCTCACGCGATGCGTGCAACAGCTTGGAGAAAGCAAAGAGTCGAGTGAGTACGCAATAGGAAAGGTCGGTAGGCACTGCGCTAGGTTCGTCAAGGTTTCAACTGCCACGCTCCCATGGCTACTAGAGGTGGAATGGTCAGTATTGTATTCGAATACGTGATTTACTCAATGTCCTAGTTGAGAAATATTAAGAATACTTTCATCCTTTATCTATGGAACATATTAAAAATTGCGCAAACATCTTTAAGGACAAACCAGGGACGGATCAACTGGAGCTAAGCAAGTAAAATCACTATTTATTTTTTTTTACATAACTATATTTATAAATCCATACCTGCCCAATATTAATATATGGCAATTAGTAGATTGCCTTTCAAAATCAAATCTACAGTGATGGCAGAGTAAATACCCACAGGTATTTCAAGAGATGCTACTATTATTTTGAATACAGGTAACGTATTTTTAAAAATTTCCAGGTCCATCAGCTGTCAGTATTATTCTGTTTAAACTCGAGATAAGTTGAGTAAATTCTTCAAAAATATGTCTAAAATGAAAAAAGACTACCACAATAGAAGCACGATGGTGGTAGCTGTCTTGTAATAATGTAAGAATGCGTGAGCCCTGGTGGCCTATTCTGAAACAGAATCGTTTTTTTTTTGCTGAACTCCGTGTGAGATCTGAATGGTGAACTCCGCATGAGTCTTGCCATAACTCCTCTCAATTCAACCCAAATCGTTTCTCCTGGTAACATCCAGTCTTAACCTTTAAATCGATAATAAATATGCTGTGTTTTTTTTTTTTTATAGATCTTTTTATTTATTTGGTTAGCATTATTTTATCATCATCACTACTGAAACTAAATATTTTATAAACAGAAAAATAACGATATCATAATCACAAAAAGTTGGTAAAAAATTAAAAATTAAAAGAAGAGCAGATAAAATATTATTATATAGTATCTATATAGTATCCGGTAAGTCACTGGAAATATTTAAACAGGTGATAGTCAGTCTCAAAGAGTAACAAACTAGGTGATAAGGACAATGGTCCGATTCCACACAGGAAGGCAGGAAATTTAAGTTTTGTGTTGTGTTTTTTTTTAATTAAGTAACGTTTTTTATTGAATAGGAATTGATCGCTCAATTCAAGATAATTAAATTCCAATTGCACCACCGCAAAGTAGACAAAATTCCCTTTAAGGAATATAGTTTGGCTAGACTAAATCCAATGTAAGGGAACTTTCGGGCAGATCAATAGCGAAAAGATTTATGTTTTAAACACCCTGCTGGGCCACCGATATCAAACTTTTAGGAAAGCTTCAACTTTTATTAAGCTTTAATTTCGTACAAATGAAGTCGAGATATCTTTTGGAAATTGGCCTCTGATTGTTAAAACGTGCTATGGATTTTAAACGTTTCCCCGACATGGAAATGATTTGAGAATCAAAGAATCAAATTTATTAAATTTATTTTGTTTAATTCACAAATAACACAGATATTAAGAATAAAAAGCTTCTTCCGTAAATTAACCAAAACAATTCTGAAATTAAATATGAAATGAAACAGTCCCTGAAAATATTAATAAAATAAAAAGAGATAAATTAAAATGAGCAATGCTTAAATATTTAAAAGAAGAAAATAATTTTACCACTGCACTAAAAAAAATAATAATAATAAAAAACATACTTAAATTAATATCCTAATTAAAATGAATTTTCAAAAAGGACTAAGAGGACTCTACACCCTCTTGTCCTCTTTGAATCACCGTATGTCGCTGCTTTATTCTCTTGCTCATATTTTTATTTAATAAATATATTTTACTCTGCACATTACGCAGTTAGTTTGCATGTTTTGTGTGTCGAAGAATGGATCATGGGTACAGAAATAACTCTTGATTCGAATACAGATGTAAAACCTGTTATTGGTCATTCTTAACAGGTAATAGTCGCTCTTAACAGGTTTTATAACTGTATTCGAATCAAATGTTATTTCTGTATCCAATATATATATATATATATATATATATATATATATATATATATATATATATATATATATATATATATATATATATATATATATATATATTTCTAGAGATAAATAGTGTAAAATGCACCGCTTTACATTAACCGCGTCGATGGAATAACTCGATAAAACTGGAGCGAAGTCGAAAGATCGATCAGACAGTTAAGTCGGTCCTAACAAGATAAATGGAAGTTGGGAGTTCCCCCAGCCATTTCCAATACACGACTGGGGCACAATGTATTTCAAACCCCGCTCGCAAAACTATTCGTGGTATGAAAAAGTTTTTTAGTTTATTTTGTTCTCAGAATATCGTATCGATTTGTTCAAAAACACTTTTGTAATTTTTAATAAAAACCGATATATTTATAATAACAAAGTTATGCTGTTGGAAAAAATATGTATTGCAGCAGTGCCATCAGCTGGCGGTAATATTATACCTTATGAAGGCAAAACAATACCTTTAATGACAAAAAAAAAATGATTTATGTGTATGAACAATTTCCTTAAACAATTATCGCGTATTTTCCATTAGCTCAGAATATTCGGAGTAATAATTTTAAAAGTGTCGAATAAACACTAAACTGAGCTTAAAAAAAAAAAAAATCTTCAGCAGTTACTATGGGTTAGTCTAGTAAGTACTTCAGTCTAAATTACTATTCTTTAACTATAAATAGCATTTTTTAATTTGTTTTCTTCTTATACAAGGTTCATTATACTAATTAATGAAAATAGATAATTATAACATCCGCTAATAAAGCATATTCTGGAATTATACTATGAACTGAAGACGTATAAAAAAAGTACAACCTAAATAGTTTTTTTTGTTCTCCTGATTGCCATCAGAATTTTAGTTTTCTAAGCAAATCAAATGAATCAGTCAATTTAAAATAAACATAAATACCTAATGAAGACACTGTGGTTTGGCTTGACGAGAAATGTTCTATACCTGGTAATCTAGATTGAATTAGGTATTTATGTTGAATATTGACTAATTATTCCTTAACGCGAAATCAATATTGTTATTTTGATGATGATTAAATCGACAAAACGGGAATAAATTGGTTATTAATTGTTAATTACTAATTATATGTTTGTCATCGCGATAATGTTTGTTTTTATAATAAATGCAGGCAATAATTTCTGGTGGAGTCAGCATCGAACTTTTGGGACCCGCTAAGCCTTATAACATATATTATTATTACAACATAATATATATAGACCATAAAATATGCAGGGCTTTAAGTAAATAGAAAGCAACACCTGGATTTTTACGAAAAGTTCCAAAACGTACACCACACCTGCGCCAAAAACTTAAAACTAATAAAACAAATTGTAGCCCTAAAAATATATCGACACTGTTCGACTTGAAAAACTGATTCAACACTGATTGAAAAACGATAAATAAACTTAATCACTTCGAAAATAACGACATAAGAAGGTTTTAATTTTTTTATTAATTATTTTTCAAATCATGTTATTACTTTCTCCAGAAGCGAGAAAGGTACATAATAACCGTTTACTATTAAATTTGGGTTGATATAGCAACAATAACCAGATTCAATAAACTTGACCACAAGTCAATTTAAATTTTTTTTTTTTTTTATTTCTATTTCGAGACGTATTACGATTTTTTTTTTCGTTTAAGACGTTTCTAGACAAATCCTTCGACAGTGACAGAAAATAACTAACCTCTGACAACGTTAACTCGTTTTCCCTATCACTTGACCTATATCAACCGGAAATACGAGATAAACATGCACGTGTGATGGCTAGAACCATTAAGCGGAACTATCAGTAGATAAATGGAAGGATACAAGAGCTCCTAAATAATAACAAAATTATCGAAAGAACATTTGGACGCGTGCCTAGAATCTGCGCGGGGGATACGTAAGGACTCTAAAAACATCCGAACACTCCGCGTGAGATATCTTCTAATTTCATTCTCATGGCTATATTTTACACGTTCTTCTACTTGTTTTTCTATTCCTTTCTTTTTCTGCCGGTCTCTTGTTTTTTTTATTATGAATGAATCCATCCTTCAACCTCAAAATGAAATGATGGGAGAACGTCCTGGTGTAATAAAAAAAAACATCAACCCTTCAGTTTTTTTTTAGGCCCAATAACAAACCCTTCTTTGGGGGAGGTCATTTTTTTTTGTCAGTGTTTTTGTATTCACTTCCATAGCGTTGTCACTAAAGGATCGTCAGCGTATAATTAAATCAAGTTGGATAACCTGTATTTATAATTTTAAAAAAATTAAACACCACTAATGAAAATACAATAAACACAAAATTTTCCAACATTTCTGGAAGGCAGTCACTGAAAGAGGTGCCTGATTCATAGCCTCAAGTTATTCTTATAAGATAATTTGGTCAATACTTAATTCCACTCACTTGATTTATCTCCTAAATAAAGTAGAGCTTACAGTTACAATTATTTTACGGTTGTGTGTTTTTAGTTTACGGTTTTGTGGGCCCTCCATCAAATCATGATTCAAACCCCGATTTATCCCAATAATGTTCTGACAATGAAAATTTAGTGCGGTTAACTTATAATTATTTATAAGTTTAAGTAGAGCTTATGCTCTGCACGCTAAGAAATCACGCTCCTTATGTAAATAAATAAATTAATAAAATAAATTAACAAAAATTGCTGTTCGGATTTTAATGGAAGATAGACAATCAAAAACCTGCATATAATTAACTAACCGATCAACTTATTGATGGTGCTTGATCGACCGTGATGTTATAATAATGAAATAAATGAATTGGGATGAAGTCAACCGATTAATGTTTCGCCTGACATTCTGAGGATATACAGGAGTTATGTGAAGCAATACCTCCACTTGATCAATTTTTTTTTTTTATTGATGTGAGTATGGGTGTAGGATAGGTATCTCCAGGAGGGGGGAAGGGAGGCTGCCCCACCCATCTCCAAAAAGAAATAAAAAAAAACATTTCAATAATTTTTTGACAGTCAGATGACTTAACCCTTTTGGCGCCAACGACGATAACTCGTTTTTTCGTAACATTTGCGAAAAGAGCCAACGACGTATGATATATTACATTATTACTTAAATTATTATTATATTACATATGATATATGATATATAGTGTATAGTGTATGTGATGGCGTCTTAATATTCACATTATGAGAGAACTCTACCTTTAAATAAATTAATATAACTAAATACGAAATGTAACAATACCTTTAGTTGGTACTAAATGGGTTAATACAGTAATAATTTTAATTAAACTGTGATTAAAATTTGTTTATAAACCTGTTATACTTGGATGGTAACTGATTGGACCCTCCAAGGAATATATACGGCCCCCTTGGGAATATTGGATTAGCTACTACACCTATGGATATGTTGCCTGTAGTGTGCATTTATAAGATCTCGCTTTTTTCCAGTCTGATGGTTCCTGAATTAGAGGATCGTTGACTGGTTAGTTATCTACTGCTTTTTGAGAGACTTGAGGTTTTTTTTTTTAATTTTGTAATGATATAGGTACTAAATAAAATAAAATTAATATTCCTAAAAAAAACTGCATCATCCTGCTTGATTGGAAAGTGTTGACGAAAAGACGTTGTATAGTTGGGCAAGGTCTAACAATCTATTTAAGATCCTTTGGGCTACTTGCATAGTATCTAATCGACAGTAAGATCAACAACTATTACATCATATCATCACAGCAAATATTAACTTCGGTGTACGGATTACCTATTACTTCATTTAAGTACTTGCTTAGTTTCCCTTGTAAAAACTGAATGAATAACTAAGGGCGTGTATAAACGGCGTGGGTGGGCGCAGTTTCGCTAACCAAGGGCAAAGTACAAAGTATAAAATTACTAAGTATTACTACGCTGCGAATAGTAAAGCAAACATCAACAGTACGTGGGCTGGCACACATGTTTGTGGGACGATGTGTGGGTGCACCACGTGGTTCCAGTAAAACGGCTTCACTGATTGTCAACAGATGGCCCGCTCCAGAGCACGTTTGGCTACTTTTATTTCTAATGTTCGGTTAACATGGCTCCTTGGAATTTAAATAAACTAGCAAGTAAAATATGAAATGATTTTCTTTTCTTTTTTTTTTTTTTTTACACCAAATGAATAAGTAATGCATATCATTACATCATTACTGGAAGCAGGGAAGTAAAGAATTGTACATAGTCAATACAGATAACTAATCTTGACTAAATATTGAATCCTGATAAGATAAGGCTAACTTTACTTTTTAAACCTGGATGCCTTACTAAGATTTTTGACATTTTATTAAAATTCGATGATGTCTCACCTGTTTGGAAATAATTAATTACATAGATTAAAAAAAGATATATATCATAGTTAAAAATAAGACACTTCCTAAATAGGTAAAGTGGCCTAAATTAATAATAAAAACTAAGATTTGTTAAAACGTTTCAGAAATGTTTAAAAACAAATATTTTCAGTTTTAATGGATGAAACTCTTCAAGGTCATTAAGAATTCTTTGAAAATTTCATGAAGGCATACAACTTCTGTTATAACTAATAATTAACTGGATTTGGATAGAATTCATTATTGCCTTCCCTATTTCAAAATTTATTCTTCTTAAAAGAAATAGCCGTAAAAAATCTTAAACTAAGAAAGAGATTTAATGAAATATTAATACATTATAAAACCTATATTATTTACAAATAATAAATAAATTGTAGATAAAAGTAATGAATATTGATTTCTGAAATGAAAAACGATGGAAATTTTCCTTCTTTGTAATAATTCTTAGTATATAATTAATCAATTTAAAAAAAAAAAAAAACAAACAAAAAACGGTTTTGCAATAGAAAAATTATTATTCTGTCCTTGGTAAAGCTTTTAAACTATACACTGTAATATACATTTATTATAATTTCAATTAAAAAAAAAAATACCATAAGTAATTAAATAATTAGCAACACAATACATTATGATAAATTTCTATGGAAAGACATTCAACAGTAATTTATTCATTTTAAGTTGGATAAGGTCAAAATCCATCTATAAATTAATGAGAAATTATCTTCAGTAATAATCGTAACTCATGGTTTTATTACCTTATTATCGTGCATTTTCAATCAAATGCCACCCTGTATTTATATTTTAAGACTATTATAATTATTGTATATATGATGTTTGAATAAAGGTTTAAATATTTAATTTTAACTGATCCAGATCTTGTGAAAAATACTTAAAAGATATCTTGTTAATATGATTCAAAGTAGACTAGAAATGAACGGAGTAAGCTAAGAATCCATCAGTTAAGAATAAAATTATGAATTAAATTTGCGATTCGTTTTACAGGAAACTACTACCATCTAACGAGTACAACTCGTAGTGAAGTTATTTCCCTCCACTTTTTAAATGAGATGTATCACGCCAATAAATCGAGAGCCAACGATAGGCCGGCGTTGGATCGCTCAAAATCCAGGTTTGTATACACAACACAGACCCCATGCCAAGTCATTACACCAACAGCTTCCAACAGCCGTGCACCAATGGCAGATGCCAAGTAGGAAATACACCGAACATATTTGGACTACGGTAATACATCACATCTTCTAAGTGGAAAGACAGCAAAGACGCCTGCGACGAGCGCTCTATCCAATTTAAACAAATTAATAATATTTATGGCTTTGCTAAGAAGAAGAGCGCCCACTGAAGTGTTGAGGCAACTGATCTGACTTATAGCATGATATGACATATAGCGTGCACCTCATGATTTATCAGGTAAGAATAATGGCCGACGCCAAGGCGACGTACTGATATAGAGCACAGCCTACGCCAATTGCAACATTTCATTTACGTCTACTGAATATTCATTAGTATTATTCATATTGTTATAACAACAATACTTATATTTGAAACATTAGGACGTTTCTTACTGAAGATGACTGCACTTGATTCATAGTTTTTTTAAATCTATTTTATATTAATTATCCTTGCGGAAAATAAAAGAGGAAAACATGACAATTATATAACAAGAGACCTTCGAGTTCAGTGTTATTGGGGTAGATGAGTCTGATGAATACTTCTAGCGATATTATCTCCTATTTAAGAGTTACAATCTCCACTTGTCTAACACTTCTGATAACCGAAGGTTATACTAAATATATACTTTCTTTTATATATACTTATAAATATACTTTCTTTGCAGTATGCATTATTTATCATAAAACTTTTCCGTAAGCCAATTGAAGTATGACGTGCAGATCAACTCACTCGAATAAACAGATAGTTATTAAAAAAAACTGATAATTATAATTAAGGTATATGAACTAAATTTCAATTAAAAACGAGTTTCATCACCTACTCATCGAGTAAAAAAAATAAAATTAGCACATTTTTTTAATACGCGGTGCTGTTGGTTATCAAATCGAACATACTAAACAATGATACGGATTGCATATATCTATACTGCAATATGCGCATTGCATTAAGATAAATAACGGCAACATGCTAAACAAGGCCACTAGCGTCAGAAGATTCAAATAACACAATATTGGACTTATGCAATCAATGTTACAAGAGCGAGATATTCGATATGACGGTCTCATATTTACTTCTTAAGGCTAATATAGGTTTCTCGATTTTTTATAAAATAGTTTATCGATTTTTATATGGAAAATGAATTATAATTAAAATGACAATCAATAAGTCAACCTCTTCCCTCCCCTCTCTTCTTCCCCCACGGCTCTTTTTCACATTTTATTCGTAAAACAAGATTCAGTTTAAAAAGCGTATTGAAATTTGCCTGAAATTTTTTAATTTTGTAAAAGGAAATCCAAAAGAAAAAATATTTTGAAGAGAATTTTTAAAGATAATAGTATTTTTTACTAAGTACAAAAGACAGATGAACTGTAAATGTAATGTCATGTAAATATTTCCGTAGCTTTAAGTATCTTAGATTTACAGTACCAGTACCAGTACCGTCTAAGCACAAATACTTAATTTTTTCCGAATGTAGTCTGTAACAGACATGTAATGAGAGAATGCCTGAACGAGTTTCGGTAGAGAGCTGCTTACAATGGGCTATAGGAAAAGGATTACGATTTATTTATACTGTAATTTTCGGCCCAACTAATCCTTGTGATAAAAAACTACCTTTCAAAGCAATAATATAGCCTAATGAGCTAGAAAAAGTTTCAATATATCATTTAATGTGAAAATTATAATTATTCACTGTTAAACTGAATTTTGAAGTTATTCATGCTTCCATGTGCGATATACATACATACATTTAAACACATTGTATGCACTCATTGATTTAATAAATACAATACCAATCATCTTGATAATTGAAATCACTGTTCAAATAAACGATCATGAATTATACTCATCTACGAATCAGAAAAAAATTGTATCCCACATTTTTTTTCCATGACGTACGCTCCCAGAGATAACCCCCATATCATAATTAAATAATTTATGTCATTAGATCTTTCTTGGAACATTTATCGTCCTTATCTATTTTCAGAAATCCTCAATTCACCGCTTTAGTCGAGTTTTATTATAATAGGCGTAGGAAATTTAAAAAGTTGTTGATTCAACATTATTTTTATCATTAAAATGGCTTAAAAATTAAAATGGATCCACTCAGGGCACTCACAATTGTAACTAATATTATTACGAAATAGTTTGAGGCGTTCTAATTTTAGTTTGTTTTTTAATTTTTTTATTACTAAAAATACTTGATATATAACAGGTTATATAAAATAGAACCTTGAGGTTCGAACACAATCAAAATATTATGGGGAGATGACTAAAGCATTCATATGGGTATATATAATAATCTCAATAAATTATTTTTATAGCAAGGCAATAATAATTTATAATTTATAATGGAGGTTATAAATCTGCACAACGAAGCACCTTAGGCTACATAAGCGATTGCATTTCATCCCAACCAAGGACAATGAGTGGCACAGAAGCTTAGACCCTCAGAGGAACAATACCTATCACGGATCAACAGAAGCCACAATGCCCCAACACACATGGCTATTACCTTGATAATTAAACAAGGTCATACTAGGGCCACATGCCACAATGGAATACATACTTTCGGCCGTGCGATTGTACAATCGATAGGAAGGGGAAAGAATCGAATGTCGGCAGCACAGCGGTCAGCTAGGAGAAAGTGATCGGATTTCACAGGAAATTGGATAAAGTGGGTTGCATTACCTTATTAACTTTCTAGTCCAATGGTGCCGAATGGATTACTAGTCATTTCAGGGGGAAGGAGAGGGAGGTCGTAACGCTTCCTGCGGAATATTGATTTATATCTACAAACTATCAAAAAAGCCAATTTTATTTGATGGATAAGGAAACGACATCAATAGTTATCATAATTTGTGATAAACAAGAAAACATTCATAGGTTTACTGAAATAAAAAGTAGGTTATAAAAGTTTTCTAGAAGTTCCCATCTTTATATTAGAAACGGTTGGGCACTGACCGGACCCGGGTAAGTTAGAACAATTTCAGTTAACCTGACGCAATCCTACTTCTTTCATTAATTAGCTACTCATTTATTAGTACGAGTTGATTCCGTTCCGAACATTAAACTCCTTGAACAACTCACGGATCCAGCAAAGCGAAACCGTTTTCCGAGGTTCGGAAGGAATACCACTCAATAAAACAGAGGGAGTAATAATAAAAATAACAATGATTATAAACAGAAAGTAAATAAATATACATAAATCCAATGTGAAATCCTACAACTGATTAAGGTGGAACATATAACATTAAGCAAATCCTATAGAAGGCTGGATAAGAAACTTATATTAATGTAAAATAGATGCAATGATCAAAGCAATGTTTTTGCGTGAGCAAGACGTTAAAAAAACTAATTTTAATTTCAAATAAATTATGCCAAAAAGTGTAAAGTATGAAATAGCCACTTTTTTTAAACGTAATAACTTAAACTAGGTATTTTGTCCAAAAAAGAGAATGGGGTAGCATACAGACTACCGCACTGATTATATGAAATCTGAAAATATATCTTATCTATAGTTTAATAAAATATTAACAAAAAAAAATTATTGAAGGGTCATTTTGAAGGCTATAAATTCTATAAATACCGTATTTTAAACTTGAGATAATTTATATTTAAGACGATGAAATAAGTGCTGACGAACTCAAAAGCATTTTTAGACCCAGATTCATCAAATAAATTACACAGGAAAAAATAATCAATTCATAAACATCTTTAGATAAGTTTCAGAACTAATGTAAATAAAGGGAGAAAAATTCTTTAGAGATCATCTAACTACAAAGCAGGTAGAAATAGACACGACAACGAAGTTGAACGACCTCGAGAAAAAAAAAGAAGAAAAAATAACAGGTTTCAAAGGATCCAACGCGAGTAATTGCTATATAACTTTGAGACTAATATTAATTGTTATAAAGCCTAATTTGAAATATCTAAATGAATAATGAAAAATAATTAAATTAAAAAACAAATCAAGTTACCACAATGAGTAACTTATATTTCAATTTTAATGACGATGAATAAATAAATTAAATAGAAAGGTTTTGTAAAAAAAAAAAAAAAAAATGCTTTACTTTTTAATTGTTTTCGAGAATTCGTTAAAGTTGTCCTGAAACATACTGCCCAAAACTCATTTCTCTGCAGGATTTAAAGACCCTGTCAAACAGTAAATTTCCTTTATTGTTGGCATGGTAGGGGACCCACCCCAACTTCAAACGACCCCCCCCCCCATCCACCACTCAGGCTATAAAATGGGTACCCGCTCTTTCACTAGGTAGAGGAAAAAGGAAGGTCTGGTATTGAATCCTTTATAACTCGTCTTTCATTGTAGGAAACGTTCAATTTTTATTTGTTTCTGAGGCATCCAATAAATTTTAAAAAACAAACAATATATATATATATATATATATATATATATATATATATATAATATATATATACGTCTATACGCTATATAATACGCATATACGCCTTTTATGACGTGTTTCTAAACTTATAGATTTATTTATATGAATTATTTTAAACAAAACTGGCGAAAGTATTGATCAAAGGTCAGGTGAAGCAATAGCTTAATATCATACATGTCTATTTGACAAACTTGTCTTCAGAAATGTTTAAAAAAATAATCGACTAACAACTAAACCACTCTGTTAGATCACCAATAACGTCAATAAAATTATTGTTACACTGAAGTCAGTTGAAGAACAAGGAGAACAGATATTTTGCTTTGAAACAAAAAAAAATTATTGATGATGAATGGAATACATATCTGGTAGCAGCAATAACATTTCTTGACCAAAATAGCTACATCAGGACATCACACTCAACCAGCAGATTTTGCCCAATTAATTAAAGGATTAGGTTCCCTTTTACTGGAGGCTTAGTGAATAAAAAAAAATACTTATTGCTCAAAACTTAAGTGCTTTCATTAAGATTACAGATTAACAAATTGGTCTCTAAATAGGTTATCATATAATAATAATAATAATAATAATAATAATAATAATAATAAAGGAACAGACCAGAAAATCATTAGCGTTTCTTCATAATATTAGTTTAACTTAAATTGATTTAACAATATTATTCTTAAAAGCTTTAGTGTGTATTATGTTTTTATTATATTTTAGAGAATTATTATTTCATATTACAGTTTGTTTTTCATAAGTTCCTTTATTTCCTTCTTTTTTTTTTTTAATTATATATTAATTATACGTTAACAACATGTACTCATCAAAGCAAACTGAATAGAAACCAACGTGAAGAAAAAAAGAGGAAACATTTTAATTTTTTTTTTAATTTACTTTTCCTATTATTTCTCTCTTTAAAAAATAAATAAATAAACTAAAAAAACAAAAACAATAAATATTTTTTTTTAAATATTGTTCTCACGATAATCAGTCACTTTTAATATTTGATTAAGCATTTTAGTTGTATTGTAATAATGTAATAATAAGGATTAATTGTGTCATGTTAAAATTAATAGCACGTGTAAAAATAAATAAAACTAATTAATTTAAAATAAAAGAAACAAACTTAGATAAATATATAAAAGCAAATGAAATGTTAAATAGATCAGTAATAACTTAAGATTTTTATAAAATACTTATTAAACATGAATTTTAAATAATTATTGATAAGTGAAATCGTTTATAATTAATGGAGTATAAAAATTAATAGCAACCCACGAAGGGAGTTGAAATGTGTTAAAATTGAGAATCAAAATCATTTATGATAAATTTTAATATTTAAAAGAGCAAATACAAAAAAAAGTCTTGCGATTGGATCGTAGAGTTTTCTAATGCCAATTAATTTTTAAGAAGTGGAAAGAATAGATTTAAAAGGGTTTGATTCAATGTTACAAATGGATAATATTCATATTTTAACTAACTGTATAAAAACAAAGTTGAGAGCAATATATTCCTCGCCCTGGTGCAGGGCCAGACAGGAATGGGGTCATGCTGTTTGTAGATTCCAAATCGCAGCCGTCTAAATTTAATGGTGCAGAAAAGTGCGAAGGACCTAGAGCTTCCAAATATAGAAAAGGCGGGCATTCTACCTGCCCCCAAACTTGACCTGTCTAGGGCCCCATCTTGAAGAATTCTCTGCCACGGCAAGTCTTCCAACAAGATTGGCTTGAAGTCGCGAATTAGTTATGGTCTGGAAGCTATCATGACGACACAATTAGGAAACTTCACGGCGGAACAATTTCACCATACACCTAAGTAACCGGTCACAACCGAAGACCCACAGAATAATCAGGATATATTAAATTTTAAATATCTTGTTATAAAAATTATTTTTTATTTAACAAAAAATTACTGATATATTTAACAATTTATTTGCTTCCATATTCGTTGTTTTATTTGTTTAATTATAAATCACTTAATTTTTTTATCAATACAAGAGCTGTTAATTCCAGTAATGATTCAATTATCCCTTATTACATTCATACAAAATGACAAGAATTATTTAGTAAATATTAAAACTGTCTGATTCTTGTGGGAACAATAAAACAACAATTTTTTTTCTTATATTGTTATTATTATTATTATTATTATTTAACGACATAAATAAGGGAAAAGTAAATAAAATATTTTCTCTTTTTTTCTTCGCTTATTTTGGTTCTAAACTTAATAAAAAAGGAACATGTAAAAAATCAACAATAATATGAAATGAAATAATTCATATAAATATAATAAAGCATAAATATAATTTTTTAGACTAATTTCTCGGTATTAATTACTATGAGTGCTCTTAATATTATGAATATACAAGACGAGACACTTTATTGATTTGAAGCATTTTTTCATTAATCACAATTTAAAAAAAAAGAAGGAATTTCCTTTATTAAAAACAATAACCGATCCAGAGAGATCGCAACAACAATTTATTGGGCAGGACAAAATTTTCCAGAACTTTTTGACAGAATTTCCAAACTATATTAAATATTTTACTTTTCCCAAGTGTGTTATGAAATATTTTAATGTTCCCCAACTCTTTTGGATTTGAACTTTTAGCTCATTTTGACACTTGACAAAAATATTTTTTTTTCCATTTAAACAAAGTATTGAATAAAATCCTTATTTCTTTCTTCAAAAGTTATTGGTTTTGGTTTTAAATTTTAGTAACTCTTAAAAGGTTTTACCAGGGTTTTCGCAATCTTAAGTAAGTTCTGAAATTACAAATTTCTCAACTTTTTTTATTTTCAATCTACCCTTCCTTGACGATGTCTCTGAACTGATCTAATGCTACCGTTTTTTAATTTTTTTTTTTTTTTCCAAACAGCAAGACAAGTAGAATTTATAAAAACTAATTTCAAAACTTTTCAATGGCCAAATAATTTGATTTCATTCTTCATATAAAATAAAATTCATAATTCTTAATATTACTACAAAATTATAATAATAGACCTAGAGCACACTCAATAAGTTTATGTGTGGATGGTGACCAAATAATACCAAATACTGAACCCTAAACCTAATGGGTTGAAATATGACCTAACTTATTAATAAAAGGCTATATTCATAACATAAAATAAACTATTTTCTGTTGCAAGTTTTTATTTTGGTTTAATATTAACGTTAATAATTAAAAGGAGTGGCATAAGTGGAAGTTAATCGCTTATGAAAATTAATAATGAAAAGTTAATGCTTATCAAATTATATAAACAAGCACGGAACACTTTAAAAATAAAACAAATATTTAGAAAATAATTTATATAAATTCTGAAAATAGATTAAAAGTACAGAGGAAGTAACAGGACAAAGGCACTTCGGAAAAAAACATTACTCTAAGTAAACTGGAAAATGGTCGGATGATCTATAAAAGGTTATAAAAAAACACCACAAATTTTTAGTCTGCGAATTCTTACATAAAATAAATAGCACCCCTGTCACTTTAATTAATTAAATACATTCATTAGCTTAGACAATGAGAAAAAATGCCAGCGAAGAAAAAATAGAAGTATTTTAAAGTAAAAAAGAAAACTTTCCTAATTTAATCCCACCACTGAATATCGCTCTTTAAATAGTACTAAAAATATTTTTATTCTATTCCAGTACAGAAATGAAATAATATAAATAAAAATGCACTCAATTTCAATAATTAACACGGAATGCTTTGGAAGAAATTTTCTGGGTTAAACATAACAGCGAAGGTGTCTCATCAAATAAAAATAGTTTCTGATGAATCAAAAAGAGTTTTGAATCATTTACTGTTTTCCTTCTTAGGTCAGGATTTTTTGTACCCCTTGTGTTAGGATGTGTCAGGTATGCCTAGACCTTCCTTCTGGCAAGGCCTTGAATAGTTCCTTTCTCTAAGAAATAAAAAAAATGCTTTCAGGAAACAAATTTAGACTATAAAAGGAAAGAATTTTGAATAGGTAACACAAAAGTAATGTATATAATAAAAAAGTTTTAGATAATATAAACACAATATAGTAATATAAACACAAAACACCAATTAAAATAGTCCCTCATTAATTGAAACATTATTTTCAGACAGCGATATTAACCGGTGTTGCCAATGATGCTCCGGCATTTTCAAACCCTATTATCCGGATCAACAATTGAAAATTTGACCAAGTTTATTTCCAATAACTTAATTTTGTTTATCAGTACACATTTGCAGAATTATGAAAACTATTTCTTTATTTTTTTATGTTACGTTATATCATTCAGTATAAAATTTCATCGACGTGCCAAACAGTGACAGTTAACCATCTTCACTTTGATGACTAATTTTGTTATATTTATTTATTTTTCATTTTATTTAAAAATGATTCCTGGTGAGGCCAATAAACTTTAAAAAATTGAATTCATTATTTAAAAGTATTTTTATATCTTCCAATGCGGTTATAACTTGAATTTTCAATAAAATGTCTTAATTGTGGACTTATATTTTAGTTAATCAAACATTTATTTATGAAGAACCTACCCATAAAAACGAATGCTAACAGAAAGAAAAGGGAAACGCGCTAAATTTAAAAATAGACAGTATTTTAGGTTCCAATTTCAATTAAGTTCAATCTCCGGCATTTTTGGGGTTCGGTCTCCGACAATTGGTGTTACTCGCGCCGGGAACGCTGTTATGAACTGCACGTCAATGCGTAATTACGTGCAGTGAATTGAAATATTAATTTAAAAACACAAAACAAAAACCACTAAATTTTCCCGTACGGAATTTTCTACTAAAGTAAGATATATTTCATTCAACTTTAACTAATAACCGATTACAGATGCATTTGGGTCTGGTTTAGGAACCTGTTTTCGTAATTAAACCAACTCCAAGTCATTAGTGGGAACAGGTTCCCAATACTCTAGGTTCCACTACCGTTAGCTTTTATGGGCAACAGGAAAATATTTTAAATCGTGGCATAAAATAAAATAATTTAATTCATAAAGGCAAATGGATTTGTTAGTCGTAACGGTAGGATATGGTTTAGAACATTCTTATCAACATATTTGAAATTTATGACTTAATGTAATATTTAATTACACTGTAATGCAACTTAAACCTATCCATAAAAATTGATTAGCCTGATGATAAATCCATTTTATCAATCTGCATTTTTTCACAGTAAGAATTCAGTGCTAAATTAATTCATTTATATTGCCAAGATCAATTTACCATCATACGAAAATATTTATATTAAAATATTGTATTACAAAAACTTATACGATTATATAATATATCACCGACAGTGAAAACTATTTCAAAACTACATGGCAAATAAAAATGAACAATAATATTTGACTTGAAATCATAACCATAGCAAAGATATGTTAAAGGACTTTCATGTGAAACTTTATGAAACATAATTAGGTCGTATATTACAGAATTACTAGCAATAAAATAAATAATTGTAGGTACCTATTACTTAGGTACCTATTTATTTATTATATATCATAAAATAATTCACATCAGAATCTAGAGAAATTTTATATTATAAAAAAGTATTATAACAGTTTCAATAAGACTTTTAAAATTATTAAAATAAATAGATCTACTTTATTGTAGCACTCAAACATCTTGAAAACTTTCTACCAAATAATTCATGGAGCTATTTATTATAATAGCCTAGAAAAGAAAATTTTAGGAAGCATGCATATTGTATAATTTGGATCATAGAAATAATTGTTTTTATAAAGTAGAATTAAATAATATAGAAAGTTTCAAATAAATTACATAAGCTGATATTTAATTTTAATCCTTAAGTTACTTTTCCATAAGAATGTAATGCTAAAAATAAAAAAAATATTTTAAACAATTTAATTTTATTATTAGAACGTTATTGGAAAAGAAAAAAAAAAATCCTCAAGCCATCTAAATACAACTAGATGACTAAGCAGTCAATAACTAACATCCATCAGTTGTACTGTCTCTATTTGGTTAGCACTCCTTAGTCCCCAAGACAATTAAACATATATTGGGCGTTGTCTGGTCAGTTAATTACTGATAATTGAGAAACTGAAGCCTTTACTTTTGAAATCTTCCAATGATTTCTCAACGATAATTTTTGTAGTTTTTTTTCCTTAATTAAGAATTAAATTATTTAATTTATTAATTTTAAAAGATCATTTAGATATTATTCCTATCGAATGATACCAAACAATTTTTTAATAAATATTTTTATTATTAGATTTCAATAATCCTTGGCGTTTAGTCATAAAATCAGATCATTTTTTTAAATATATATTCTTTGATAATATGTTCACTCTACATTATATAAACAAAAATGAAAAACGTTTTTAAATTAAAAATTCAAATACAATAGTCTTCAGTGGGTCATCATAAATATTGTATCATTCTTCCTTCCGTTAAAGCTCTATATAGACACAAATTTTATACTATATATTACTATACAGGTACCTATTACAGCATGGAACCTGTAAGTTATATAAATACATATCCCACCCATGAGGTAACTAAGAAAAAAAAAAAAAAGTTTTCTATGAATAAATAAATGTTGTCTAAAAAAAATTAAATAAATAAGAAAAAGTTACAACATTAATGAAATAAAAGACAATCTAACACTGTAGAGCTCAAGAGTAGGGCAGTGCTGCTCTCTGTTGAGGAAATGCCCTAACCAAATGCCTGCACCTACAACACTTCTTAGCCAGAAATAGAAAATAAAAAAATCAACATTCTCTCCTCGCTAATGAATGGCTTCGAACAAAATGAATCGATACGAAAACTCGATTCTAATGTATATTTATGAGACACACTTCCGCAAGGGTTTTAGACAACCTCAAATGCAAACTAATGCAAACGGTTTCCTATTATTTATAAGGCCGTTACAGCTGACCGGATATTTTTGTTTTAGACGGGGCAATAAAAGTTATGGCAATAATTTATGGCTATGATAGAGTAAGTATCATAGTGGGGCAACAGTCGGCTTAAGAGATAGAATTGCAAATTTCTCCGTAACAAGATCTCTAATCTGGTTTATTGTACAACTCTCGTATCTAAAGATTAGTACTTGGCTAAGAGTGGGTTAGATAACGCTTGAACTAGCGTCGTTAAATTTAATACTACATGACTAAATAGTGTAATTACTTTCGTCTTTAATTCATTTAGGAATTCATGTATCAGGAAAACCCCATTAGAACCCCTTAAATAGCCGTTAATTAACCATATAATCAAAACTTACGATGGATAATTAGAGCATACAATTTACATACATACATACAAATTAAAATTGTATAATTTAGGACAAATAGTTCAAATCAAACAATAAAAAATATACTCATAAATATACACATTCATAAATTATTTACAAGAAAAATAAATAAATACAAATAAAAATAAAAAATAAATTAAACTAAAACACTGAAATAATAAAATACGGAAGACAAACAAGTTAAATTAAAAAAAAAAAATTATAGCAAAAAGTTAATATTGTTTAGAGAACTAAAACAGTATGTTTATTTTATAAAAATAAATAGCGAGAACTCGAGAGCTCAAGATGCCAAGGTTAACCACTCTCGTAAAGAATGTTTCAAAACAAATTTATCGTTTTTACTATGAATTCTAAGAAGCATTCTATTTTTAAAGCTAGCAGCAACTCACTCGAAGTGATTCACGATGTGCATTTAACCAGAGTTTTTGTAAAAGTTATTTAATGGCTAATAAACATTTAACTTGTGAATCATACTTATACGAGTATATACAAATAAATAATGGTACACTGCACCATTTATTTTTATTTAAGACATTTTTTTCAAATTATTTCTAATTTTTACTTTCACTTACCCAATATATGAAATATATAAGGCAAAGAATTTTTCCTGAATTTTTTTTCCAAGTTTTCAATGTGTGCGTGTTAGTTTCATTCTTTTCAATTAAAATCGTTATATAAATTGTCTTTAATATAAGCTATGCCTTATCTTCATTGAAATAATCCGACAGGGCTTAAATGGCGAATTTTCAAAATGGCTTCTTCTTAAGTCTCTTAAATTCTGTTTATTTGAAATAATTAGCCGTCTATCATTGTTAGTAGTAACAAAAAATGGATAAATATAAACTACGAAGGAACTGATAATTAACTGAAAAATGGAGAAATATTCAATAATTTCTATTTTTATATTAATTGATGAAAAATTAATGTTTCCATGGAAACTAAATAGAAAATTTTAAATTTTATTTCAAGTAGCCTGGTAAGTGAAAATTGTGTGGCGCTTTTTTGTAAAAAAAAAAAAAAAAAATGCACAGGTATGAAGTGAATATGGTTCCGTGAAAGTGAATATTATTAATAAATTATAATTTTCACGTCATTAATACAATATATAATAAAGAAAAAAAAATACAACAATATTTCTATTGACAGCGATCCAGATCCGACCTCTAAGTAATGAATAATAAGTAATGAAAATTTAAATTGAACCAATGTTAACATTCACTGAACTGAGATAAAAATCAAAAGCAATAGTACAATCTACCCATTGTAACCCAATTTCGCATATTCATCCATCTATTTCGCTACGATTCCAAATAAAATGAAAAAAAAAAAAAAAAGAAACTGGTTCCTGGAATGTTTCGAAACTATTTTCAGATGATAAAAAAGAAGCGCCAAAAAAAAAAGGTGGACAAAGGGTCTGAATGTGGGGCCAGGTAGAGCTCCTGAAAAGATTTAATGCTCTCAAGGTCAGAGCCATGGATTGGGGGGTCATTGACCTTTACTATTCACCGCTCGCCTCCATCATCCTTTATTATCTTTGAATTATATTATCGATAAATATCCCCTGCCTTCTCTCCATATCATTCCAAATTTATATCATTACTACATGTATTGCAAGGTCTAGAATAACTTTTGTTGAGGAAAAATGATGTGTTTGAAACTCATCAAGAAAACCTCTAGACCCCATAATT
This sequence comes from Rhaphigaster nebulosa, assembly GCA_948150685.1. NCBI lineage: Eukaryota > Metazoa > Arthropoda > Insecta > Hemiptera > Pentatomidae > Rhaphigaster > Rhaphigaster nebulosa. The sequence goes on along the minus strand of OX411309.1, from coordinate 85,889,909 downwards.
ACTTTTTTTATGATTTACTTTTTACCCATAATACAAGTTTGCTTTTGAGCCGTAAAAAACAAAAAAAAAACTAGATATAATTTATTTATTAAATGAAGAATTTTAAAAATTTTATCTAATGGGAATAATTTGACCAGAGCTATTCCGGATAAAATATGGCTATGCCGCTAAACAAAAATTCTTAATATTAATGATACTTATTAAACTAGTGTGCAAAAAATTTGTTCGATCGATTGATTTTACTACTCACTTTTATGTCTGTCTATCACACAAAGCCACCACAAGGGACATTTTGTGGAATTACAATAACATAAGTAAAGCGAGAAAAGCCTTAGGAGTTAATACAATAGACAATAACGAATAACTGATACAGTAACACAGAACGGAAGAAGTGCTTCTACAAAAAATCCAATCCCTATTTTCACAGGTGCTTTAATTAGCCAATTACGGCTCGCTTTTCCAACAAATTATATGATTCATAAGAATTACACATAAGTTTTATTTTAAATACAAATTATATGTATATTTCTTTAAAATAAAATTTAATTTAAGACACGATATAAATTACATACATGATATGTATGTAAATTAGATCGCTCTTAAATTAATATAAATATTTTTAAAAATATAAGTATAATTTAAATGACCTAATTTAAGATGCATTTATTTTTTTTTTAATTTAAATGGATCTTAAATTAGGTTATTAAAATTACAAATGTCTGTTAACATTTGTAATATAATTTCGTATCAATCTACTACGAACAAAAATAAAAGTACATAAAGGAAAACGGAAAAAAAAATAAATATCCGGGTTTCGGATATGACGAATCCAGAAGGTTCTACTGTATTTTTGTCTCGACCAATTAGAAATATATAATTATAGTTTTAGTTAACATTATACAACATGCTTAATAAACTATAATTACTGAAATTAGACTATTAAATATAAAGAAGCTCTTTTCAAACATAATTAAACTCTCAAATACAAAAAAAAATATATATACAGTGAAGGTTTTACTCCTAAGCTAGATAGAAAACCCTGATCATCAGCAATGACCTTGAGAGGGAGAATACCTGACACCAAACATATACTTGAAATCATTGTCTGACTGACGTAACTCCGTCACGGTGTAATTTACTTTTCTTTTCCATCGAGATCTTAACGAGGAAACATCTACTTAAAAAAGTAAAAAAAAATATAAGAAAAGGAAAGAAAAATGAGAATAGCCGCCATCACGTGACGCGCTAATCCTATTGGCAGGATGAACCGCACACGGTATCATTTGCATATAAACTGCACGAGGTCTATTAAGCGTTCACATGAGCGCTCATCTGTTCCCACACTATTCACCCCTTCCCTTCCCACTATTACAACGAGTGGGAAAATGCATCTGTTAATTTTTAATTCAATTTTCACCTTTTCGTTAAAATAGTTTAAGGTCTATTGAGCTGGGTTTTTTTATGGATGTAAAGCATAATTTTGTACATGTGGATAGTGGTCAATATTTATATTTGAATTGTTGCACACATAATTAGACTTTTAGCCTATTTACGATAATTATACTCGAAAAATATGACCAGAATAATGCTAATACGATTATAAAATCGAAATCAGCAAAATAGAACACGACAGTTTAACTCATATACAACACAGAAATATAGAATTATAGTTTTAGTTAGCATTATAGAACATGCTTATTAAACTATAATTACTGAAATTAAAACCGAACGATGATCGATTTTTTTGCAGTATACTTTTTTTGGATACCTGGATACTTAGCACCTACCAAACATGTAAAGGACTACATATGGTACCATAATGGATCTCAGCCATCATAGACGGAAAAACAACGCTATATATGATACTGCCTATCTAATAACCCTAAAGCAACGCAGTGCGAAGTAAATTTAAACATGGTTTAACTATTCCTGTAACACAAAAACATAATACGTTTTTAAGTTCCAGGGATTGAACATATTACGTAAGATCCACAATCCTCCTTGTTATGTCATAAATGATCTAATGCACAGCGACCTCAATGTAACACATATTACAAATCTGGCCAAAAATAGATTCTACCATTCCTCCATAGACTTCAAGAAATCCGTAAACTTACTCCCTAATCATTCGAGACGAATTTGTTCCTTGCCAAGTCCAATCAAACTCACTTTCAATAATCATTTTTAAAATGCTACAGAATTCGAACAGTTATCTATTGATTTTTATAATCAACTATTGTAAAAGTAAAAGTTACATTAAGAATTCTTACGGAAGAATGTATTGAGGAAGGACAAATTTCGTAGCATACATACATTTCACCACAACGTAAGTAGCATTGTTGATATTAAAAAAAAAAAAAATCATGAAAACTATTTAATGATGTCTACATAAATAAATACGTATTTATTCATGCAGCCTGGATGGGTGCATGGGGTCTGTGAATGTCACAGACAAAAAGCAAAGGTAATTGTTTAAAGTAATATTCTGTTTAAAAAATAATGATAAAAACCAAAGAATGTAAACACTGTTGTTAAAAAATGAATATAATTCTTAAATTCTTACTACATTTATATGAAATATGATAAAACTACAAATTATTGTATGTTAGTAAATATTTTGAGAATTGCAATAATGTATTAAAACGATTAAGAACATAAAGATATTATGCAAACCCAAATTACAACTCAATACAGAACCACACATGTTCAAAGAACACTGATTGATCAAGTAGTTCCAAGAATTTCCCTGAGCAAACAATTGTGGTGACAAAAGATAAATATGGAATGATAAAACGCTGATGAGAGAAAAACATCTCCGCTTGTGACCGCAGCGCGAATGTCACCTTTGGTAATGATTGCGAGTGCGGAATTGTGAGGGGAATTGGCGTACTGCCAGAATCCAGGCGGCGATGCTCACAATTAACTTCATTACGTAACTCCCGCCCGTAGGAAGAGACTGTACAATAAAAGACACATCACGAATCGTCAATAGTTACGCAAGGGAAACAATAGGGGCAAAAAGAGAAAGAGGGGAAGGGTATAAAGATGGTGGGATGGATCGCCCTATTGTCCCGAGGGTATCTGGAGGGGGAGCAGTTATTTTAATAGTTAAACATCAATCGAGGTTCCTTATTCGGAACAGCGGGGGAACCGGTTCCCGGCGTGACCTAACTAGGGAACTGGTTTCGGTAACGAGGAACCTCCTTATATAGCCGTCGGGTGACTTTTCTCCGTTCGTTACCCTTACTTCGCCTGGAAAAAGAGGAAAAAACCTCTTTCTTTTCCTTTGTCGCCGTTCTGGGAGTAGCTTCCTGGCTGAGTCCTCTTGAGAATCCAGCAAAAAGAATCCCCAAGTGATCAGAAGAAACTATTAAAAAAAGAAAAAAAAAAAGAAGACAAATGACATAGATTTGTAAATATGCCAAATGTGGTCAGAGTTAGTAGCACTTCCTTTCTTTCTTCAATTAAATCCCCATTTTAGCATTTATCTCTCCAAGAATTATAATTTTTTTTGCCCTCAATTGTCGTAAATAATTTAAAAATAAATTAAGTTTCCTTATCACTTCTTTCCATTAATTTATTTTGATAATTACATTTTTTTAAAATATTTGGGCCACTCTCAAAAAATAATTAATTAATTAAAAATAAAATAAGTTTCCTTATCACTTCATTTCATTAATTTATTTTGATAATTACATTTTTAAAAAATATTGGGCCACTCTCAAAAAATATTTCTCCAAAAATATTTTTATAAAAAATATTTTTTAAGTTTTGCATTGAATTTATTTTCATCTTTATTTCATTTCTGGTTTAATTCGTTGAGATGGCATACCATTTTTATCAAATAATATTAGGTAATACAATAATAAAATAATATGTCTAGATTCCTAAGAAAAATGAATGTATATGAAATAACATAATTTTAATATATGTATAAAATATATATATATATATATATATATATATATATATATATATATATATATATATATTAATCCAATGTAGGTACTGTGTATTCATATATATAAAATAAAATAAAAATGAAAATAAATGAACAAAAAACTTAAATTCCTTGTATGTCCATTATAAATATAGTTTTTTAAGGAAGCTAAATACTTTCAAATCCCTAGATATCACGCCAACCAAAACCATAAAACAAATCAAATTTGACTTTGAAAACACTTTATACTTCCTCGGGCGGTAAAAATTAAGATTTCAATCAGTCCAAAATAAAAATGATAAATACACCATAACGTTATAAGATAAAAGTATTATCTCAGGAGTGAACCTTCAGGAATACAAAGGCATATGAGACTTCGGAATACGAAAATTAGCATAAAAATTATGAATTCAATATAAATGTTAATTTCGAGAGAAAAAAAAAATGTTAAACTCCCCTTTCTCTCTGGAAGAGTTTGATTTAACTGGGGGGACTCTTAACAAAGAGGGACGCGCAATCCCTAAAGTGACAGCGCCATGCCGAAAACGCATTTGTGATACTTTTTCTGATACAGGGAATGAGTTTAGTTCTTTCTAAATTAATATTTAATTGTTTATACTTCTAATATTTAATAATATACATCAGCATAAATGTCAACTAACAATATTTCAATTAATAACTCTAGATGTATAATTATTTATCAACAAATATCCTAGAGGATCCTTTCATAGTGCTCATCCCAATTCCGTAACCTAGAATTTCTTCTAGACAAGCGACTTAGATGAAATTCTAATTAAAGACAGAAACGACAACAAACTGCACGAACATTCCGAAAGCTTGAACATTTAGTTGATTAAAGCTGTTAACTTAAAATTCATTGTATGCCCAAGAGCAAAAGCAGGGAAATTGGACAATACATATACATTGTATAATAAAGTTGAGGGTGAGACGGGTGACAGAAAAAATAAATAAATAATTCATTTCAAAAAAATTAATATGGCTTATGATCAGGTCACGAAGTCAACCATTTTTTTTCCCCCCAAATCCAAAATCTTTCAATGAAACCTCCTAATTATATGTTTAGTTAAAATATAAATCTTAATTCTAATTTATAGACTAAAGGTCGGAATAGATCCATTATCCGTCCGCCGTACGCGGCTTTTCTCCGAAACAACTGGAACGATTTTCTTGAAATTCGGCCCCAATGTCACAGGTCACCCCAGGTTGATCCTCGGAACTCGACATTACCATCCGTCTGTATTATTTTCAATAAAAAACCTTTGTAATCGACCCTTTTCTTATTAAAATAATTATTTCAAAGTAATTTAGCAAATATTTGATCTAGTATTTCTTGATTACTTTTGTTAAAGTAGTAAATGGTAGGTATGACAAAAGAGAATTTTTTTACAAGTACTTATGGAGTACACATGAATTATAAAGAATAAATAACAAATAACGAAACAAAATAACCAAGTTAACAATATTCTATATCTAATTAAAATAATCATTATTAGTTATAAACTATACAAAAAACTAAAACAATGGATACTTAGAACTCAAAGCCATTTACAATATGATAATTTCTCTCCTCTCCGTTCAAGGGTATGATTAAGGTTCAAAGTTAAATTCCAACCCAAGTTTGAGATTATCAAGTACTAAGGCTAATATAACTTTAAACCAACTTCAACTCATTAATTAAATGAGAAAGTCTTTCAAACTTTTTAATTTAAATGGAAACGTGCTTTTGACTTTTTGTTTCTATTTAATATTAATATTCTTTTTTTTTTATTTTTAATCTAGTTTTATTGTTTTTGTAATTAACAAAAACTTTGAAATAGCTATCAATACATTCTATTATAAACTGCCGTTCGAATATTTAAAAGGGTTATTCTGTAATTACAAAACTCATAAAGGAATTTCTTTCTCGAAACGCTCTAAATGTGATCAATAATTTATATTATATAAACGAAAAATGCATACAAAAAATAAGTATTATCAATAACATTAAAAAAAACAATAATAACAAATTAAAATGTGTATAAACTGTCCATTCTGTTGAAGAATTGTCATGCCTATTTACCTCTCCTATTACGAGATCTAATCTATCTTTCATAATGCACTCAGGTACCTCACCTTTCACTAAGGTCAACGTGAGAACGCGTGAGTGAAACAAGACGTCCAGAGATTCAAAGCAATCCCACAACCACATGAGTTTTTTTTATTATTTTCTCCACTCCAACAAAGATGGTGGACGAACAGGTTTTATTGTAACGATCAAAATCGATTGCGAACAAACATAAGCATAATACAGATATATATATATGTATATATATATATATATATATATATATATATATATATATATATATATATATATATATATATATACGCTATTTAGGTCAATTAAAAAAATGGTAGACTCTTGTTGGTACTGCCCACAGTAGTGGCAGGCAGCGAGCGCTTGCCAACCGTTACTGCAGTTACTGCTTGTTTATTTCGTTGAAACTGCTCACCGTAGCGGTCAATTTCCCTCAAACTTAACAATCTAGTATAAAATATTGGTAAATATACATGTTGGGCTTGAATCTAATAATTTCCATTTGTATCGCAAGGGTAAAAATACACACGATGAAATGGGTGATGGAATTGTGATCTTATTTAATAAACACATGCCATTACGCCTGCCTCGATAATATAGCTAGGTTATGTCTATATCAAATAGTTTAAGTACCAATAAACCATTAATTCCCAACTTCTACAGAATAATGGTTTCTTGTAATATTTTGAATAGAAAATAGAAGGTATATCTCTGGTTTTAAATTGATTACAATAGACAAGATCACAATAGATTCCTGTGATTACTAAAATTAAAAAAGAAATTTTCATTTTTCAACGTTTGAACTTCAGTATTTATTTAATAACAACATTTCTTTCATTATTCATTTAATATTAAATTGATTTATATTTGAATATCCTTAAAAAGAGTATACCATGTAAAATGTAATGAATAGTGTTGATACTTCAATCCTACAAAATTGATTGGCTAACAATTTTTTTAATCTAATTTTGTCAAAAATGGCGAAAAATAAATAAATATAGGTAACAGGGACGTTGGCGTAATTATCAAAACTCTGCTCCGAAATGAAAATATAAGCCAAATCGTCGTACTGCCGACCGACAGACTCCTGGAGCGGTCAAGACGAAGCAGTATGACGTCATACCTGGACTGCCGAGCAGTGCCAACGAAATATATCTCATTCTATTCCCTTAAAGCAGTAGTCAGCTGCCAGCAGCAACGATGGGCGAAAGTCTACCTTACGGGAATCAAGAAGAAATTAAAATTAAGTTCAAAACTAAAATTTTAAGGAATTTAATAAATCGAGTTGTAAAAATAATAAATATTACAAAACGAGATGAGACGTATTACGATCTGAGGAAAAGTTTCATTATAACATCCAATCCCCTGGTTACATAACTAATAAATGCTGACGCACACTCGCGTATATTACGTACAAACAAACAAATGATCAATACGTGCACCACTTAAAGAAATATATAGCAGTCCCCATAGACAAAAAGAATTATTTTTACCAGGAATGTTTAATTATTTTTGTTAAGACAAGAATTATCTCCATTAAAAAAGTTATACCTACTTCAAGAAAATATTTGATGAACATGAATCTTAAAAAATGGTGTTCAATCATTTTCGAAATTGTGAAAACATGGTTGGTGGAATCTTCGATAGTAAAAAAAAATTATTTTTTTTTTTTTGGAAATTTGCATGAAATAGTGCTCATATAAAATAAGTTCTTTTTTTTGTGCTAACCTAATAAATATAAGTATAATCAAAAGTAAAGTAAGAATGTGAACCAAATAATGCCACAGAACAACCTAACCTGTGTTCTTCCAAGTTAATTCATACCTTCCTTCACTAAGCTACGACCTAGTCGTTGACCAACGATTCTAAAGAGGATAAGCAGCAACTAAGATGTAAGTAAAATTACAGAGCACGTGTTGGAAGGCAGGTGGTGGCTACCAGCTGCTCTGTACCCAAGGACATCCACTTCTTTGTCAGTACCAAGAACTAGCAGGCTACCGGTTTCTCTCAGGAGTCGATAAAGCATGAGACAACTTTTCACACATGTATACTAAGAAGGATAAACATTATATAGTTAAGTGCTTTAAGTATATAAATAATAATAAGTACGGTAAAAAAACAAAAACACGATAATATCGTCAAATGATCAAATTTTTATGAGGATCACACAAAAATTGAGGAAAAACCTGTGACAGCACAATAGCATTATTGACAATAATATAAATAAACTATTATGTGAGATAATCAGAAACAATGTGTGAAAAAAAGATTATCTCACGAGTATATATTTATAAATGTTATGGTTGAGCATTTGACATTCAGCAAGAGAAGACTGAAAGTACTTTGGGACACATGAGTGAATCTTCATGCTTCATGCCTCGATGGAACTTAAGCTATCCCGCTTTGTTAACCTTAAGCAGAACTTCACGCTAAGAAGAGGGGACCGAATCGCGATTTTAGAGCACAAATATGTCAGAAGATTGTTGAATAATAATATGAATAAGAAGTAGCATGTAAGACAGGATTTCAATATATATATGTACATAATAATAATTATGGACATATACATATATCATAGCATAGTAAAGTTTAAAAAATACAGTAACCTTAATAAGGGTAATTAGTAAATTAAATAAGAGCAACTCGGCCCCAAAGTTAATCAAAAAGTAAAAATAAATAAACAAAAAATATATTTTTATAAAACTTCATCCGTCGTACCCCCGTACTTAAGCAGTTATATCTTGTTCTCTTGAACTTTTCTATTGCCTTAATAAAATTTTCGATGAAAGCTTGGAGGAATATGTAGTGAGTAGCAAAAGTCCTGAAGGCTGTTATAAGAACTTGTTGTGTGTGTTTAACTCCTCCATTAGTTTTTAAATATTTTTATTTTGTTAACTCGAATAATTCGATGTGGGAAAACATTCAAGTATTTTTCTTATTTTAAAACAGCCGATATTTTTTGTTAAATTACTGACAAACGCTGACTGTTTGACAAATTACTGACTGTTTATTAAAATAAAACACGCTGGAATATCAAGTATCAGATTCATAAAAAAATAGAAGTATCATAAATGAAAATTTTTATATATTTACTAATGATAAATAGCAATAATAATATTCGAATTGTACTAAGATTTTTTTTCAATAACATTAATTGATTTTTTTGAACATTTAAATGCATGTTTAAAAAAATATAGAATTAAATAAAGGATTAAAAAAAAATACAGATATGTTATGAAATAACTTTTAATTATAAAAGTTTATTTGGTTATTTCTCAATTATTTTACCAATAGTGGTGTTACAAGATTATTTTCATGATGATAGTGATACCTAATTTTTTTTTAATGGTAATTATGCCAATATAGAAAACGTTTTTTTAAAAATGTTTGGTAAGGTTTTTTTTTATTGTGCAGTAATTGTTGACAAAGTTTTTGTATGTTATGCTTTTGGACTTGAAAAAGGATCAGTTCTGTCCGAAACGTCATTGATTTAATTAATACAGAAGAAAATGAAATTTAAAGGTTATAAATTTCTCTGAAATTTAGCATCCTGATAAAAAAAAAAATTACAATGAGTGGGTGATGATGGGAGTTATATGTTGAATCAGAAATAATGACAAAAAAAAATTTATTTTCATTTTGCACTAGTTACGTATATTATTTAAAAAATGAGAAGAATTTTAAGTACGCACAAAAATTACGTTTGATACGAAAAATCAATAATGGATGTTAAATTTCGAAATACATTTTTCACCTGTCGATATATTATAAATTTGGTGACACGAAAAAAACCTTCGATCTTAATTAGGTTAATTTTAATATTTTATTTTTCTAATTGTGAATCTAATCCTACAAGAGCTTTTACAACGGTATTCATCATCTAGGATTTAGAGGAGTAACCATTGCCATAAAACCTCGGGCGTAAATAAATGACGTAATCTTCTCAGTATCTTATAAATAGAAAAAGCATAACTCCGACGTTAATTGTGTTCATTTAATGGGTCATAAGTTTTATAATTTAAACTAAGCGAATAGTAATTAATTATTTTTTTTAGTTCTAAGGACAAAAAAAATCTGAATCTAAAAATTCTTTAAATAACAATCGATTGCGAGAATGAGTCATCAAATATTGCGGTTTGAGGAGTGCAACCATTGCAATCTCTTTTTAATAGAAACGTTGTTATTTGCAGATTAATAATTAATAATAGTTGCCATAAAAATCATGAATGAAGTATGAAACAAACAACAGGTAAGAAGTGAACTACCAATTAATCTTCCTCTATAATAACCCAACGCAGAGGCTAAAACGGAAAAATGGCATATCTCTAAAAGGTTTAACACCGTAATGATAGTTCAGATACCATAAACCCCAAACCGTACCAGGTAAAATAAAAAGTAAAAGTTCTGACTAAGCCCATAACAGTTACCTGCCCTAGTAACCGAAATAGAGCCCATGTTTACTTTCTATTTTATGGTTTTGTAAGTACAAAACCATGGTATACCAGAGTCCAAATAAAAGCTCTAAGTAGATGATAAGACGGAGAAAGAATGTGATGTAATTAGACCTTCTTTTATGGATTAAAGTAGGTACCAGTATCATATATTGCGAATACTTACCACAAAATCTGTTAATATTATATTTCTGTGGCATCTGCAAATAGAGGGGTAAGTGCCATTTTTTTAATTTCGATTTATATGCTTCAAAACTTTTTAAATTTTTCTTGGTGACTCAAGGGCTCAGTGATATGTAATTAACAACAAAGAGCATATCCCCTTTTTAAAAACCATATCACTTGGTCCACTAGACAAAAAGTTTCGAGTTATGTGTTCCAAATTTAAATTATCAAACACATAACTCGAAATTCACAAAATTGCACTTAACCAACTGTTCATGGTTGCCACATATGTATATACAAGCAGTGCAAATTTAAATTAAGGCATATTAAAATAAGAAATATTAAATATTCTCTCATTTAAAAAATTAATAATAAATCGTTGGCCTTTATGTCCTTAACAACCTTCCTAAATTCGGTTCTATGTAATCGTTGGATGTAGCCTTACTGGGACACAAAATATATTCCCACCTAAAAACCATTGAACAGGACATTAATGATATGACTAGGAATTTTTAATAAAATGTCCATTAATAACTTCATGAAATATTTATGAGTATCTGAGATTAATCAGGGAAGGGACCACATTGTCTCCCAAGAAAAACTTTACGTCGAAAATCATTACACAAAAATACTGCTACAAGTGTTATCATAGGAATGATTTTTTTTTTTTAATTAAAATTTAATTATTGTTTTGAGAATTAAATAATTTTTTTCCATTATTTTTTAATAGTATTACTTTTAACAATCGAAAATGTTCTATTTATAATTTTAACAATAACTTTAAAAACAAAATTAAATTCTGGCAGTCCTAAAAACTTTTACAAAACGAGTGAACTAATGCTACGTCACTGCATGGTCTCAGGTTATTTATATATTATATATATATATATATATATATATATATATATATATATATATATATATATATATATAATATTAGCCATAACATATGAATTTTATATTTAGAAATAAAACGTGAATATAAATTTAATCCTACAAATGATTTGTGTCGTCCTTCGATTTTCAATGACTAATGTTTGTTTTAACGGCAAATAATTAATTAAATATTTATCTAAGATTTCCTAATCACAATCCAACGAATAATAATTAAAAAATATGCATGTATTATAATTGACATGTACCATGCTTAATAGGTACCATTTTATATCATACATTTTTACAATAATTAATATAAATATCATTTATACCTAATACACGTTCAAAACCCGACATGAATTTATGCTTTGATTTTGCTCTAGCAATTTATTTAATTTTAGTTTTATTAAATATTTATCTTTGTCTACAACGAAAGAGAAATAGCAACAAGTTTTAACAACACGTAGAGTAGGCTAAAGCAATGTCAGAAAAAACATATGAATGTTGCTTCTTCTATTCGCACCGCTGCCCATCCAAAAGTTCATAATCGACAAAATAATACCAACAGCCTTTCTTCATACAAGAAAAACAGTACAAAACAAAGAGAGAAAAGATGGACCGAAGTACAAAAAACAAATTATAAAAACAGAAAAGTGGTGGGGGTACGAGGGGTGATTGAGACCTTTGTTGTAGGGATCGAAGGAGAGAGAGGTCAGTGACCCCTGACGTCACGGGCCACCTCTTAGCTAACCCCATGCCCTTTTCTATTTAGGTTAGTGGGCTCTTCCTCGTCACTACCGTCTGCTTCCAATCCATGTTTTTAAATTACCAATTTTATAATCGATTCTATAACTATATAATTATACAATCGATTTAATAATAACATATTTGATTCACGCCGGATTCAAATAATACACCATAGGAATGGAACACCAGAATAGACGCAATAGAAACGTTTATGGATAGATTTTTATTATTTGCCAACATACGTAAAATTTAACTGCAATATACTTCAATAAATTCGTATTTACTGATATTGAATACATTAAAACATTTCAACCACTGGTTTAATTTTTGCTATGAAAAAGAATAAAGAAATTATGTACATACATTAAAAAAATAAAATAATGAATTCAAGTTTTATCAAACAGAATACAATCCATATAATCTTTAAATTACTTATTTAATAAAAAATAAAAAAAAATTACATGACTCAAAAACAGCTAATCTTTGTAAAAACGTTTAAAGGTTCCTTCAAAACCCATGCTAAACTTTTTATTTAATCGTAATTTTCGTTCATATTGATATAGTCGTTAACACAACTATGTATTAAAAGTTCTAGCTAAAAGTTCACGTCATTGAAATTGTTCCTGAGGTCATAATTTAAAAAAAAATCAAGGTTTTCGAGTTTGTTGCAGGAAATGGGTGATAGTATTTCTATAGTATAGTTTTTGTATTGTAAAGCTATAGTATTTGCTTTATATTAAACCAAGGTTTTATTTGCCTACGGGCTATTCTCACAAAAATGGGCACTTTTCTTTTTATTTCAATTTGGAATATCTTAGGACTCTTGAGACATAAATGCTACTACTAAATCAATTTTCTTGCAAAAATTAGTCCACATTTTAAATTTTTTAAAATTACGTATACATGAACCAAAACATACCTATGAAGTGATCCACATTAATTCCCCTCTCATGTACTTAGCTCTGAATCGGTTAACCATTCTGTGGCCTGCCTACCATACGTCAATTTTTAAATTTTATTTTATGTAAACTGTGTTTAAAATGACTTGGAGTGTCAGATTGTTGGAAAAAAAAGGACGCTAGAACTGAAAAACTAGGTTCTAAATTGTCGCACAGGTTATAGTTTATTCCCCTGGCAAGTTTCGAATCTAGATTTCCACCTTGGGCAGGAAAACAATGCCCATGGTCAATTAAGCCCAATTAAGAAAATTGGATCTCTTATCATCCATATCTATTCGTCAACTCTCAGTATGAAACATAAAATTTCAATTATGGAATGTTTTGGTGCTTTCCGAGTAAGTTTGTATGCTTTAGAACGCCGAAGGGATAGTATATGAACTTAAAAAAATAAAAAATAATTTTAATAATTTGCTCATTACGTAACACCAAAGTGAAACATTATAACACGGTCATCAAATCAGAAACCTTATACGCATCTGAAACCTTGGCAATGAATCGAAAAGGTGAACTAGAAAACATCAAGAAACTGGAGAGAAGAATCATCAGGAAAATTCTAGGACCTAAAAAGACAGAAGGATACCGGTTGCGGAGTAGATAGGAGACCGAACAGAAATCCAAAATAATGCACGATATGTTGAAACGTCGACTGCAATTCTATGGTCATATCAAGAGAATGCCAGACACCCGATTGACAAAACAGATCTTGGAATACACTGAAAGTATAAAGGAATATGAGGTGGGTAGCCGAAGTTAGAGAGGACTTGAAAGACGCTGGCATAACAGACTCAGACATTCAAGATAGGTAGATATTCAAAAGGAAAAGTACATAAATGGAAAGTGAGCCGAGAGGCCAAGAAATTGAAGACTGGAACAACTTGGTCTGAAGAAAGGAAGAAGGCACACAGTGAGAAGATGAAAGAAGTGTGGCGCCTTAAGAAATCTCACATCAAGTAGACGCTTCGCGTGGTCCATCAGTGGCCTATACGAATGAATAGAATAGAATAAAAATCAATTTGGGAATGGCTCCATTCTAGTTCATTGGAATCTATCTATATATAGTATTTTACTCAAAGGTTTAGAAATTATACAGTCTCGAATAATAAAACCGCGTAAATGATGATAAGAACACCTTAATCAAACCAAAGGTAAAATTCGTAAAGATGAAGAATATACGTTTCATAGAAATAAAATTTATGGACGAATCATTTTCTAACAGATCATTCAACAAAACATGTCGTATCTCACCAGTCTACAAAACTGGTCAATTGCTTGAGCTTATCCAATAACACAGCTGTGTACTAAATACTCGGTGAATCTTGCAGATATCTTTAGTAAATGATAATGGTGTATTGTTTCTGGAATAAGAGTTTTTGTCACTACAAACAATACAGAGTTAGTTCTTCAAGTTTCAACTTGGATGAAGAAGAGTGAATTTAACAAAGAATCATTGTTTGAATAACAGTTGAATCAGTTGTTTACTTAAAAAAAATTCGATTCAGAGAACATTTTGGTATCCTTGGCTTGTAAAAAAAAAAAAATAAATAAATAAATAAAATAATACAATAAATTAACTATTGAAATTAAAAGTTTTTCACCACTAAGAGCTAAGACTGTTGTTACCTTTGCAGACGTGTAGTTAAAACTTATGGCTATTTTTCTTTCCTTGAAGAACAAAATAAAGATTTAAAAAAATTAATTTAAATAAATTACTAAAGCATAAATGCGTACTTTTGTCTTAGGGGACGATTAAACTTAATTAAATTAAATTGATTGGATTTTAGAAAATTTATGACTCACTCCTGCTTCCTTCAACTAAGATGGTTGACTAAAAAAAAAGTTATTTATATTATCATTAGGATAAAATTAAGATAATGATATATTATCATTAAAATAAAGATAATGAAGTTTTGAGTCCTTTCTGATTAATCTTGCTATGCCATGATTCCATTTATTTATTTTTACTTCGCTGTAGAGTTTAAATTCCACAAATATATGTTTGATTACAAACTAAAAAAAAATATATATGTATATATATATTCTAGTCAGATTTTTTTTGGAAGTCCATGGTAATAAGGACCCGAAAGATACAATATATTAGTTTTTAACTAATGACGAAATTGGAATTCTGATGGAAGGTCTGATTGCCATATTCCTAAAAAACAAAACAAAAAACTATTGTTCCGTTCATATTTTTCTATTTTATTGAAATTGTAATATTTGCTGTTTGAAAACAGTTTAGAAAATAGAACATCACAAACCCTACAAATTATATTTACACTAAGTTATACATATAACTGTTACAGTCACATAATTATGAGATCTCTATAAAAGATAATGGATATTTCCTAAACTTCTTGAAGAGTTAAAAAACTAACAATATAAAATATTCTCTGGTAATATTTAAACTTAGGAAACTGTTAGCGTGTAAACATTATGGATTCAAAGTTTAAAGGTAACGGCCCTTCACAAAGAGAGTTGCCGAGTGGGACTCAACTTAGTTCATTTATAGTTAACAAGCACCGGAAAGTTTCCCTAATCCTTCACAACTTTCCAGATGCACAGTCTTTGATAGACTTAGCTAAAGTTTTGAGAACTTATAACTTAACCAAAAAATTTTGAAGTTCGCTCCATTGAATATTTAGAGGCACGCGGTATTAAATAAAAAAATGTATATTATTTTTTTTATTTTTTAAAATTAAACACCAGTGAGTTTTTACTCACATAATTAAATAATTCCGTGTAGAGGCCGTTTGTATATTCTACAGTGATAACTTATATCACTCAAATAAAAAACGTACCACTTTTTTTGTAGCATCAAATGATATCGAAGAATACTACTTCTCGATATATTTTATTACAGGCGATTTCAATGGAGTAAGCTCGAATTGGGCTGTCAAGGACGCATTTCGACAGGATATCTTGTGTTAGATAAGCGAGGTAAAATACCTGCTAGAACTAATGGTCGGAAAAGTTCGCAACTACTCAAGGACCAAAATCTGATGGCCCAACCAACAAATACAAATAAATAAACAAAAATCAATGCAAAAAAAAAATATATAGAATTAAAAAAAAGAAAAAATATATGATTGAAAATTGACGATAAAAACAAAAAATAATCATGCGACAGTATTTACTGAACACTTACATTACAAAATCAATTTCATATCAGTGTATGAGCGTTATTAAACAAAAGTGATCATTTTATTGGAAATAATCTTAAAGATTAAAAAAAAATGTTTTAAATTAAGAGATGCTTAAGCAGCATTCAACGTTATAATTCCTCAATAGCTCCTTTGCTTTTTGATGGAGAAAGCTTATTCAATAATTCTCAATGCTGAGAGGATCAGTCCAAAGAAGATATTCAAGCATCAAAGTAAAAGGAAGGAAAATAAGTATTAAAAATTATTCAGTTGGGCTATTCAATTTTATATTTTAGTTTTATTTTATTAATTTAGTTTATGTATCCGACCAAGATTTTACAGCGAACTATGGTAATCATGCCTTCAATCCAAATTAATTTAGAATAAGAAATATGAATTACAAATTTAATAATTTTACTGCAGAGTCAATCGGTAATAAATCATTAACAATATAAAAATCTTAAAAATAAAACATTATAAATTATAATATTGAAATTAAATTGGTTAAAAATGTACAAATATTCCTTCTTTTTTTGCCATGATTTTGATATTCTTATTTCATTAAAAATTATTTAAAAAATTTAAATCAGGTCGTAAAAAAAAATGAAAATATAAACGAACGAATTATGCAACAAAATAAAAACTGTAGAAAAAAAGAAGTATTTTTCTACAGTTTTTATTTTGTCTTTTTAAATATTATAAGCTTATTTTGTCTACTTTTTTTTATTTTTCTATAATTTAACTTTTTTTTAGTATTTAATTTTTTGTGAATACGGTAAGAAAGGATGCAATATATAATGTAAGATTACACTGTTAATTGCCCTAAAATGTGCCAGAAAAAATATTTGATAAGGAAAACAAACACAAATTAAAAAATAAAATAAATGCGTGAATGAATATTGCATATGTTCATTTTAGAGAAGTTCTAAACTATGCAAAAAATAAGTTAAATTCTTCTTTTTTTTCTCTTTTTTAGCACCTCTGTAAACTAAAATGGTTCATCTGGTGACAAAAACAAAACTAATAAACTCGCTTAAGAGTTAATATTTACTAAATCGTCAAGCAATACAATTTAATTTGACTAAAAATGTCTCAATACAGATATTTTTTTAATGAACTCGATGTATTCATCAGGAATTAAATGTTACATAGCGAAATGAAATTGTATCAATCAATATATTTTTTTAGAAGGTAATTGATTCCGAATAATAAGTTTGAAAAAAAAAAAAGGAAAACACAAAAAACTATTAGGTCTTATTACTAATTATACACACATTTAAAAAATTAATATTAGTTCAGGAATTTATATTTGTATCACAAAAAATATCAAGGGAGCCTCTATCGTTTTTGAATCATTTGTAAATCCGCTCCTGGAATAATAATACAGTAACAGCTCTGTTGCACTATTTCCCAACACAGTTTCACAAAACCCTCCACCAGGCCATTTTCTACCATTAGGGAAAATAAATGACAGAGAAAATCGCCGACGACGGGCAGTGCGGAAGATTGGTTAGCAGTGAAAATCGAGGGAGTTTTCACTTCCCTCGAAGGCTGCCTTCAATTGGTCTTGGAAAGTGATAGGAATCGCCTTCAGATACACTCTGTGGCGAAGTCGTCATCCCTGGAAGGTTCTGGAAAGGAGAACTGTAAGCATTCGTAATATCTTACAGGAAAATACGTAAATTCAAGGAATCCACTTTTTTTTTTCGTTTAAGTTCAATAATTAGCTAACCAAAAATATTACATCACAACCAATAAATAAAATAAATGACAAATCATAATAATTTGACCATAAAATAACTCTTGACAAGTAACATCCCACACAGCGATAGTCATGCGATAAAATAAACAAGGCATAAATTAGAATAAATGAATAAATTGCGTAAGTCCTTGAATAGCCAACGGGGATAGTAAACAATGGTAAAAGTATCTGATTTTCCAGCAAACAATAATCCTGAGGGAATGTGGTCAGTATTCCATTCCAAGTTCCAACCGCCTGATTTACCCACATGACAGATTCAGTTTTAGGAATAAAATGGACCTAGGAAGGTTCAGTTGAACTAGGCTTACGATTTAAGTATGTAAATAAATGTGATGCCTTATGACCTTGAATTCGATATATTTAGGCTCCCACAAATTCCCATGTGAAATATTTCAAATTAGTTGTAAGCTTTGAGGATGCAGAACTTCGGAATTAATTTAGTTCGAAATGAAAAAAATAAAATAAAAATAACCATAAAAAATTTATAATCCTCGTCAATCCTGATATTTAAAAAATAAGGAAGGCGCAATTGTTAAATACCAAAATTTTAATGTGAGTATTCAGTACAGAATGTCTCATAAAAGCATATTGATTTATATATATATATATATATATATATATATATATATATATATATATATATATATATATATATATATTATATGGCAGTCGCTTTGAGTAAGAACATTTATTTAATTATTATTACTACTTTTTTTCTTTAAAATAATTTCTACTTACTGGCACATTTTGAATCTTCGTTCAGTTCCATAGGATATATTGGTTTAATCAAATATCAAATAACTTTAAATGATACTAAATAGTTAATATGCGTATTACACATTATAATCATATTCCATAACAAAATATGTACTCCATAATAAAAAAAGAATAATAAAAAACGGAATTCACATTGACATGAATTCTAAGCATGCTTTTAAAGGTCGATCAATATCTTAAAAAAAAACCTTCACTGATAAAATACAAGATTAGTTATTTACATTAAGTTTGGTATTGTTGTTGTTAATCTGCAATTCTAGTTCCCAATGTCATGGTTCTAAACAAAGACCATATGGGAAGGAGGGTCTGGAGGTCATACCTTCAATAATTTGAAAATCCAAAAAGTTGGGAAATTTGTTGTTTGAGAGCCTACTTTAAAAAGCGAAAATTGTAGTAAAACATTTAAGAGTTAGGGGTGGTTAATAAATGCCAATACCTTTTATGTTAAGAAATTGGAGTTTTACCGATACACTACAGTGTTTGAATAGAAAAAAAAATATTGTAGTATAAGTGTCAACATTCGCAACAGGTAACTGAAAAGTTTAAAACCAAAATAGTCGGGAAAATAAAGTATTTTATAATATAGCTGGGAAAATTGTTAAATATTCAATGTAGTTGGGAAATTTTAGATTTTGCAAAAAAAAAAAAATTAATGTTCTAACAAAAGTAATACACACTGCCTGCCATAGGGATGGATAGTCCCAATGGCTGGACTGAAACGTTGGCTATCAATAAAAAAAAAAAACTTATCCTTTTTTTTTTTTTTTTAAAGGCTCTCTGACAGACAAACAGAATTGTATATACATAATCCTAAAATTTAATAGTGTCCACTACCCATCACTACTTATTCTAATGTTCTTATACATTTTAATTTTATTAAAGGCCCTGATAAAAACAGATGAAACAGTGTTTAGGAGCAAAGGATGACCAGACCAATTACGCAAGGAGGCAATTATTCCAGACAAAGAACATTCCATCGCACAAAATAACAATAATGACTCAACGAGTCCCCGAGTAGCATAAAGCAACAAACGAGCCAGGGTGAGGTCATGTTTCCTTATCGAACCCTATTCTTTACAACGGTAATGCGAGGGACCATTTATCGAAGCTACATAACAGCGACAACAGAAGGAAAAACGAATTTACGAATCATTTCGTCATAAGAGGAAGTTTTTAGAGCGATAATAAATATCGACATAATTCTCGAAATATGAGGCATCATCAGACGTTATCAAAGAAAAGAAAAACGAACAATAAGTTCAAAAATAAACTTTTAAAAATTTTAAACTCATAGAAGGCAATCATAAATTTAGTTATGATTAGGTCAGTTATTACGAACCATTGTCAGGTACTGCAGAATTTAAACACAAATGAATAATAACTTTTTTGTTTTACGGAGTCGCAGACCGTATTGACAATATTAATAATCAATACAATTAAAATGAAACGTGTTCTAGCATATTCATCATTCAACCATTTTTTC
Organism: Rhaphigaster nebulosa; assembly: GCA_948150685.1. Lineage (NCBI taxonomy): Eukaryota > Metazoa > Arthropoda > Insecta > Hemiptera > Pentatomidae > Rhaphigaster > Rhaphigaster nebulosa. The sequence goes on along the minus strand of OX411309.1, from coordinate 85,869,511 downwards.
ATTGTTAGCAAAATATAATATAGTAACAATGAATATTAATAATTTATGAGATGATATTCTCATGCACGTTTAAATATTCAAATCCCTAAATATATCATTTTTTAAATTTGATTTGTTAAGAGAGCTATTTTGTTCAACATCATAAATTAAAATTTTGCATTTGGCTTAAAGTAAATTGCAAAAAACAAATTAGATGAAAAGGGTAAAAAATATATAATAACACCATTATCAGATAAATTATAATGGTTTTTTTTTAAACAATTATTTATATATTAGAATATATAAATCAATTACTTATCTCGATTTGCATTTCTTTATGCAAAAATGTCGAATTATCATGACAAAACGTTCACTTTCTCTCTTTTACTTTTCTTGAAAAGAAAAATTATAGCTAACTTCTTTGGTAAGAAAATTTAAAAAAATAAATAAATAAAATAACTTTGCTATTAAAAAAAAAAAAAAAAGAGTCTTCGTTGCATTATACCCAAACCAGTTTTGGTGCGATATTTGTTTTTTTATGATTTAATTATATTTTAGATATTTTATTTAAAGAATTTCTAAAAGCAACGTGAGTTTATATGTTTTTTTTAAATGAATTTTGTAATCCCAATGAGGAATCCAACATATATTAATAACTTTCTTGCTTGAATACAAGCATAAGTAAATTTCTTAGGTTACAAGCTATAAATAATGAATAAAAAGTAAAATAAAATAATGGAGGTGGTCAGGGTGGCGGTCAAAAATAAAATAAAATAGGAGTAATTATTTATTTAATACCAATTTCTTCGTGACTAAGAATAAAGATACAAAGGAGTAATATAGTGGTATAAAAATATAAAAAACAAATCTAAAATTGAATAAATAGAAAATAAAAGTATTATTACTTTTACTTGCTTATTACTTCCATTTCTGTTTATTCAATTTTAGATTCGTTTTTATATCCCGGCATGGCTCCTTTTTAGCCCTGATGAAGACCTAAAATGTGGGTCGAAACGTCGGCATTAAATAAATAACAACTACTATTTTAATACATTCTTGACCACCACCCGGACCATTTCCTTCATTGATTAACCAATATATTTTTATTTTATTTTTTGAACGATCCCAAGTAATGTTTCACTACAAACGGGAAGTCAAAATCATGATTATTGTTACTCCTTAAATAACAAAAAAGAAGAGGTATAAAATTGATTTGTAAGCCACACGATTAAGTACCATAAAGTTGCTGATAAATAAATAATAATTATAGATAACGTACACAAATATAATCGTATTAAATAATGTGCCAATTATAGAGGACGACTTCCGTTATAAGTCTTGAAGATGGCTATCGTTCTGCCGATGACCAACATCGGTAAATATTCAATTGGTGTATTTTATCAGAAGATCTTATTAAGAAGTGAATTGCCTCTTGCAACCTTAATTGTATCTCTCATTTGACTGTTTATAGCTGATAAACAATAAAAGCAAAACTGACATTTGTTAAAGCAATCGAGTAGAATGAGCGGTTTGGGGCATTCGAAAATATTCTATTTGGTCGTATCATTTGAAATGTCAGTTTTAAGAAAACACGAATGGATAACGTGATAATTAATTATTTAGTATGTTTCGAGCAGAACTTAAATGTAAAAGTGGGATAGAGAGCAAGGAAAAAAAAATACGATAACAAGGTTACAAATCACTCTGAACTAACAGCTAGTTGCTAGAAGGGAAACTTGTACATCCATAGGAGGAAAAAATGTACCCATTGCATCAGCTCACGATACTAAAATATTCGTAATTTATTTCGAAGAATTTAAAATAAATTACGAATATTTCGGTGAGTCACTGTATGTTGTTAGAATGTAAACTTCATGTTGAGGTAAGAAATAATCGTATAACTTATAAGGATCAAAATAAAATATTTATATAATAAAACGATGCAAATTATTACATAATGGTATATTATTTTCAAATAGTTATATATCAAAAATATCTGGTCTGCCCATTCACTCGACTTTCCTTTTCGATTTGGGTTAGAGTCCAATTAAAAATATGTTTGCTATATCTTCTATAATATTAGTCCTTAATGAAGATTATCATGTTTATTAATTATAATATCAAGGAAATACAACCAACCCTTCATAGCTCCCGCTTCTCATTTTTCTTTAAAAAAATACGTTTCGAGTAGTTGGGCTCATTATTTAGTTGAATCTACAGAACTGTTTAAAATGTCACAAAAAACAAAATTATTTTAATTATATACCATGTTATATTATGATATAGTTAACTTTTTTTCATATTGTTTCTTTTAATGAATATTTTTATTAAAAAATGTTTCCAAAATTTACCTAACCAAAGGCGAACCGGTTTGCATACGAATATGTGCAGAATATTTTGTGAAATATGTCTAAAAAGTTCAATACTATATATCTCTGCTAATATTGGTCCGATTTAGATTTTTTTTTTTTGCAGGAAAATTAATTTTTAAATATTTATTTATTTATTTTTATTCGATTTTTAGATTATACTTATTTTGAAACGTAAAACCTCAAACTTTGAGCGGTGATATGTATTATCAACGGTTAATTATAGAGAATAATAAACCAAAAACTAAACAAAAAAGAAAGAAAACTTTAACAATCCATATTAATAATTTTTTAGGGCTGGTATCAATAGGTTATTTTAGTCTTTTATATCCAATGACAAAGAAATATTTGATACTGCTGAATGTCAATTGTAAGTGCCGATTGTGATAGTTGAGGTTGGACCAGTGAGGACTGCAATTCCCAATCTAGAGTATAAGACTGTGGTAAAATTGCTATGAGTAAATTTATTGTGTGTCCTTTAAGATTTTTTAAAATGGTGACATGACCCTTCAATGTATTATGGGTTGGAGATAATTAAGGCATGTTACTTTGAGAACAGTACTCCACTATCAAGTGTCAGCCATTCTAAATATTTTAATAAATATTTAAGTTATTTTTATAAATTCAGCTCCATGAGCTTACTTTTATTTTTTAAAAAAAGGTCAGGTCTCCACTTCATTGACCAAGATGATTCCCAAACCAACATTAGGCTCTTCCGTCACCATCGCATTTATACGCTTCGTTACGACTGACTAATTGGTCTTGTCCATTACGCCTTACAACATCCTAAAGGACGGCATTGAGGTCAGGCCCGGAGTGGGCTGGAGTTGCATAAGGGAAGTCCCGTCACGGACGCTTTAAAATTATATCGGAGTCACGGAGTTCGTGTCCCCCCCTCGTTTTGTTGTAGTCATTCCATGGTGGGAGGTAGGTAGGAGGGGGAGAATCGATGGTTAGTTATCAATTTACACCCCTCAAGGCCTACCGGGAATAGTCGCTTGTCAATTATTTACTTGCCGCTTGCTCTTCCCATTCCATATTTCAATGGCGGTCATTACCTTCGCATCGCATGTAGGTAAGCCTAGCATTTACGGGGCAGTTTTGCATGATCAACCCGAATCCCTCGCTGTAATTGTTTATATGTCGGTAAATTGTATAGAGGATATTAAAGGAAAGAGGCTATTTTTAAACGCTAGATTGTTCCACTTTTGTTAATTATTCGCGACCTGATTTAATTTCGTGCATTCCATTTTATTAATTGAGATGTTAGAATAGATAATATTTCATTGATTTTTTTTTTTTTTTTAATAACACCATTTTAACTTGTTGTTTTTTTAGTGCACACATTAAGGTTGAAATGTTTTAATATTGCGAGAATAACTTGGTAAACGATTGTGAATAACTTATAACTTAAAGTGTACCATAACAAAAAAAAAATTATTATCATTGATTATTATTTATTAATGGGTATCTCAATAAAAAAAAATCAAATTCATCTAAATTGTGTGGTTGGCGTAAGAAGTTAAGAAACCAGTTTTAACCAGTTGATTGTAAAATAAAATAAGCATAAATTAAAAAGGACTCTATATTTATATTCATAACGTTATTTTTTAAGATTGCAAATTAAAAACCTTGTCTCTTTAGTCAAATTTAATTTCAAACCCGCCAATGCTTACTTAGGACTAAACATTAGCATTTAAGCATATAATTGGATTAAAACATTAATCAATTAATTATTCAGTTGTTGGATTCTATGGCACGGTTAACCTCAATGCAAACAGGATATTTAATAAAAAAAAAAGCAGTAAACCAAAATATGTTTCACTTGGATTTAGATGAATCAATAGATCTAATTTAAAATTTGTATTCATTTTGTATATGGTATGAAGATAAATTACATATTTGTATTACCGAAATTCGTATAAGAGACGCGACGCAGAACTGAGAATAGAAGAAAGGTTTTAAAAGATGTAACACAACTACATAGAATAAGTGCTATTTATAATGTTATAGAATAACCACCTTAATCCTGCATCCTGAAGTCTATGCCGTGTTACCAACGAGAACATTATCCATAAATGCTTAGAAAATATATTCAAGTTCAAAGAATTCTTATTTGTCCAGGAGCCTAGAGATTATTTAACTCTGAGGTATAAACTTGATATCAGTTGGGCGATGCCGAATGAAGATTCGATAATACAGTTCCGAAGTAACCTTCAGAAATGACCTGGCAGCAAAGCTGTTCCTAATACTATCATCATTATCATAGGGCATTAGAAGGTTTTATTGCAGAGACTCAGGAACAGCTGAAGACAGGACTCCTAGGAGGCGATGCCGCCGGACGATTAGAGAATTACACGGCGGATGGGGGTCAGCGACACGATTGCACGTGTTGAACATGTGGCTGAATTGAGACAAGGCCATGGTCACGGTTTGTTGCTTCGCTTCCTTCATCGGCTATCAGTGGGTCGCGGTCGAGCGCGGAGCAGTTTGGGGTCAATTAGGGGCTGCGGATCTGAGGCCATCTAAAGAGAGTATCTGCCTATTCTCAGCAAATGTCAACTAATCCATATCTGTACACGATTACCAAGTGGTCGGTAAATCTAAATCTACCCATAATTTCGATTCACAAGAATTGATTTTCTACCATGGCGATGAAGCCAACTTTAGCAGAGATGTAAGTCGTTCTAACTTTTTTTTTTCGATTTAGGACAAATACTTTTCCAATGAAAGTGTGCTGCGTGCGATGAATAGAAATCTTCTATTGAATATGACGCCCACGAAATACTCCAGCAAATGATCGAATGCAAATAGAATGAAGGCGAGAAGGAGAGGCTTGACAAAAAGACCACCCAACAGAGAATAACCGTTGACGACATAAATGAAAAAGAGACAGAGGACAAGACAGCCGGCGGTTCCCACTCGGTGCGGACCATATAGGACTCCACCTCATAAAGCAACCCAACTGCCTTCTTCTTATCCAGAGTCTTTCTTTTGTGTCTGGAGGCTCCGAGAGACCACGCTCTCCTCATCGCGCGGCTCTAATCCTTCCACGCCCATTCTTCTTCCTCGTTGCATAATGCATGCATAATCCCTTCTAATTTACAACTATTCGGATCACTGAATTCACTAGACGGCTGCCCTAAAACAAGGACACGAGTTCGTAAAGCCTTCCCCGCATGTTGTCCGTAACGCATGACGGGATCATTAATATTTATAAACCTTAAGGAGTGTGGAAGAATAACTTAAGGCGACTGTACTCACAGCTATCTCTCAAGAGCAGGAAACACTTACCTGAAACAAAAACAAAAAAATCGTCAGCTTTATTTGACATTCGAATATTCATATTAGTATGAAACAGTCAGTAAATAATTTACTGCATTAGCAACAAAAATAAATATATTTTATTTCATGGAATAAATAATCATGATTCAGTCATTACAATTTTTTATTGCAAAAGCCGACGTTTTTGCACCATGCATGTGGGCTATCATGAGGGCTGAAATTAAATCAGATATACAAGAGATATAGATATGTGCACAGTACAAAGACAGAAGTAAATGACAAAAATAAAACAATATAAATAATAAAAGTAAGCTAAAGATAAATTATGTAATAAGCATATCAGTAATAATAGAGATAGAAATAATTCAAAGTAATAATAAAGCAACTGAACAAAAAAATGAATATTTAAAACGATAATATAAAAATATAAATTAATAACGAAAAAGGATACGATGATTAAATAAGTATGTGAAGAAAAGATGAAATAAAAACCATTTTATTTTATTCTATTTTATTTTACTAGTATACCCGAGCGAGAACTCTCGCATTAGATATCTATTCTTCTTTTAATTCCCAATACATTCGAGGTGCAAGCGATACCATTTGGGAAAACATGTTTATTCTATCTTCGTTTCATTTTAACAATATAATATTACCAAGAAAGTTTATTTAAAACACATATTTTTTGAAGATATATAATTTATAATGACAATGTTTAAATAACAGTTTACTAAATAAGTAATTGGCTCGCCCCACTGGAAAATAACCCCTCGGTTTAACTTAAGGATTAGATATGGGAAAGAATATATAATCTCCTCTATATTCATAGAAACATTTTATTTCTAAAACAACGTTTACAGTTGTGAAGTTGCCATGACAACGGCACGTACGCAAGAAGGGATCTATGCTACCGTAATAATATATAGTAGTGATATTTTATCAATTTTATTACAATCAAGAAATCATGGTACTACTATGTACTATAAAAAAAATATGGTCAAATCAGAATTACGAATATTATTTTTATTTATAAATTTGAGACATTAGTTAAAAAAAAGAAGGGTTTATTTCTATTTCATCAACAATTTTCTTAACAAGATTTAATACTATAAATAACGATATGATTCTTATAAATCCTTCATAAAAAAAAAAAGTTTGCTAATAATATGGATGATTGCTAATTGATGATCTTCTGTAAAAGAACCATTTTCATGGAAAAAGTTCCTTTTTTCTACTAACTAATCATCTATTTTCCGTATCAAAACCAATGAAATTCAATATTTTTTTATTTATTTTTTTTACAAAAAAAAAGTTGAAAAAAAATGTATTTACTGAATTTACAACAAGAACTTCAGGTTTGTAAAATACAATAAGCAGATTTGCTTAATAGAATATTATTACATGGCAACATCTTGTGAAATAAAGTACCCATTGGTAACAACTCCAATGACTATTTTACATAAATAGGTCCTATGGCCATCTTCTTTTCAGATATCTCGGAGGATTACGGGGAATGGATCGGGATGACAGATTTCGAACTATTGGCTTTGTGAGGTTATGCAGTTTGTAATTAAAGGAGGAAATACTTCGGGCCAAATCTGCAACATTTAGAATGTTGGTGTCTAATACCTCACAAGGGGAGTACACGATATGTCCGTCCCAAGCAAGAGGATTTCATAGTATATTAGATGTAATTTTAAAATTTAAGGCCGTATTCAAAGTTTTATAAGTAATATAAAAACATTATTCGTGGACCAGAAATATTTAATTTTAGCGATCGAATTTTTTAAAATGAAATAATTGAATTTTAGAGTGATCTGAAGGATGTATTGACTTATATGTAATGATAACGGTATTCTTTATGGAGTAAAGTAAATTTACAGAATTTTTTTATTCCAAACTGGCGTCAGATTTGGTTTTAGCACTATGAAAAACCACTATATTCAAATTTTTGGAGCGAATACAAAAATAAAAATTTTTGGCCTACAAATTTTGCCATAATATCATCCACCCTTCTAATTTTTTTTTAAGATTTAAATAATAGCTCGTAAATCTTTGAATAATTCAAACCAAATTTGGGGCATCGGTAAAGATTCTTAAAGTACGCAATTTGCTTTAACAGTCATGTTCCTACGTGTGTTAGAACCTACGTTACCCGCAAAATACTTCAATTTTGTTTTTATATGGTAATCTCCTTTTTTTACATGCTAAAGTTTTCTATATGTATGGAAAAAAGAAACTCCAAGTCCAACAACTTTAAAAAGTCCAAGAACGTCGATATTAGGTAAAATAAACAGAAGATACAGAGCTTCAAACCCAAGCATGGTTTTGCGCCTTTAAATATTTTGAGCACACTCTGGACTGAATAAACTTTTTTTTTTGTTTTGATGATTTTTTAAAAATTAAGGTTTTTTTGATTTGCTGAATCCAAATCTGCAATCATTTTTGGTGAAAAAAAAATTAATTTAAAAATATTAGTTTACTTAATAATTTGAACACTTTTTTAATTTATCTGAACAAAAATCAATTTTTTTGTTCAAACAAAATTCAATTTTGTTTATATTTTTCCTCCAATATACTCTAAAAAAACAAATGTTTAGCTGAATAAATCATGTCGATATCATCCTTCAAACACGAGATATAAAAAAAAAAAAAATTTAAGCATGTTTTATTTTTTCTCTCCGCTTCTAAGGCCTAATGGAGAAAACGGAATTAAACTTTTTTTCAATGTAGAATCACTCAACAAATTTTGATCAAAATTGGTGACGGACACATCGTGCACTCCCCTTGTCAGTCACGATCTCAAAGTGAATACTATTTTTTTAAATTATTCACTGGGTAAATAGTCCAGTAATACTTTTTTTTTAGTATATTATTTTTTTTTTATCACTCATGAAAAATGTCGGAAAATGAATAAAATTAATCGGATTTAAAATCTAACACTTCATTTAGAAAACATTTTATAACCCCGAATCTTCTAAAGACAGCATAATTTTTTTATTCTATTTTATTTTAATTATTTTGATTTTTTTTTTTTTTTATATCCTACAGAATAGTAATCAAATTGAGCATCCGCTCTACATACCCACACATATCCTGGACCCTGATAAACGTAATCACTTTCTTATTAACTGGCTGATAAGATTATAGGAGATTGAAAAAAAAAGAAGTGTTTACCTTCAATGCAATGAACACAAACAAACAGTAAAACTGATTAGATAACGGGTGTAGCTACGACAATGTTCCCTGGTGATATGTCACGCTGCGAGTGAATTTTATAAACTTATCGCAGAGACTAGGTATTGAGATAAGCTTTGTAATGTTATTTATATCCCAACGTATTTGTTATAAAATAAAAAATTAATACACTAGATGAAATGAAGTGTAGGGGGAAAAAAATAGATAATTCACATTTTTACTTTATGATATATATAGTAATGGGAAGTATTGCGATTGTGATAAAAAATTCGTATTCGAGTTTTCAACGGTAATAGACGGTTTGAGTCCCCTGAGTCTATATAACCAAATCTCGCAAAATGGTCTGTGAGTATGCGAACAGCCAAGCATAAAAATGAAAAGTTGTATGAAACTGAAATTACGTAGTTGAGGTAAATACATACATGCCTGGGATGTTACAGCAACTTTTTCGCCAAAATTGACTAACCGGAAGTTTAGTCGTAGAGCCGATTTTTATAAATTTCTCGAAAATGGCTCTGAAGAAAATTGTCTATAGTCTTCATTTTGAAGCCCTTTGACTTTATATTTATATAGTTTATAGAACAAATATATAAGCTAATAATAGAATAATTACCAAGAGGGGAGGGATAGCTACCCATTAAGTCACAAGAAGTAGGCTTTCCATACCTTGAAGGATAATCAGGAATGGATTGAGCAAGATTAGGATTTGATAGCTTTGTGTGTGCAATCTGTGTGAGATGCAGTGATCAACTCGCAATGAGTATCATAAAGGACTTTGAATAGCAGAGAATGAATACAGAAGAAATTTGATTGTGGAATAAAGGAAATTTATATTGGTCCAGATGGGGTAGAGGAACCAGTTGCAATGCATAGCAAGTTTAGAATGTTTAATAAATGTTTTTGCATTGAATGTGCTTATTTTAATCCACCATTCCTCGTGTAGGTACTCGAGAGTCATCCGAGAGCGCAGGAAGTATGTTACGCAATGTATGTTAAGGAGGAGGGTACTATAAGGAGCCAGGTTAGACTGAACAACGCTATAAGAATCAACAGAGTTGATAAGAGACTTAACGTTCTCGACTTCGAAGCTGGACAACGAATAAAATTAAAAACATAATCCGAGATTAGAGCGACTATACGTACAGTCCTGAAATGTTAATATCTCTCCCCTATAATCGAAGCTATAGATCGGATCCTTGGCTAACAGTTTGTGAAAGTTGTAACCGGCCTGGCTCGCCCCACTTTCACCGTTATATGCTCCCAAAAGAGGTTAATCTCCTTTTTTTATAGGAATTTTTTTTTATCCGATTTATGGAAACGCCTACAGAGGAATCGATACTTATATGCAGAAGATAAAACCATCCACCGCTTAAGGTTAATGTCCAAATAACCGTGAAAGTGGCGAATAAACTGGATTAAGGCTTGATCCCAGTTTTGTATGTACAGTAATTTGAATGTAAATCACGAGTTTAAAACAAAATTATACAACTAATTGAGTTCAAAATTAATCGGATATTTAATCTGTTCGCGAAATTAAAAAAAGAAACATAATTACTGCGACAGTATTTCAAAATACCATTGGGTATTATGAAACTTTCAAAAAACCATTAAATTCCTTCTATATCTAATCTCTATAATTTAAAAGCCATAATCCTACTTTTAGATTTACATTGCTCCTAATAATTAAATTATTTTTCACGTATAATCAATTATCATATTATTAATCGTGCATCTAATATGCTATCGAGGGATTTTATTTATTCTTTTAAAATTATAGCTTATAATTATATATTAAAAGTCAGTTTGATTTTTAAATCGTGTGTTGTTTTTTCGTAAGTGGAATTTAACTTAGAGTTAAAACTTATGAGAATTATTATAAAAATAATTTTCGGTATTTTACGAAAATTTATCAATTTTGAGGCCTATCGTATTTTAATAACTGAAGAAGTTTGTCCCCTCCCCCCTCCCTCCCTTTAGGCCAAAATTCTACAAGTTTAAATTAAGATATTTACATGGAATTTGCACCAATCAGACTTTCAGTCCGAATTCTAAATAGTTCTGTGACGATGAAGGTTCATAGTTGTTATCATCCATTCCTCATTAATATTAAATATTGTAACAATTGACAAAATATGAAGAATATGGATGCAACGGTGGATAATTAAAACATCACATGCAACTATGTCAAATAACTTAATTATAAGATAGGCCCAGATGATGGGGGATGCATCGAAACATAGAAAGGAATATGCAAACATCCATAATAAAATTCATAAAGGAAAGTCCTTTCATTCATATAGTGCCTAATATAAATATGATAGACCTAATCTTCAATTTATTGTAAAAAAAAAAATCTAACGTGTGGAATTTTACTGCTCATGGCACTTAAAAACTTATCAAATATAGACAAAAAACTCACGAGTGTAATTTAGTCCCCTTCAGTCCGAGATTAAAGATACTTATCTATAAATGTATTATTCCCCTCAACGGTGTTCCACTACTATCTCACATACAAGTATCCAGCAGGCCCAGAATGGCATTTTAAATAAACGCCCAAAAAACATCTCTTAAGAAAGACCTCACGATTCATTGAATTTACACAAGGTAGGAGAATTCAAAAACCGACAAAGTTCAAATTTTTTTATGAATAGTTGAAATACCTTATCCAGAATTTCGTGGTCTCAAATTTCCGTCGGTCATTGTGGTCATAGGGCCCTCCCTATGACCGCAATGACCGACGGAAGATGAAGGTCACCACTCCCAATAATTTGAAACCCAATAAGTTAGGAAATTTGGGATTTTAGAACCAACTTCAAACTACAAAAACTGTGGTAAAACATTTTACTCAAAGAGTTATTAAAACTTAAAACCAATATCAATACCTCCTGAGTTAAGAAATTGGTATTTTATCGATGAAATGCTGTGTTTGAATAGAAAAGAAAATCATTGTAGTCAAATGTCAACATTCGCAACAGGTAAGTGAAAAGATCAAATCCAAACGAGGATGTTGGATTTTTCGATCAAATAAGAAAGAGGATATTGGATTTTACTATCAAATCCAAAAGAGTTGGGAGAATTAAAATATTTCTTAATACAGTTAGGAAAATTAAAATATTTAATATGGTTAGGAAGGGGAATTTTAAAATTTAACTCCTCTCTCCCCCAATAAATTGTAGCAGCGACCTTGGCCCTCACTCTGATTAACAAATAAAAAAAGTGGATTTGAAAACTTATTAGTTGACCGCATAGATGATAATGAAGGATAAGATTGTACGAGCTGCGGTCGAAAAACGGATCTCAAATATTATAAACCTAGGTTCTGACCCACACTGAAGGTCTTCAACAGGACTTGACAACTCGGAGTGTAGGAGAGAACAAACGAGATGCCATCTCTTACGGTTTGTCCCCACTCTTTACCTACACTCCGAGTTGTCAAACTGAGATGAGGACATGGAAAGTGGGTTGAAATATAGGATTATAATAAATAGCTTTACTATTTCGAGATATAACAAATTTTTATTAAATATATAAAAAAAATTTTGTAGATTAAAACAGGATATTTCAACAGAAAAAAATATTAAAATGTATTTGTGGTACAGTAACTGAGGACAATACATAAATTACAATTAACAAGTCTTTAGTAATTTTTATCATAATTTTTATGATAAGTAAAAATTCGTATTTTTTATCGTGATATTCTATAAAAATATCTATATGAGGAAAAAAAAATAAGTGGATGTACAATTTAGTTGAACAAATACTGCCTGCCTGCTATAAATTTTTATTATCGGTATATATATAACATAATGGATATAACATATTCTTAATTTAAACCACGAGACCTTTATGCGAAATGAAATTTATTGCATGTCTTCAATTACCAAAATACGCAGTATTTTACCGAAATATGCTTACAAATGCAACAAATTATGAAAGGCATGAAAATGAGAGTAGGTATTCGGACAGATGCGAATACCTATAACGAATCAAAACCATTATTAGTATTCAACAATGAAGAAATAACTTTAAAAAAAATAACTTTCCATATTTATTTTATTAAATAATTCCACAGGATTGACAGTACTGTGATTCCATAAAAACGCATGTATGTGCATATATTAGCAATGCGGCCTAACTAAATACACGATTTCATATAAATCCGCTCCGTTGCGATGATATTGGACAGTTCTCCTCACTTGATGCCTGACAAAGCAGCCTTAGCGAAGAACCAACTCGGAACACTCGTTGTAGTTAAAGCACTAAAGAAAGAAAACAAAACAAAAAGAGGATCCGAGTCGCGAAGGAGTGGGGAAGGGTCGGCAACCTGATTCCCCTCCCTCGGGCACAGGTTGCGTCAAACCCGGCCTTGAGCGGATTTATCTCACAATTGGACTCCCAGGAAACACTCCTGACCGATAATGTATCTCCTCTCTTCCAGCCTGTAGTCACTGCCTTTCTTATCTTAGCATGGAATAACAATTTAATATTGATCTAAAATATTAGTATACTACTTATTATCAATACTTGGATATGGTCTACGGGCACACGGGGAAACATGATTAAGGATGCGTTCATGTTGAAGCTGCGATAAGCGATGAGACCAAAGATTAAAGCGAAGCTTGGATTTCTGCTTTTACGTGACGTTCATGTTGGAGCTTCGATAGCAGCGAGACATGAGTAGTTAAAACAGTGAATAGTGAATTCCAAGTACAGCTATAGTTTTACAATGAGCGATTCCGAAGAAGAAGAAATGCTTTTATCACCAAGAAAATATTATTTCACTGAAGAAACACAGAAAGAGTCCGTTTTCAAAGCCCACCCTATTAATACTGAAAGATGTAGGTTTGGGAAATTTCATATACAAGAAGAGGACCCTCACCTCTAAATAATGAGAAGATTCCCCGACTGGGAAATATCATTTCAATCTGTAAATAGTCATCAGACCTTCAAGTACCAACAGGTAGAAAAAGGTAAAGTACAGTAAGTTTTATAAATTTTTATAATTATTTGTTTTATTAATCCTATTTTTTGTTTGAGGGATTAGGAAAAAAAAATTGGGGAATTTCACCACCTTCTAAAGATTTAAGGCAACATCCTATAAAATTTATTTAATATATATGTGAATGAAAATAGAAACGTTTGACTGCATATCATTTTAAAAATCGGAAAAACAGCAGAAAAGTTGGTGTTATGTTCATAGCAGACCTATTTTACAAGAAAAGCAACTAATGATAATCAGGTAATAATAAGTAAACCAAAATTTTATTTTTTATATTTTAAATAATTATTATAATTAAATAATTTTACAAATTCTTACAAATTTGTTGAGGAAATAGTAGAAAAAGAAAAATATAAAACAAAAACAAAAATAAATGCACTAACAAAAATAATATAAGCCAATTAATAACACTTTCATTTCTTTTTTTCTTTCAAGCTACTTATAAAATGGCCAGTCATTTAGAATAATAAAATAAACAGTATTACATAAGTGTTTTAGTTAATTTAACCGCCACTTCATTCCAAAGTTTGTCCAGAGTGAATCTGTTGTGATGAATCTAGTTTTTTTGTCCCACAAAAGGAGACCTGAAAAAAATTTCATTTATTAAAAAGTCAATTTTAAATTTCAATTCAATTTCGCATCCATACCCGATAGGAGCTGAGAAAATGGGTGAAGGGATTATCGAGGCTCCTATCGTTAGTCGATCACTGATCGTTGTTCAAAGCGTTGCTCCAATATAAACACTACAGTGGTATTACCTACAAGTAAGACAGCTTCAGCTCCTTAACCATTGACTGGTTAGCTATTTACTGCTATTTGAGATACTTAAAAATTTAGTTTTGAAATCTTCCAAAATTATCCTAATTATGTTCTGTATTACGGTTAGAATATTTTAAAATTGTAAATAAATATATAAATGTATTACAAGCAGTATGAACGGGTACCATACATTATTTATCTTGAACAATGTTCTTTTTAAGTTTAACCTGGCCATTAGACACTATTTATGAAAAGGAGTTCGGGAAAAGAAGGGAAAGGTAAGACATACGAAAAAATAATTAAAAAATAAATGTAATGCATTTTTTATAAATAATTTATTTTTTTTTAAATTATATCTTGACAAGATGTCAAACGTACATAAAAGACAAACAAAACACAAAATCAGCTTTAAGCTATGTTCACATTATTCAAATTTCGATTAGATATCGCAAATCGAACAGTGTGGACATAGTTTAAGATCAATTTTCAATTTACTCAATATAAGGTTATACTATGGAACGGACTTAATTCCGTTCTAAGTATCATCAGAAATGGTTCAGCAATTTAGTTTAAGCCCATAAACTTACGACAGATGTATGTATATATATATATATATATATATATATATATATATATATATATATATATATATTTGAATCAATGTAATTGAGGTTTAACATTCGAACCTTAAAAGTGTTAAAATATAAAACTTTTCAAATAAATATTTTAAACAAATAAAAATAAACTAATGCCGAGAACCACTTCTCTATTCTATAAATTAAAAAAAAATTAAAAAGCTTCGAATCACGAAAGAAATAAAAAGATCCAAGCGTCTATTTTCGGCGAATGACTCTTCCCCCGTTTTATCTTTAGAAGCAGTTCCCATCAGAGTACAGAAATACTTTATAGACCGAATCCACATAAAAGAAAAAAATATATGAGGAAGATATATATATACTACCCCTCAGCATTTGAATCACAATAAATTAAACAAGCCCGAAGAAATATAATATTATGAACGTTTAAAAAAGCTATAATTTCTAAAGGGAAATTCTTTTTAATACTAATGAGATGAAAAAAAGAGGAAAAATTTAGCAATTAAAAAGATTTTAAGAGTTTCTTTTGCATTTCATTTTTTTTTTTATTATTTTTTTTTTAAGAGATTGAAATCGTGAATGGCACAGTAATATGGCAAAAACAGCCAGGTTTTATAGTTAAACATAATTCTAAATATAATTTACCAATCACAAAAAAATAAGAAATAACTAGAAAACTACATGAATAAAGAAAAATTTAATAAACAGCATTATAATACTTTATTAATTAATATTACTGATAAATTTCTAAAAAAATTAAAGTTTTATTTAGATAAATTACCTCATACAAATTTATGACATAACAATACACTAAAAACCAAAATTTCAACAACTGAACAACTACTAAATTCACAACATTAATAAAACTAAAAATAATAAAAATGTGTTTAGCAATTATATTTTCTACGTAGCAGGACCATCATTCTTCCGTTTTTTATTTTAATAAATAAAAAACGAGAATTTATACGAGGAACGTCACGGAATGAGGAAGAACGTATATAGAAAGAAGCCAGTTTATAAGAAATAAGGAAAATGAGAGAGAATTCTCTGAAGCAAATTCCTATCAGTAGGTAGTTCAACTTTTTTTTTTTTTGATCTATTTTCTAAATAGCGTTTAATTGTTTTTATTACAAATTAAAGTTTTACAAGATGACCAAATTGATGAGTTAAAATTTACCAATCACAGATCATACATCCAATAGAACTTATACTAAAAGGGTCTAATCCATCAGCTCGGAAATAAATAAAAAAAAATTCACAACAAAAATAAAATTCCTTCTTAAGATGGAAAATGATAATAAATGAAAAATCACAATAACCAAAGAGCACGCTGCAAGTTAATTACAAATGTCTTCACAATACCCCTTTTTCATAAAATATATTATAACCAATGAACAAAAAATAATTACAATATAGTGAGATATGCAGAAATGAATTCAATTTATAAAATAATCCAAAATAAAAAAATCAGTAGCTATATTAGCAACGACCTACTTTTCAAGAAAGGCCCTGAAATGCTGGCTGGCTTCTGTAACCTTGTAAATACCTCTCGGCAATAAATTCACTATTTCATGGATGTTTATAAGCGTGGACGTGACTTTTGAACACCATTTTTTTTTTAATATATATATATATATATATATATATATATATATATATATATATATATATATATATATATCTTAATATTAATCTTAACATATTTATTTTTTTTTTGCTATCTTTTATGTAATAATTATGCTGTACGCTCACTGACAGAACCAAACTTGTACCTATTTTTAGTCATATTTTTCCCCGAAAATAATAACTATTGCGTGAAAAAGACTATGGCTTTTGTTTTCGTCAATTATTGTCTTGATAGTGATGGATTTCACCTTTTAATTCATCAAACAAACTCCAATGTTTACATAGTCCAATAAACTGTTGATTCATGAAAAACGAAATAGACAGGAGGTTAAATTTCTCAAGGCCTGTGGGACAAAAATAAGAACCCATGAGCATAGTTTTACCCCACTATGCAATGCTATTCCTAACTAATCAACCTGTTCTTTGTTTTAATACCTACAATCTACCGACAATTAAAATAAGAAGAAAGCCCAAAATTAAGGACTTAATATGTGTTGTTAAAATAAAGAACGCTTTGAAGCAGAAGAAGTTAAGGAAAAACAGGAAGCTGCTGAAAAAAAAGTAGAAGGAAATTGGTCCCTTCCAAACCAAGAAGAAACTTACAAGTTCAAGGTGTGAGTCATTCACAAATATGATCCTCCGCGAGAGCTGCTCTGACCTTTATATGCGCTTCTTCCAAATAGATCAGGATGATGTTTCTCCCTTGTTCCAGAAATATAAGTTTGTTGTAAAGTTATAAGGGAAAACCAAGGATTCTTTTCGGTTTCATGTTTTCAAAATTAATTATTTTTATCATAATGACTACGATGTAGAGTTATTCAAAGAAGTACCCAACATATACCCATTACAAGAGACTGAAGAAGACAACAAAGACCGAATTTAAACGAACTGCTTACTTCTGCCGCATCGTTCGAGGTAAAAGTTCGCCTTGGAAGGGTTTAGAAAAATTGCTATATCTCTGTTAATAATTCTCCAATGGAAGTGGCTCTCGGACAGGATTTAGTGAAGATCGTAATTTATAAACTTCATGCAGAATATTGGGGATTGATGATCGATTGTTCTAAATATCAAAAAATTACGAAAATTGAGTACTTTTACCTTGCTAAAATACGCTATGTTAATCTGTTTTTAAGGTTTTGCGCACCTCTATAGTCCCTCCAAAATGATTTATAAAGTTAAAAAATTGTGTGAATTGAGTTTGTGTTAGAGAAGTGTCTTTTGGATATCTACACTGTTTTCTTCCACCTGCGCCATTTTGATATTTTAAATTTTGTATTTTAGATACTAGATAACTTAAAATACGACCTTAGTGACGAAGCTCTGCTTCTCACACTTTTTTTTTCCTTTTTTTCAAGATACTCCACTAAAAACACTGTAGGTTAGTTGAAATATCTTTAACTTTATCTCTATATCTTTATCTCAAGTTTAAAAAAAAACTATCAAATGCTATGTCGAAATCCAAAAGATCATGACAGGGGATTATAATTGACGAGAATGGTTTGTAATAGGAAACACAATTATTAGACAAACATTATGTTGTTATTATTATTTTAAGTTCAATGTGTCATCCAATAGATTATACCTGTAGTTAATTAATACAATTTAAAAAAAAAATCATTATATGGTTACCAGATTAGGAAAGATGATCACGTGATTTTCAAATTTATTCAATTTAAAGCAAACAATTTTTATTAATATCAAATCATAGTGGACATGAGCAATCGTGTTCTATAAATAGCAAATGATATTTCGTATCTTTTTATAAGGCGATGGGAAGAAATCCTCTCACAATCATGCCTTAAAAATTGTCCCGGAGCACGCACTATGGATTGATACCGTCCAGTTTTTTTCAGGACGTGGTCTATCGAAGCCTTATGGCGTTCGGATTATCAATGGTCAAAAACCTTCCAGCAATTGTAGTACAAGCGAAATTTTTCTTCAAATTGATTACTGAATTAGTATTAAAATATCTATAGAAGGCATTATGACAATGAAATATAGAAAACGTTAGAAAAAATAATGTAATAAACATTTTAATAATACAGAAGATTCAGGAAGAAGATTTACTTCATAAAACTACCCAAAATAAAATTAATAATAATTCTTTCATAAAAAATAATAAAAAAAAAAGGATAAATATTCATATCGTTTTAATTGATCTGATAATTATAAAATAATGCGCACACTTTCGGTATTCGTATTATGCTAAAATGCTTGTTCATACGAAAGATTTAAATTATGGATCAAGTATTGGGTGCTGACTGGGGTGTATTTCAAAATTTGGTATTGAATTTTCTTTTGGGGCTACCTGCTGATACAGTTGTTTATTGTTTAAACACAATACTTCAAAGGATGCCTATATTTAATGTGATGAAAGATTGAGTGGTAGAGGATTACATGAAATGCCAGATTTTGGTAGAATATGAGTCAGAATTTGATAGAATATAAGTAAATATAATAAACATTAATTAATTAGTTATTGATTTAGTAGCCAGTAATTATAGCAGAAAATTAACTGAAGTATCAGCATGGACCAATTAATTATACGCCATTGACGAATTCTATTTCGAGATAAATGAGAAAAAGACTAAAAAAACCCAACAAGGCTCAGAAAAAACTTGACAACCTTCACCATTGGAAGAGTAGTGTAAAAGCCAATGAAGTTTGTTTGTCATTAATTAATAAAACCATAAATAGCATCCTATTATAACAATGTTATGCCCAATGAAATATTGGACATTTCTTGATATACAACCACATAACTACAAGGATGGATAGATTGGTATCAAAATTTGCAAGCAATTTAGATTTATAGTTAAAATAATATAAAGTATCTGTTTCACTGTATCTAAGAGCCCACTGTAAAAAATTATGGGAACATATCATTTTTTTTTTTTTTTTTTAGTTTTGATTTAAGTGAAGATGTCTTCAGTTGGGATTTTTCGAAGATTGCAGTAAAACTCGAGTCCAAAACCATTCCGAAGACAAATCGATAAAGTTTCCAGACCAATCACTAGTTAACAGCAAGTTTCAACCGCCACTTTCTCCCCATCCCAGTGTTTAGCCAGGTACCCACTTTCTAAACATTAAAAGCCGGATTGAATGGCAACTTCCGACAAATACTGGCGTAAAATTAGGATATTTCTTCTATAACTATCTGTGAATTTAGAAAAGCTTAATTAGAATAACATTACGCTGGGCAGATCCTTAAATAGAGGGGAAATTATGGAAGTTATGGTTGAAGTCTGTATTGATTACGCTATGGTACCTAATAGTTAAATCACTTCTTGGAAGGGTTTGGGTTTCAAGGCGTAAAACCGCTAGGTCATCAACGCCTGAATAACTTCTTGGAAGGGGATTTTGGTAATTCCAGATTGATCGGAAAAAAAAAAAAAGATCAAATTATATTGTTTGATTTAAAGGAATGACTACACCCTTCAAATTTCACAATTATTTCTTAATTTATTAAATAATAATTTATGTACGATAATTAGAAAAATGTATTTAAACATGATAATATAATGCATGTTATTATCGATAATGTTTTTAAGCTTGGGAAACCATATATTATATCATACAAAAAGGGTATTTGAAAAAAGTCTAATAATAGGTAATGGCAAACATTTGAGTAGCAAAAAAAATAAAAAAACAAAAACAATAAATTCTGTCCCATAGTTATTCCAATAATGACCATCATTTAATATTACATGTACCTTCTAAGATTTTTTTTTCAAATAGGTTATAAGAAGAAAACGCATTTTTTTGCAGTGAAAAAGCATTCAAATATCCACATTTTAAATTATTTTCTATTTAATGTTAATGTATTAGATAAATCACTAAGATAAAAATCACTAACAGCAAAATAAAATTTTAAAAACATATATTCCCAAAATTACAAGTGTTAAAAAAAAAAAAGGTAAAATTCGTTCTGAATATGAAAAAAATTAATTATCAATTACATAATAAATACATCAATTAAAATTTCAGAATTTTTTTCTATTCCGAAATATTAATAAATGAAGAAAATAAATAAGACAGTGTTAAAATCTTATTGCTCTTTCATCAAGATATTTAATTTCAACTTAAAATTTAGTATGTATAATCAGGATAAAAATAAATTTGACCAAAATAAGTATTTCAATATATGAATTTGTGAAAAAAAAAAAAAAAAAAATCATACCACCAATATTCCACAGAAACATTAATTTTATTTATTGTTGATTTAAAACATTGGAAAAATAGCTCTCATGTTATACACACATTTAATTGAACAAATTTCAAAATGCTTTGTCATTGTTCTCTTTGGAAACACTGAAAAACTTATTTTCGTTTCGTAACATATAATTAATGACAGTGAATAATAGCTGTTTATTATTAATGATAAACATTTTTTGGCACAAATATGTAAAATGGTAACCACAAAGAAAACTAAACAGTCCATAGTCATAATTATTTAGGAAATTCACAAATCGAAAACGGTATGATTATATATGTATGTTTCTTTTATTATTTATTTACTTTTTGTTGGTTCAAATCAAAATACAGAGAATACATGAGATGGAAATTTAAAATTTCGTGATAAAAATAATTAATTATAAATTCAATCGAGTCACAAATTAAAATTATATAATTAATTACAATCGTTCCCACAGTCGGTCCAAGGTAAATACGAAGCTAATTAACAATTAACTAGGTCAATTACAAGACCTGGATATAATCAAATTTATTTTTATCATAAGTACACACATTAATAACCAGTGACTAGCAATTAAATACAATGTTAATATATTTTAGACATGTTTTTTAATTAGATAAGAGAATATAAACTTCTGAAAGTCTTCATTCAAGGTTCATGACTAAGATATGGCCTTCAGACATATGCATACATTTAAACAAATGATTTTTAATTAAGACCCAATAATTATGAAAACAAATGAGTATTTAATACATCAAATGAGGAAAATTAATTAATAGATTGAGAACATGACAATCGACCTTAAATGGAAAATCTGTGTTGAAGGACAACCATTAGAAGCAAAAAGAATTGGACCTATCAACTTTTTAATTAAGGCAATGCCAGGAGAATAGCATGTTGCTATGATTTAGAACAAAGCCCAACAAATTAGAGGGGGAAAAATCGAAATTTCCCCAACATTTTTGAGCGGATACATTTATTATTTTTTTAATGATAATCCGATCCGCACAATAAAACCTGATTAATTTTTAACAATCTGTTGGGTATAATTATATCCAAAAGAAATAATTACTAGAGAGTTTACAATTACCTTCTAATTATTAATTAAATTGGTGGAAATCAATACATGTTTCAAATAATAATGTATATTTTTTATAATTGATGCCAAGTATATTTTATTTATTATTTTTTAAAATAATTTTAACATTTTTAGAGAAAAGTGAGCTTAAATATTTAACGCGATAAGGTATAAATAGCATGGGATAATTGAGTTCTGTGATACGTGTCATAACAAAACGTCCCTGGGATAAAAATATAAATTTCGTAAGTATGTCTGAAAAAAAAAAAAAGGAATATCTACATAACGATTTCAATCAATATATATTGATCACTATTATTTATTCTTTGATAATGAAATGCTTTATTAATCAAGGACACGTTAATGACACAAATTAATGAACTATCCACGCTGCTGAAAGGATTCAGTAGATCTAGCAATGGATTTTTTGTCGATTATTAGATGCGACAAAAAACATTATTCCAATTGTTTACTAAATTTTGTATTTGTCGACTTTTAATATTATCATATTAAATATATAATTTAAAATAGTCTGTATTCCTTTCACAGTATTAATGTTGTTGAGTTCATCTAGCTATCAGTTATGACGTCAAAGTATCGCACGCCTATTGGACAAAACCAGCCTGAAAATAGTCCATCAGCAGAGACATTGGATTAGAAGCGTTGACTATTAATAGAGCGCATAGGACAGGAAACATGGACCGAACCGGATGAAGAGAGAGCAGGTGTGTTAACCTTGGAACGATGACAAAGAGCTTTTCAAACTCCGCCATCGCTGGAATGAAGAATCGCCTCCCTCGCAACTCTTCCACGTAATCCTTTGAACCACAAGAAGAATATACAAAGTATAATTATCATTATTTGCGAAACCCATCTATGAGATAATGAAGGGTCCCGTTATAAGAGTGGAGGGGGGACCGTGTCTAAATATGGCCTCCGCAGGCTGAGGATTGGACCATTCCAATACAAAACTGCAATCGACACAATCTCAATCCTTTCGAGGGGAGGGGGTGGCCTTGGTTGCTACAGGGCGATAGTTAGAGATTATTATATGTTACCTTATTCCAAGTATAAATCCCGCAGGTGGCACTCACTGAACTTCACAAATCACAGAGAAAAAAAAAATAGAACAATTAAAAAATATATTGAAACAAAGAAAAAAAAAAAACTGGTTGAACTGATATTATAGAGAGCGGAGCGATAGAAACAGACACATAGAAGGTGGGTATAGAACTGGGCTGGAAGCGGGGCAGGTTCCCCCACCACTCCACTGTATAGGGCAGGTGGAGGGGGAACGTCAACAAGTTCACCGTTCCCGGGGTCACGTGATGTCAACTCTGACTCACCAATCCAAGTAGTTAGTATGCTAGTGACATGGCATTGTCTAGATAGTCGGTCTATTGTCAGTACGCATCACCTTACGCTATTGCACCAATACAGATGATCCTCTCAACAAAAGAGTATTTAAAAGAGTCTGTTTTCCTTTTTGCATTCATGTAATTAACAAGCAAAAAATCCTCTTCCTATAAGGCTTAAGTCATCAATTTCGAAAAATGCCATGATTGAGAGCATCCAAAACTTTCGAATCTTGTGTCAACCTATTGCTGTAAGGGCCTATTGCTGGGTCAAGAGTTACGTTTAGTCCTAGATTAAATTTAACCTGAATACCCTAAATAAACTGTTTTCGGTATAAGCTAAGCTTCGGAAAAAAATTAACTCAGAACTAGGCAAAAAGGGGACCGTCAATCAATATACTTTAGTCCTGGATTAGTTATGTCTCAGAGTAATTGAGGTTAAGTTAATGCCAAGAATACATTAACTTTTTAATCAGCAACCGACCCTAAATTTTTTAAACCCGAACCTGTACAGACCGAATCTATCCCCTATACCCTAGGGCGTTTGTAGCGGTTTTTTTTTTCTATTACGGCCAAAAATGATGGTTGAAAAACTTGACTTTAAGATCTTGTGGTCTCTAGATTAAAAAAAACTTGCAAATGCAACGATAATTTATCAATTATTTGTCAGAATTCAAATTAAGAAGAACTTGGGCATTTGATATGGATTCGATTATTATTGTATAGGAAAAATGACCCGGTCCATGATAGGCTGAACTTTGGTAAAGTACCACTTCACACTTCCACTTTTATTAGGATATTAAAATTAATTATACCTGAGAGACTAGAGATCTCTCTATGCATACGAATCAGTTTAGTAGCAGAACTAAATTCTAATTGTTTATTCTTATTATTTATTATACTCCCCTTAGCAATCTTCTTTAATAGAGAAGTAAGCTGACCGCTAACACTTAATTCGACTTCATAAATTAGCATTTAGATGGGATTCATTATGTATAATAGTTAATGAAATTATTATAATTGATAAAGAAAAAGCAAACATGATTATTAGATCCTCTTGTACGGACATGAATTACTTACAAAATTCCAGGAAGTGGATTATCGGCAAACGATAGCAGTACATTCCCACTAAACTGCAGTTAGAAACAGTGGGAATTACAGAGGGAACCCAAGCGGGCTGGTTATCGATCACTGGGGGCATTGGGTTACTCAATGAGAAATAAACCCTTGTCAACTGTCCCGCAGAATTCATTTACTACGATGGAGTTGCTAATTCTCTTTCCCCTCACCTAGTGTACTGCATTAATCAATTTCATAATAAAATGCTTAAAAATATCAATACGTCACTAACGCATAAAACGTAAGGTGATGAGATGTAAGTGAGTTTTCGGGGTAAATGCGTAATCGTCTCGTTAAATCCGAACCCTCAACTGGTAAGAGCTGCACTTTACGGATTCATTACATTCATAAAATTTACATTTACATTTACATTTACATTCATAAAATATGAATCTCAGATAAGCTTTAACTTTTTTCGATGATTAAAACAGTATAATAATCCTCGAAAACTTGCCTATACCCTAGAAAATAATCCTATTTTGCACTTGCCCCAAAACTGCTACTACTCAAATAATAATGCTTGACTTTTTTAGAGGAGTCGTTTAGATACCTTGCACGCACTTGCCCCTTAAGGCGTGGTCAATTGCGTACTAAATACTATACTATTACCTTATCATTAATTTTACCTATATTACTATATTACCTATCTCAATTTTCAATGAAATTTAGATAGGCACATCGATTTGTTCAAAATTTCTCGCTGAATCTGAGAACAATTCTAATTGAACGAATAAAACTAGATACACACACACACACATACGTTTAGATTATATTGTTTAGCTCTTTTACTCTTATGAAAATTTGACAAAATCCAGATAAATCATGTATATAATATCCCATTATTAAAAAACACTGGATAGGTAACTTTATTTATCCATAGGACTCAGCCCAAATAGATTAGATAGCTACAATCCATTAGACTAAAATAAAATAATTATAATTGTCAGAGTAAATAATGAACCAATTGTAAGATTTTCTGATATCAATTGACGCAGGTTACAAAGACTCGCGAATAAAGGCCAGACAATTTTAAAAAACAAACAACTACAACCGCAAACATTTGTTTTTAATCAAATGAACGGAGTAAGTTACTTCATTTTTACAAAGCTTATTCCCTACTTAGAAGACAACTAAGGGCTAAAACTTCCCCATGAAAGAAATCATCCTATATTAAAGCGATAAAGGACAAAAGTTGATACAGCCAAGTTCCACTCGGCAACTTTCCCCACTTCATAAGTATTTATCAGCTCCTTAGGAAAGAGGGGAGGGTTAAAAACAGCATTAACTTTGTCCTTAGTACCGTCTTTTGTGTGGAATTTTTAAACAAATAAATCATGAGAGGCTTGTCTCGGCGGACATAAAAATGGAGTTTATTAAGGCTGCCTCTTGGGCTGGCTGGTGCCATTAATTAAACAAAATAGAACCCCGTTTATCCGTAATAATGTAATATATTCCGGATAAGAGACTGGATGATCAGTAAAAAAGAAGTTTTGATATCGATGACATTTATTGAAGTAATGTGAAAATAAATTGTTTGTTCCATACATATTACTACTAACTTCCTCGAATCAGACGGAAAGTCAATTTTTACCTAATATATATCTCACATTACTACCACTAATAAATATACTGTAAGTATACTTTGTTGAATTACAATAAAAAAAGCGAGATCAATCTTCACAGTTCACCCGGCAACAGACAACAATAAATTGAATTGTTATTTTAAATACGTATGAAAAACAAAACAGAACAGAGGGTGGGCTTATACGAAAAATTCCAATCCCTATTTTCACGTGACGGCTCTCTTTTTCAACAAATACATACATGAAAGAAGACCGGCAAAACTCCAAAAGCTTTATTTCAGAGAAAACGACGCTTGAAGTTTTCACCACCATATTTCATCTGATTATTACACGTTTCCTTACAATTTTATGAATAGTTTCTTGAACCCATTTACAAATAAATGCTCTGAGGTGACATGAGAAAGATATTTTTGTATTCCAAACATATTTTTTGTAACTCAATAGAAAACATTAATTTTTTATGAATAAAAAAAAAATAAAAAACATAATATTTATTTATTTATTCCACTTTGTTTTAGTAAAAACATGGGAAACAGATACCAGCAAACAATAGTTGCACAAAAATAATTAAATACAATGAGGATAAAGATAATTATTACACACATTTTCTAAAATTATTAACCTTCTAAAATACAAAATAACCTAATAAATGAAGTTATAAACTTTTCCCCCTTTTTTAATTATTATTATTAATGATGAGAAATAATTAATAATAGTAATAATTAATAAACTATTGTTATAAGTCGCCTTTGTCTCTTCTTCTGTTATGCTTCTTCTATAACGCTCACTTAATGAAAATTAACCTGATGTTAAGGTTTATTGTGTTGTGAATTTTCTTCCACGGATATGAAAACTATGACGGTCACATACCTACGTAGGCAAGCTTTTTATTATAGGTATATATAGATATTTATAAAATGAAAAAACTTTACATAAGTAACAATTTATTTTTTTAATAAATTCATCTTAAATTACCTCGTTAATATATAAGCTCATATTTAAGTTAATATTATCTAAGTAACATTATTTCATGAATCAATTCTTATCAACGAAAAAAAAGTACTTAAAGGCGGCCGAAACCGTATAAATAAAGGATCCCTGGATATTCCTGGTTTCAGACATGACGGTTCTGTAAAAGGTGTGTTCTATAGTACGCATGATGCAGAAGTGGTTTCAAACCCAAGAGAATCGAACCTAAATTGTATCGAATGAGAATATATATCCTTGAAAACTATGCACACACAAACAAAGGACGGCTTTTATTCCAAGAACGATCACGCATATACTTCATAGTTGGTTTGATTACCGGATAAGGGAGGAGGGGAGGGGGATTTATGACATATTACAATTATAATGGCCGAGCAGCAGGACTACTGAGTAGAAACGCTAGTGTAATTAGCTGACCGCAGCAGTTTCCGTAATCAACGTGCGCAATTCTTGGAAAACGATGGCCATCTATAATTCACCAATTCACTGATTGGGATTCCTTCCTAGAACCGTTGAATAATTTTACCGTGTACCTTGGGCATCGCGGTAGTAATTAATGGCAAGAAGCCAATTTATAATAAATGAAAAAATATACGCTTTTTAGCAGTTCCGAGGTAACAACATTGTTCCAGGGAAACACAGCACATCGGGTTGACACAGAAGGACAATCCAGGCCCCTCCAACCAGATGAATTGGAACACAACAGGCATTACTTTTTCCGTGTCAGAATGCGGAACCACGCATTCCGACAGAACCTGAATCAATATCGATTAACGTAACGTTATGCACGAAATTCTTCAAGCCGTTTAATGATTTAACGGTTTCTAATAACATTGCTTATCCCAACCTCCACCGCTCCACCACTGTATTATGTATTACTGGCTGTGTATTTACTTGAAAGCACATGTTCCATGCATATAGCATAATATATGACAAATGTGAATGGATATAACTTCGCAATAAATAGCATTGCTAATCCTAAAACTAATGTTAAAATATTCGTAAATTTTTGTAAATTTTTTTTTTTAAGTGTTATGAAAATATTTTGTTTGCATGGTATTAATGTGTTATTATGTAAATATTGCTATAACAGTATTATTAACTCCTGAACCAAGTAAAAAGCCTCAGGTGCGTATAATTTGAGTTATGACAGCAATTTACCTGGGGCTAACGGAGGCATATCATGGGGAGAGCAAAAACAACATCGTCCTATTTACTGATTCTTTAAGTTCACTGTTAAAGCTAAGTAATATGTATACAACTCACCCGCTTATAGTCCTCATACTCCTATATAGGGTAATAGATTTCTATTTTCATACCCTATACTTGCTATACAAGCTAAACTGGAAGAATCGTAGTCTTATTTGTCTGGATCCCAGGGCACAACGATATACCTGGCAATTGCAAAGCTGACGAAGCGGCAAAAGCTGCATCATTGATACCTCCATCCGATTGTTTAGATATCCCTCATAATGTATATATATTCACTGGCGATATCGCAAGTAATCAACAAATGGCAAATAAAATGGACAAACATAGCAGAAAACAAACCAAGAGAGGTTAAAAACACAGTACTTCCATGGAAAACGTCAATTCAGTGTAGCAGACGAGATGAAGTAGTACTGGCAAGACTACGAATAGGACACACCCGCTTCACCCATCAATATTTGCTGACTGGAACACCTATACCAATATGCGCCCAATGCAACGTACCTATGGCGGTAAAGCACTTACTAACTGACTGCAGACAGTTGATTGATACCGGTCTCCCATAACATTTGTCAACTTTACTAAATGAAAATAGTCCACACATTAACGAAATATTCGATTATTTAAAGAGAATTGACGTATATGAATCGATTTAAAATTAAAAATATAATTCTTTAATTTAAGTTTCTTATATATTTCTCTTACTTCCACAATAACCATTCATGTATAATATATGTTCTATTTTAAGTTCTCTTCTTTTATTTTAACTTATTTATTTTCTTCTATTCATCATTACTTTTTTTTATTTATTTATACTTTAATTATATGTATATATTTATTTAGATTATTTAATTTTATTTCCATTTATATTTATATATATATATATATATATATATTTCTTTTTTTTTTCCCCCGTCTGCCAACTGTTTTGGCAGTGCGGTGCGTTATGAACTGATATCGGTCAATCTTGAATAGCCGACATAGTTGAGAGTAGGCAGACATCACCTTGTCGTGGATTGCTTTTAGAAATAATAATAATAATAATTTGAGTTATAATTGTCGTGAGCTCTTATAACTTATAATATTTTTCACGTTTTAGCGACCTACTTGTTATATGTTTATAGATTTTAAACAGCTGTATTGAACTATATCAATACCTACCATTTTTGTAAGATTTTTTTTTTTAAACCCAAGCTAAATGCATTCTTAAAATAAAGTTAACGAAGTTTATCAAAGGAAAAACCCAAATAATCAAAATTAATTCAATGGATCCAATTAATTTTGAATATGTGATATAGAGTGGTTTGTAAATGATATTAAAAAAAAAACCTGTTTGTTTTTAAATAGATAATAATTTATATTTAAAATTTTCTGAAATTTTATTTAGGCCTTTCTTGCTTTGTAATTAATTATAAATAATATAGAAGGACTTTGAGAGGAAACATAAGCTTGTAAATCTAATGACCATGGCAAGATATGCAATTACCATGGGTCTAATATTTTAAACTGCTTTAAGGCAAACATGACTATTGAGCTTTGCAAGGCATACTTTAAAATGTTAATAGTTTCCACAGATCAACAGAAATTTTTAGAGAATTTTAGAACAAAGTGAAAATTTAAAATTTCGCTTGCTGAAATTGGTGATTCTCACCAATATATCAGTATATACATACTATATTTATAATTCCTGATGCCAAATAATTAACAGAAATGCATTGACCAATTACCTCTAGGCAGAACATTGAGAGTAACCCACTTTGGGTGACATAGAATCATTTTTAGAAGCATTTTGGTGCCTTAAATCAACAATATAATAATGCGATTGTTCCATAAAATAAAACAGTCATAGAATATTCTAAAATGTCAATTTACGAATAACTTTTTTTCGAAGAAACTGGAAGATTCATCAAATAAACCGGAACGAAATGTAAATCGTGGTCCAACGTAACAACCTACAATGAACAGAAAATATACTAAAAAGAATTTATCGTTCTTCGTTTAGTTACAAAATTGTAGAGAACGAGGCGAAACCGTTCAGCTGAGAAGCGCGATACCCAACTGGTTCAGACATTCACTGGAGACGATGAATCAGACCCATTCGTTCTACACCGTCTTGGACGCCGAGCAGGATAAATGCTTCCAGGAACCTAATTCAGGAGGGCGTGCAACCAACCTCTTCCGCTGTTGTTAGTCTGGGATTATCATATTAAATATGTCACGGTACAGCTCATTGGAATCCTATTGAGGTCTTAAAGAGACATCAAGTTTGCCTTAGAATTTTAAGGAAAAAAATAAATAAATAAAAGTTGAAATGCCGAAAATGCTGCCTTAAGAACTCAATACCACCTGATCAAATCGAAACCTGAGGAACCACATCACAATTCTGCGGATAAGCATATTTTCTTCTAAAAGTTTTTCTTTTACGGCAAAATTGGATATACTTCGATGCCGAGATTCTTTAATTACTGGAAACTCTTTATTTTATTTCTATCCTCTTATAAATAAAAATAAATTATAAAAAACTGTCAATTTTAAAAAAAATATACTTCCAGCTTTTTATTTGGGTAATTGAAAACCTTCTTACGTGTGTTTCATCGATTTTATTGAGGACCATAAATGGCTCATTGCTGCGATTCTACTGGAAACAAAATTTGATTGAAACCACTTCTCAAGAAGTACGTATGATTCTAGAATACACTAAAATGCATTTTCAATACAGGAAAGTATAAAAAAGAAAATATAATAACAACGAAAAAATAAAATCAAGGAGAAAACCAAATGGTGATATGATAAAAACGATTGACAATTATAAAAAAAAATGAAATAATTAAAGTAACGGGATCTATAAACATAACATATTTAGTGGGTATAAAAGCTTTAATATCCGAAATACAAAACATGTATGCATTATTTAATACATATCTCCGCTTTTACAAACCAAACTAATTTTAATACTAAGCTTTAATTGGCTCCACTATAAAGAAATCAATTTTCGATATATCAAAGCATTGTTCCAAACAGGCGATGCGTATTTTTATAAACGGGTATTAAAGGTTACGATAAATTCAATATACATGTAAAATCCACTTAAAAATATCACATAACGGTCTTGAGTTACCTTTGATAGATTCTTTACTCAAGCCACACGTCATATTTGGCATACGCAACGAAGATTCGGAACAAGAACTATAATAGATAGTGCCTCCTTTGATATTACTGCAATAATATAACAGAATAATACTATAACAATTATAGTATTATCATATAACAGTTTGTGTACTACTTCCATATGTTAGTTACTCGTAAAGTATTGTTCAATTGAGAAAATAATGGAATCCATCTCAGAAATTGGTTAAAATATATTAAACAAATCTATACCTATCGAATATAATTAACAAATCTAAAGCCAAACTCATTAATTTAAAACCACCACAATCGCTAATATATTTAAAATATATATATTTAAGATCACAAAATAGACGGAGCGTCATCACACAAGGATTATGGGCTATTGGTTTTATTATTTTCTGAATGAGGTGTTAATTAATATCATTTGATACTATATAATTAATCAATATACTAATTATAAATACGTACTTTCTGGTTCAGGCTCTTCAGGTTCTGGCGCAGGTGGAAATTCTTTAGCTGGAAAGGATAAATAACAAATATTAATTCTTGGATTCTACACAAAGCAAGAACTACACTAATTTATATAAATTGAATAAAGGCACTCTATTGCATATAAAGTGGATAGGATATAGGCATACTTATAAAAATATTATGCACACAATATGCGTTTTAGCACTAAATTAAAGAAAATCAGATGAACTATAATAATGACTTGGATATTATAGAAGAGGTAAAATTTACAATTATTTATTTTCGATTAAAAAGTGCTGCTAATAAATAAAAATCATAACCACAAACAGGTAATAAAATATTCGTCCAACTTAATATAACTGTAATGTGTTTAACTACTTGAATGAAAAAACAAACAAAAAACTTTAGAAGTC
The DNA here is from genome assembly GCA_948150685.1 of Rhaphigaster nebulosa. Lineage (NCBI taxonomy): Eukaryota > Metazoa > Arthropoda > Insecta > Hemiptera > Pentatomidae > Rhaphigaster > Rhaphigaster nebulosa. The sequence goes on along the minus strand of OX411309.1, from coordinate 85,837,161 downwards.
ACACTTTTAATGTTGAGCTGTTTTATTGTTAATTTTTATAATGACTTCTTTTTTTTTCATAAACAAAGCTGTGATTTCTAATTGATTTATAGATATCAACAAATTAATTTAAAATCTGATCCAATGAAGGGCTCTTAAATTAATTAGGGTATAATTTTAGGGGAAATAAGCTTTTATGTTCACATTAAGCAATGCAATTTAGTCATTAAATTGTGTCATATCAGAAGATAGTTTTGGCTAGCTTCAATATGTTGCATTAATTTTAAAAGCTCATGAAAATATATAACATAATTATATATACAAATTTTTATTCACAAAAAAATCATGTTAATCTATTTTAAATTCAATAATTAAAATTGGAGGAAATAGATAAAATTATAAAATTGATTTGTAAGCTTGTCATTGTTATTATTATTATATATAATCATTATTATTATTCTTTACTTATGATTTTTCATTTCGATTATTTTTTAACAAGAATTATTCGTTGTTTTTAAGAAGCTTAAGCTACATATATCATTTTTGTAATGTATTCGTATGGGTAGGTTAATATACCTTAGTTTTCAATAATGTCAAAATTATTAAGCAACTTAATATTATAATTATTTCCTTTCATAAATGATTGCAGGAAAAAAATAAATATTAAAGAATGATTTCATCACATTAACTTAGAGGACGTCTTGCAGCAGGATTAAGTATATTTTTTAAGCATTCAGGAAAATATACATTCTTAATCTTTAATTATTAAATGTTTCATTTAAAAATTCAAATCCCACCAAGAAACGGCAGTATTTATCAGCCTGAAAAACAGGCTTTTTACACTTTAAAGAAAGAGTTTTATCCTTCTTCGTGTGGAGAACCCGTTTAGAAGTGAAAGGCTACGACCTGCAGAACTTGTGGTTCTCGAGGCAAACCCACATGCATGGAACTGGTTTGAAGATCAATTGCTGCATATAAATACATCTACAGAAAATGATAACTTTAAATACTACAATAACAGTATACTTATATATATTTCAAACTTTATACATAATTTTAAAAAAATTATTGAGTACTGCGTGTAGTAAAAGGTCAACTGAAAAGGCCTTATCGATCACCATATACAACTGGACTGGGGGATAATCTGATTTGATGTCGTTAAAATTAACTTTTCACAAAACGTGAAGATATATCTTCTTAGCTAAGTAATAAAGTTAAAGGAAGACGTTAAAAAGTCTCGTCGGCTAAATTATACCAAGGGTTAAAAGTAATAAATATTAATCTGAAGTGTTGGCGTGGGAGGGGGGAGGGAGAAGTTGAGATAAGGAGGGGAAACTTGGCGGCGGAAAGTTTGGCTGCTTTGTGACTGAGGCCACAATACCTGACCTAGTCTCTCATTGGTCGCAGTGTACTCCAACTTTGAACACTGTCCAGTATTTCTGTGCAACTGGATCCAATCAAGGCTAATTAGTTTAGGAAGAACGTTTTTCATTTTATTTTCACCCAAATGGGAGCCTCATTTATAAATGAAATACAAAAACAGAAACGTTCATTTTTATAAAACTTTATAAATGTATAAACATGCAGATATTGCAACGAAAATAATAATACTGATAATAGACTAACTTCATTATGTTTCAAACGAAATCCTACATACAGTCTTACATAATTTTACATTCTTATGAAATGAAAAATAATTTCATTTATGGGCATAATTCACAAATGAATAAACTGCATCGCTCAGACTTTATTTATGTTTTTAATTATGCCTCCCTTTTTCGGCTTCCGCCATAAGAGATCTAGAATAGCCTAGTTCCATTCCGATTTGGATGACGTCATATTTCTTATTCTTGTTTAAATGCATTTAATATAGAATGCATCCATTAGAATTTAGAATAACATAAATCGCAGAGTGGAGAGTCTGCCACGCAGATTTTCATTAAATAATCATGGCTTCAAAGCATTCGCCTGCTGTAAGTTCAGCTTTATGTACATTTATCTAGCTAAATATTTACAAAAGTTTACTTGTCAATGATCTGTAGGAGTGGCTGTTATTGGCATAAATATAGATGGTTTACATTTATATGGTGGCTTGATGATTAAACAGATGAAGGGATAAGTGGTGTTCAAAGGAAAATGTAGAGGAGGATTGACGAAAAGAAAAGGGCAAAGAATTCAAAAAGAGGCAGCAAGAATAATGAAAGATTTGCTAAAGGAAGCAGTTCTATATATAAATCAATATGTTGAGATCTTGTATTCAAGAAGTGAATAGAGAGGAACGCAGAATGGGAAGATCAAGGACGAAGGGAGGTTTTTCGGTTCTGGAAAAGAAAGAAACCAAGGAAGCATTGCCCTTATTGGTTCGATAAAGCCTCTTCAACTCGGTATAGCAACAAGTCATAACAGCGTCTGGAAAACTCGAAGATGATTCTTATAAGACAATTCATAAATTATTTTAAGCTCTCCACATAACTTCTGTAATATGTTCATTGGCCAACTGTGAACCATTTTTCGACTTCATTGTGCGGTACAAAGATTCACAGCAATGCTTTGTATGTACCAAAACTTGGAATATCTAATAGGGTTTGCGCACATGCGCACTACAAAGGGTTTAGGGAAAAAAATAAAACAAAAATTTTAGTGGGAGTAAGGTAAGGTATCGGCAGCTCTGGAGATTGTACCGCTCCCTCAAGCCTTATCATATTAGAGATTATTGTAGCATCATACACTCTCATTGTTTTGTTAAAATACAGATGTAAATAAAATGTTAAACTTAAAAAAAAATATTATGTATTATTTCGTATTCGAATTTCAGCAGAATGGCCCGAAATACCTGCTCTTTCTGTATGGACTCCATTTCCACACACAAAGAATCACAAAGTCAAGAATCATACATTAGGATGCAGCACAGTTAATTAAAGACTAAATAATTAAAAACTGGATTGAATCAGGAAAAATGAAAAATATGGCACACCGTGTCTCAAAACATATGAAACTAAGTCTAAAACTCTTGAACCTCAGTGAGTCGGTGGGAAGGACACAGCCGAATTGGCCCCAAAAGGAACGGTTATGGAGCCAGTCGCTGCACCATGGAAACTATGGTTCGTAGTGACGTGAGATTGGATGACCCCGTTCAGACAGTCTGTGTTCCCGGAAGCAATAAATGTCTGTAAGAATACCACATCGTGTGGCCAAAGATCTTCATCAAGAGCCAACAGAAAAAAAAAATGTATGTATATATATATATATATATATATATATATATATATATATATATATACACAATATACAATATACAAATATATATATACAATCTTCGGCTTTTCTTTTCAATTTGATTCGCTTTCCGCAGTGAAAAATCCGGTTTATCCAATGAATAACTAACGCCCTTGAATAGCTCCGTATATAATAGCGAACATCGAGGATCTGTAACTGGGTCACTGAGATAATGGAGTCTATCGTCCGGCTACTAGTTCCTCGATATCTTCACTGTATTCCTGTAGATTTAATAAATAAGTAGATAGCTATCCTGCTGTATCATTGGAGTAAAAAATCTATGTATAATTCTAAAAACTGTATATCACCATTTCATCAAACTTATATGTAATTATGTGATTCTAAGTTCTCATTTTAACTCGTTTTGTATCTTTAGCCGAAGCTAAGTGTATAAAAAAAAAAGTTATTCCCTATTTTTATTTAAGTATATTATCGTGTTTCTAAGCTACGAAGAAGATAAGAATTAAGAAATAAGAAAATAAACTCCAGTGGCAGAGATTATTCGGCAAGTACAGTAGCATAATATAAGTAAAAAGGTATAGTCCAATTGATCGCAATATCCAAATCGCTCTTCAGTGATTTATGCAGCTTTTCGCCGTGAAATAATAAAAAATAGTTTTAATAAAAATAAAAATATTTATTTTTTCATGAGCCGCAGCTTCTTTGCATCAACACTCTATCGGAACAAAAAAAAAATAATGAAATACAGATTTGTGCACCATTTTTATATTAGGAGTACAAACAGATTTTTTCCTACACTGGACGTTCTGGCGGAATCTATCAGGCTGTGAAAAAAAAAAATAAAAAAAAAATGAATATGAATTCCCAAAACTTATATTAATAATAAATAAATATTTAAAAAGTCGAAAAGAAATATATATAAAAATATTCTTATTGAATTTTACAAAGGATTTTTGATTCAATTGAAGAGTTGCAATTTTCACTTTCGACAGTTTAAAATGGATGAATAATCACTTACGAAAGTAATAACTTAACTGAGTGCTTAATTTATTAACCTTTCAACCAGCAAGGCCAACAACATGTATCTGTGATTGATTGAATATCGTAATTAATTGCAGTTGAAAAGAAAATTGAAGTTTTAAGATAAATAGATAATAAATAGATTATTCCGCGCAAATGATCATAGAAGGCCTGGATGATTCGCGGTTTAAAATAACACATTACACAAGAGTATTGTGTGCGAACAAGATCAAATAAATTTATTTATGTTAAGTCTCCATCACAATCATTTGAATAATTTCTCAGGATAAGATTAAATACATGAGAGAGAGAGAAAGAGGCTATAATGAAAATGAAGTTCTATTTACAAATACTCAGAATAGTATTCTATGGTTTTTTTACAGGTTTAGGATGAAGGAGTCTTTGGTATAGCCCAACCAGCTCATCTTAGAATTTTGGAATATATCTCTTTACAATGGATAACGGAAGCATACTACTTCATGCAAACATAATGTTGCTTTTAACCCTTTTTTGGTCTCCCATTGCTACCTGAATACGTAGATTTAGTAAATATGCTTCTACCTCTTAGCAGGAGAGAAAAAATCTTGAACTAAAGAAAGGGGAACTGAGTTTTCTCTTGGACGGGTTAAAAAAAAATAAAAAAAAATAAGTTGATCTTATTTTTCACCAGGTCGAACAAGTGGATTCGTAGAAATTTTTAGAAAAAAAATATAAAGAGATGATTAAACGATCAATTAATTTCTTATGTTTACATCATAAGAAAAAATAAAACGAACCGATGAATGACCATGGGCTAGTAAGTGTATAAAAGACTTGGCAGGGGCAAAGCTTGGTAATGATCCGGTGTGGCCAACACCCTGGCCTAACCTCCAGGTTTTCCCCTGTGTCAGTCCTTGGTTTGGTCGCGAGCCAAGCGCCTATTTTAGCGTAACACAACAAGCAAATTACCGGCCTTATTCCTCGACAAAAACGTTTATAAAAACGGAATAAGAAATTACATAAAATTAATAACAACCGGCAAAAAGATTGCCAAACTCCAAACAGCAGATGGATATATAATGACTCCGATTATTATTAAGTTATGGTGAATCATTAAAAATTAATAAACGAAAAAATTAATTCTGAATTAATACATATTGACATATGATGGGGTATGTGGAATAACGATCAATATAAAATTTTTGGAAAGCCATAAATTATATTTATTTATTTTTATATATTTGGTAAGTATAAAATTATTCAAGTTTACAGACTTAAAAAAAGACATTTTTAGAAGGGTTGTGTGATGAAAAAATTATATTTTGACTGTTAACCAAACATATTTTAGTTTATTAAAAAAAAAAAAACCTTAAATTATGGGTCCGAAAAAAATTTCACGTTTCAATTTTTTTTCACCAAAAAATTGACTGATCATTTTTACCCGTGAATCTTCATATGCATAAATAAAATAATCAAATTTTGGAACATGGACAAACAGACGTGTACGTCGTCGCTAAACACACATAGACATACACATGAATAAACACATATATTCAAGTATCGAAGTTGAATTATACATACAGTTGGATGAATATTTTTTACTACCTTAGCCATCATGCCCTTCAATATGAAATACGAAATATAAGATATAAGAAAATATATAAGGAATACCGTAATAGGGCAATCAATGAGCGGGTTGCAGACGGAAATGACGGGACGGCCTAAATTGACTTTAGGGCTTTGTTTGGGATAGTCGAGAGGCAAACATATTAAAACTCTCCGGATCAAGGAGCAGAGGCAAAGAGAGGAGTGGGAAGATTTTTCGGTTTTTCGTTTATATCGCGAAAACATTTGGTCCTACCTTGAAACATTATAGCAAAAATATGCAGAGCATTATATTTCCTACAAGAATGTTGCTTTTAATTGTTTTCGTATCTGTTATACTTTAAGAAATATACGCAATTCAAGATAACAAATTTGAAAAAAAAAATCATTATTGACTCCATGTCAACTGGTCTATCCTTTTTCTTTTATCGTATTTACCGTTGGTACGAAAACAAATAATACGACTATTCTTGTAGGAAACTGAATGCTCTTCAATTTTTCAAATAAAATGTTTTAAGCTAGAACCAGCCGTTTTCGAGATATAAATGGAAAACCGGAAAGAATAACCTTCTCTCCCTTCTGTTTTTGCCTCTGCTCCTACAGCCGAAGACTTTTAGTATGTTTACCTCTTAAGTAGGTCAAACAAATATCTGAAGCCAATCCCATCCGTCTCTTCATTTCCATCTACACTCTCTCCCTCCCCTCCCCTTTTTGAGCAATTATTGACTGGGCTATGTGCATCATTACATAATTTGTTATTTAAAGCGCCAGTATGAAAAATTATTGTAATGATTTACGGTATTCTTAAAATAATTAAATTTTAGATTTAAATTAATTTTGAATGCATATACATTTCCAATAATAATTTATAATTCAAAGCCTTCCATTTTGAAACAGCACTATTCATTGAAACTTAAAACAAAAAAATATAGTATTAGTAAATATATGAATATGATTTATTAAAGAATCGATGATTAGGGTTGCGTTAGAAGGTCACAGAGCCATATTCTTTTCGGACGCCTAGGAGGGTTATCAGAAATACATTGGAAAAGAAGGTTAGGAACTAATTAGGTATTAATTTAATAGACTCCAATGACACTAGCGATCTTAAGGTATTTATAACCTACGTACCAAATGTAATAATCCTCCATACATATTATATTTTTCCTTAATCTCATATTAATCGGGTGCCTCTAGTGAATTATGTCAGAGCTGGCCAATGGCATTTCTTATACAAGTTTAATGCCAGCGAAGACAAGCAATTTACCTGTCAGATAATTAACGACCGGTGATTACTTCTTATAAATGGCTCGGAAAATGCCAAGGTGAAGCGATCGTTCAACAGGCAACACTGTTTCTGCCATCGATCGTATATACGTTACTCAGCTCGTTGCCTGTACAGTAACAAATGCAACCAGATGACGGGCTCTACTATGATTATGAAATGTCGGGTAGGGACTAAAAAAAAAAAAACCGCGAAGCGTATAATGGAAGATATAACTGGAGGAAGAGAGAGCGGAAGAAAGGGGAAGACAGGTGGGACAACACCTGGCCACCACCTGCCCGCTGTTACCTTGGCAACGCCGCCTCAATCCGATACGGGGCGGCCGTGTGAGGGGGAGGGAGGAGGAGGTCCCCGTCCCGTCCTGTCTTGACAGGTCTTTAATCTCCAAAGATTACCCACTTCGAGCACATACAAAGCTAGTGTTTTATTAATTTGGCGCGATTCCGACCACAAAGGTTTTTTAAATGGTTATAAAGATCCAAAAAACAAGGATGATCACTTACAGAAAGTGAAAGATGTGATCTCTACCGTAAGAAATGAAATATAATTAAAAGGGTGGGAAATTTCAAGAAAAAGGTTAAAAATGTGGTTTATTTTACTAATAATAATGGCTAAAAGAAAACCTGCGATAAATAGATAAAATAAAATTATTCCTCCATTAGACCATGGAAGGAATAGACGCACGATTCTCGACTTGGAAATAACACATTGCATAACAATGTTGAGGGCGTGAAGATCTATCTAATAATAACTCCTAACCTCAACCAAAAGGGTGTTCTGTTCAGCAGATATACCTTTGGTTATATCTTCTATTTTTGAAACTGGATAATAAGTACATGAAGAGGAGCTGGTGACGGAGAATTCACTCAGGATTTGGTTATAAAAATTATTTAAATACTGCAGAAAATAAATCCGAATCAGCGAACTGGAAAGAAAATGAGGTCAAACAAAACCGGTACCGAAACTCGCCCCATGGCTACCACGTCCAGATTGGGATAAAATAGAATAGTTACCCCATTTCGATGGAAAGAATCAAAAGACACTCAATAGAATGATCATGCAAGATATAATCATAAATTCAGATGCGAAGAGAGGAAGGTGAAACGGGGTTGGACTAAGTAGCTTCGAAACCCGTTCGTGCAGATCTAGTTTTTACGGAGACAAAAATAGATTTTCTACAGCCCATCTCACTTCCTCTTTAAAATACCTGGCATGGGGTATTAAAACTTGAAAATATGTTCATTACTCGGGCGAGTTTAGCTTGGTGTGTATTTTCGTAAATTTAAATTCGAGAAACTGATAAGTCTAAACATGAGTAACCTCATTTAAATAACGAATCATATCTAAAATTTATATTCATCTCAAACAGAATGTATTTATGGGTGTCGAGTGCATTGATATAAATGCATTGTTCATTAGTCGGGGATAAGACATTGCGTTTTCTGTGACCTATATACGTGTCTTGACAAAAAAAAAGTATCGCTGAAGAAAAGACAGACAATAAGAGTGAGAGAGAGTTTGTAGTTCTAGATAATAAAATAAAATATTATAAGTAAATTAAAAATCATCTAATATGTAAATCAATATCCTTCGATAAATAACCTCTCAATGAATATTTGTCCTTCAAATATGCTTGCAGTCTACTCTCGGGACAACGCGTGAAGAGGTTGACCTTTCAACAACATAGGATACAACTGCTCTGTTCTCTTATAAAAAGTTTTTTTTTTTTTAAATCGATACGTATCGATATACAAATACTTACATCCATTTATTTATTCACAAATGTTCAACATATAAGTGGAGCTCGGACTCAGCACATCACCGAGTAAAACACTCGGTGGATCTGGGGGCCAGACCACCCTACCATGCACTTCTCCTTCCCCCGCATCCCTATAAATTGAACATCGTTGTGTTCCTTGTGACTAGTGATTAAGAAAAAAGTAAATGATCCAAGAAAAAAAAGTGACCGCACTGTACGAAAATGATATACAAAGATGGCGGATAAACGAATTTGGCCTGAGTTAGTTTTTTGGTCACTGTCATTCAGCATTCGGCTTAATTTCGCCATAATTGGCTTACAAACTAATAAAACACCAGTAAAGCAAAGTCACCATAAAATGCCAAGCCTTTCACACGAAGGGGAACATTTCGAGAGCAGTAGCAATTAAACGGCCAACGTCAAAAAGTCTTCAAATAAAATATGTGAATCACTTATTCTTCTTTAAAAAACAATAGTCACTTTTTAAAATATTCTCCAGATTTAATTTAATTACATTAACGAGTTTATATTAGCGCAATAGTTAACAATCATGGATGGATATATACCATATATAAATATATAACATTTGGGTGTATATTCGCAGTTGTGCGTTGAATAAGTGAAGGTATTTAGGATTAGCTAACATCGAACAACTAGTAACGACAAATTAAATCAATATATAGACGAAAAGAAGTTCACAAAGCTAACAATAGAACTGACATGAGGAAGGAAACTAGAGGCAGTTCAGTTTGTGTAGAAAAACACAAGAACTGTGCCAGCTTCTTATTCATAGGATACCGCTGAAAGATATTTTGACTTTACAATTACCCCGAGGGTTGTGTATTACCATGGGCGGGGTCAACCACCCTGTGTTTACAGCCTCGAGGACGAATAGGGAACGCGGTGCATTCACTGGCCCGAGGGTAATGCTCAGGTCCGCGGCGGACTTTTCGGGGGTCACGTTCGGAATAATTTAGTGCTGATAAGAAAATAACATCGATTATCATTTTAATGACATCAATCCATCAGGTAACGATCTAGATAAGTATTCGGATCAAAGACCTTTGGCAGGTGTTAGGATCAACCTTCGATCGGTGGGCTTTGAACACTAATATCATATTTTTTATATTCTGAGGTTCATAACGAAACCACACAAACGAGTATGTTGTTTTCGATAAAACAAAGAATAGAGAAAGTATATAAACGTATTAATTTAAACATTAAAATAAATAAACTTAAAACCACAGCACGCCTACTAGGAAAACTAAATAATGATTAAGTCGTATCATCGCGTCATTTCAGAACTATCGAATTTGAAAACATCAACCAAAAAGACCCAGACAAAAAGGGATTTTTAGCATTCAACCAAGGTTGTTTAAGGATATTCCAATATCAGTTTTAAGATTTCTCTGTACACCAAATGTCACAGTTAACAGATTAAATAATATATTCCAGCCAGCATTAACAATTCGGAACGTGTTTAAAAATGGTAGACGAAATAAAAATGGACATCGATACGTTACTGGACATTTTGAAGGTAATTGGGAATGTATTTCCTAATTTATGATTTTAAAAGTAAATTATATTAACAAATCTACGTTAGTTCTTTCAATATTTTTAGTATCATAAAGTTTATTTGTTTTTAAAGAAAAATTGTTACTTGAGAATGTATTAGGTTGGCTCAGAGGTAAAGGTACAATGTAAGACAAAATTGTATTTCCTGTTATAGCAACCGTGGATCGACGACTCTTTAGCCGGTAAAACTCTATGGGTCACACCCATCCTCTACAAATTAGGTTCTTGAAGCTTCAATGGATTGGAGGTGAAAACCTGCCAACTGAACGTCATTCTGGTCAGGTTTGATAACAGTTGGTTATCAAATACCGAAACCAAAACTGTGTCTAACTGAAACAATACTATTATAATATGGCAGGATGATGGTGGCTGTAACTATGATGAGGTGAGAATGTGTGCCCGATTCTTAACCAGGCCAGGGTGACTTCGCAGCGATCGCTGCGGTTAGATGTTTACAGTGGAGAACGCAGGAGAGAGGGAGCCGGATCATATATCTTCCTCCTCCCTCTTCCCCCCTCTCCGAAATTTTTGAAAAATATGATTTTTACATAAATTTTGTGTTTTGGGTAATCATTTTTGGCCCAATTTTCATCCTTATCCTTAAAAACTACACACAATTTGGCGATTATGGACACTTAATGATTACTTGCCTTCTCATTAAATCTCTCCCCCGAATAAAAATTGAAATCCTCCCTCGAAAAAAAAAATTGAAATCCCCTCCCGAAAAAAAAATGTGCGTTCACGCCTGGATGTATACCACGATTATACTTTCTTTTAAACATCTCTCAATTTACTCTCATCCCACCTGAACTGCCATCTGGTTGATATTTTCTGTTTGAAGAGCCTTCTGAAGTCCGAAATGCTTAAGTACCTCTCCCAGGAAATGTGAGTGCTTTCCTGGCATCCTGATCCAACTCGTTGCCGAAATTCCTGTGTGGTCTAAGGCCCATGTGAAGTGTATTGATTTCTACGGCCCCAGATTCCCAAGAGAGTAAAGAATGGTTCAGAGTTATAATATGATGTTCCGGGTCATAGCATGCTATTCAGCCCCTTTAGTCAAGAGTTTAGGGAATCAATAATTAACACAATAGTGACCAGGAATTAGGGAGGTGTATTGAGTTTATTGAGACCGGTACTTCTATTATCTCTAAAAAGAGCGATCTATCCTGGAGATGGTTTCTACGAAGCAATCTGTAAATTACAAATTGTATTTTTTTCACTTTTTTATTTTTTTTAGTCATCAAAATAGATTTTTCTTCAAGAATCATCTTTTTTTTTTATCGTTTTTGGTTAAAATAAAAAGCATTTAATTAGTTAATTAGCAGTAGAAGTTTTACTCCATGTTTTCCTATGAAAACCTTTTCTATGTTTCATAGCCTTTCGAACATGGAATAAGTTGGTCAGTCGAAAAATGGTCCTACAGAGTTATGTGTATTGTGACCATACCCCAAGCCTTCTTCACTGTTTGCTACTGAAGGCTTGGGAGATGATAACAATACGCATAACTCAGGAGGACCGTTTATCGACATGCAAAATTATTCTCTGTGACCATGCATATGTAAGCTACATCATTATAGACGCATGATTCACTGTATTAAATTTCATTTAACCCTAAATATTAGTTTATTTTACTATTTCATTATTTTACTACACTAACGTTAAAACAATTTGGTGTCAATCACTCTTTTGTTTTAGATTTGATTCGGTTAAAAGAATAAAAAGTTAACTCAATCGTCCGAGGTGGAGGAAACATACACCCTCCTAATTACTACAACAACCGACACAACGATATCCAATTCGGTCCCATCAGAGAGGTATGTCGAGTCACGGATTTATCTACTTTTTTTTTAAATATACATTTTTTTTTTCAAACTATCTCTGGTCTCTAAGGTAAACGACTATTTCTCTTCCTTTCCAGCCATTAATTTCCATCAATTGATAATTTGCAGGAGGGATTAATGGCGTTGAAGATATTTCCAGGTCGCATGACTTCTAATGGGCGAGGGGAAAGGTTGGGTTGGGATCAGGTTTTGCCGGTTATTTGTTATGTTGTGTCGATATTGGGGCAAGGACAGTCGGATCTTGGTTCTGGCAAACCTTCCAATATTTTTTTTTTTAATTTAATTACTGTCGTAGCTTTGCTTACTCAAAACGATTGATATTGTCATTACATAATTTAACCTAATAAGGCAGTAACTGAAGGAGACATTGCTGGTGTATTACGAATAATGAAAGTAAGTATGTGTGTGTGTGTGTGTGTGTGTGTGTGTGTGCGACGGATTATTAACTCCATAAGCATTCCAACACATAGGAAAAGTGACTGCTACTTGTATGAAAGCAAAAGATATAGTTTGTTAATTCCTCGGTAATCCAAGAGGACACTTGGCCTTTACCCGAACAATTACTATATAACAAATACAAAAAACAGTTGAAGGAATTCATCAACAGCATAGAACTACAACGGAACCATTGAAGACAGAACTCATATTAGTTTAATTGTTTGTAATGAAAAATTGTCAAGTATTTGATTTCGTTAATTATATATATATATATATATATATATATATATATATATATATATATATATATATATATATATATATATATATATATATACATATATAATTTTATGTGTTTTTTTTCTTCCTGATTTGTTCACGCTTACTTATTTTTTGTTGAACTTTGTTTAATTCTATTATTTTAAATAATTTTAAGATTATGAAATATTCTTTGTGCTATTTGTCCTCCATGCTGTTTAAAGATCTCAAATTCTCAAATGCTGTTTAAAAATCTATTTAACGAAGTTTTGTTTTGTTTTATTTTATTTCGTTTTATCTAGTTTTCTTTTCTAGGTATTATATCTATATGTATCTATAAATAATATATCTATAACTGTATATGTACTTGTATAAATTTCCATCTATCTGTAATTTGTATCTATAACTATCTGTAATATTATAGTATCTTATTATAGTATGGGTATCTATAATTGCATATATAAACAATGTAATGCATGTGCTTATTGCATGGTGTATGTCCAATTTTCTACACCACTTCTGTAGAGAACTACAGGCGAGGGAAAAAAATATAGGTATATATTAAATTAAATTATCTACACATCTCTAACTCGGTGTCACTCTTAATGTTTCAGTAAATCAGGTAAAAGAATAAACAAAGAAGTTTGCCTTATTTCGCCTTTATCCACATATCCTGAAGACCGCCTTGGATGTTTTATTTTAATGGATGACAAATCCATGAAATTATTTATTATTATGATGCCATAAACCAGCATTGTAATATATTTTTATTGGCATTTAAATTTACTATTGCAATTATATCCGGGGCAAATATGTACGCCAATAATTGAGTGCCCATTAGTAGTGCATACAAGTCTTATACATATGACGCGTTGTAATAGATAGCGGACCATATGACCCATCCTATTAAAGCGGACATTCACGATTCATTTTAGCTGAGCTCAGTAGTAACTGATCAGTTCTAAAATATTACACAACGGATCGCTGTGCGCAGGCGCTATGAATCAATTAAAGCCAGCGCTAATATAATTATCTTTAACGACTGCTATGTGACATCCTTGGAATAATTTAGCACGGTACACAGAAGGTATGAGCCTCTCTATTATACATCAATCTAATAGAGAAATGCTAGGAAGTATTCAGAGTTGAACTGTGACGGAATCATTCATTTGAATAAATAAGCATTAATTTATCTAAAATTTAACAGGATGATATAATTAACAATTCTGTTACACGCTTCAACGGCATGCATTGAAATATCCTATAATCATTGGTAATATATACGCAGAACAAATTTTAAAATTTCAATTTTTTTTTTTTACTTTCACTAAATTATAAATGGAATATAAAAACAAGGGAATTATTGTGATTGTTTAAAAATCCGAATTTTCAAGTTTTAAGGTCTCCTGAGTCCAAATAACCAAGTCTTGCAAAATGTTCTGTGTTTGTGTGTGTGTGTGTCTGTCTGTGGTAAATCTAGCTAAAAAAGGAAAAGCCATACGAAACTGACAGTTGCTGAGGTAAGTATAAGAGCCTGGGATGTTACAGCAACTTTTTCATCAAAATCGACTTACTGCAAGTGCCACTTTATACGATGATGATTTTACACATTTTTACAGTCTAAGAATGATTCTCATTGTCATTAATGATAAAAAATGGATAAATATAAACGATTAAAGGATTTGATAAATTATTTAAGGAGAAAAAATGAGAAATATTTTCCCAGATAGAAAACAAATTTCTGGAAATACGAGTAGAAATATAGATTTATACTATACCGTTGGAGAGCTTAGAAAAAATAATATCTAACACATAATGCCTTAGAAGGTAATGGATAGTGACGAAAAACGCATAAATTTAAGTGATTGTTTTAATTAATAATTTCTACTTTTATATTATTTAATGAAATATAAATGTTTCAATGGAAACTAAATAGTAAATTTTAAAATTTATTTCAAGTACCTGGTGAGTGAAAGCTGTGTGATGTGCGCACCGCACCAGATTTTTTTTTAAGAAATGAGAAATTAATTTAATCTTTGTAAATAAAACAAGGAATTTCATTACTTTTCAAAAACCAAAAGTAAAATACCCGGAAATACTGCAGGGTAATAAATGTCATGGATACTGAAACGAGAGAGTAAAATTAGCGGGAGGTACAATCACTAAAAGGCTTATGAATTATTAATCGCCTAGGGGGAAGAAGCAAGTCCAATCTTGTCAATTTAGAGCTTAGGTAGGGTTTTATGAAAGAAACATTAAATATATTTACTGAAATGAAACGCATAAAATAACAAATATTTAAAATTGATAAAATAAATAGAAAAATTATAACGTACTTTATACCCTTAACACTAAATTCTTTTATTTATAAGAAAATAATTACGTTAATTAAATATATAATTTGCAATTCAAAACAAGAAATATGTACAATCCCATGGTGAATAATTTTATTACAATAAGCTATATGCATATTTTAAGTTTTAAAAATTGGTATAAATAGCTTAAACGCCATATAAATTGAAAAATTCGCTGTTTGGGATGGAATCCACTTGGCACTTTATATACTAAATACAAATAAATTTAGTAGAAAATTGAAAAAAAATAAAGAAGAACAGAAAAGAGAAAAACAGAATAAAAAATATTTTCAATTCGTATTTTAAACCTTTGTTATAATTGAAACATATACAAAAAAAAATCAATAAAAAAAGCAAATTTTTAAAAAATGTATTGATCCATAGATAAATTAATTTAATTTTTCGTCTGTTTAAAGTGTGAGGGCCATTTTTAACAGCAAAGAAGCTCCAGAAACATAATATTTAACTTGACTTATTCAATAAAAAAAAAAATCTTATATTATATCCTCAATATAGAAGAAACACCTGTTAAAAAAAAATCTAGGTAAAAAATAATGTTTGAGTTGTTCGCTATTCACTAAGTTATACATTGGTAACATGGAGGAGTATTAAGGAAATAATTTTGAGATCATTGTAAATTTCCAGAGTTAATTAATTCGTATAAGTATTTAGTTTGTATTTTATTATATATTTTTTTTAATTTCAATGAATTATTTATTTTTACTTGATGAACCGTAAATTCCATAAGTTCAAAATTTCGTTATAAATAAATCTTTATTGTAAATCGAATTGAAATATAATGAAAAACTATAAATTTATTAAACGATTTTTATTCCATTTTTATATACTCTCACATAACACTGACCGTCTAAACACTACAAAAGATTTCATGTGGCAAACACAGATTCAAGTAACTGCGACGGAAAAACACCAGAATCATTTAAGCACATACTTCTTGACTGTAACTTTAACGAACACCAAAGGTATGATTTTATAAAGTTCTGTGTGATGCAATGAGAAACATGGCCTCCCTTCACAAGACAAAATCTTTAAAAAAATTCATAAAGAAATTCATGCACATTATCTCTAAGATCTATCTTGAAGAGAAACATCCAAACCCAAACCCAAACCTGGTCCAGTTTATAACGAAGTGCGAAAACCTTAAATAGTAAGATATTAATTTTTATTTCTTTAGTGACTGAAGATCTTTTTAGTTTTATATTTATTTGAACATGATGCATTTTTTAACAGAATGTATGATTGTACTTATTTCTTTTAGTTTAGTTAAATGTTTATTTGTATATAATGCCTTACTTAATTTTGTTTTCATTTTTATTTATTAATTGTTTCTGTCTAATTAATTGCATAAATCTAGTCATTTATTTATTTTAGTCTAATTTCTAATAAATTTATTTTATTCTTGTTTGACTAAGTTTAAATATATATATTAGATTTTATATCCGTCTCTCTCCTGTTTAGGCAGATCAGCGAGACTCCTGAACTGCTTTTTAAATAGCCTCAATCGTATAGTAACAATTTGCATCCTTATCGAAACCAGAATTCAGGAATCCAGCCGCCCTTTGAGGATCACAATGGTTTCCTCCCATTTGCATAAAACATTTTTAGCCAAGGATAATTCCTAAATGAATATTCAGTAAGAAATATATGAGGCGTAACCGCAGGGAGTAGGGAAGGGGGAGGGGGTCTAGATTCCGAATAAATTAACAACATAAATATGAAATACGAGGTTTCACTAAAGCCTTGCTCACAATGCGTTAGCTATTTGTATAGCTTAATTGTACGTTTTTCCTTCTGCGAACGTCACACGTAAATCATTCTATGTACACTGTGTCAGAATACAAATAAGTGATATGATCGTTTGCGTTATTTCCATAAGCAAACTGTGGTTATTGACAATGGACGGAATTTCGACAACACACCTAAAAATGAAGATTTTTTTTTTTAAATTATATTATTACTATAAATTTATATATTATTTCTGTTGGAGAGATCCCTTTTTCATAAGAAGTACTGGCCAATTAAAAAAAATAAAGGTAGCAGCATTTGAAAGAGATTTTTACTTAGAGTGTGCACGTGCATCTGAAATTGTTGTTTTAATTGTTGCAGATACTAGGTACAGTGGAATTATTTCGAAGGGACCACTGAAAAATTTCGAATTAAACAAGTTTTTTTTTTATTCTATTGTGATCAATGAGTCAGGGAGAAAATTGGGTTTAAAATGTATTTCCAATTATAAAAAATTAAGAAAAATAAAAACGGCATTTATTCAAGCTTTTTTTTAGAATTTACAAAGAATTTTAAGTAAAGTTAAATAAATACGTGTATGTACAATTACACCGTGTATTAAAAACATAATTTATTAATTAACATAGTTTGATAATTTTGTTCCTTTTTTAGACTTCATTTTTTCAAGTGGGGAATATTCGTCAAATCTCACCTAAGGCTGTTTTGTTTTTGAAGTTCTACGAATTTGTTCGATTTTAATTAATTTTTTTTTTTAACGAGTTCTAGTCCTAAATTTAAAGGGGAGGGGATGATTGACTTCCGACTTATAACCCAACAGGTGTTCTTTCAATACATTATGCAATTCTTCTAACAATAAACCTGCTAAAGTTTACAAAAAATTGTTTTCCTTTTTAAATGAACTGGTGATATAATTATGAAGGATATAACAAGTAGGGTCAGGAGGGGTAAATGAAAACAAAGGACACTGTCGCCTTTGTGGTGGTTTCAAACACTAAATTTTTGGTGAGTGTTGACTTTAGAACAGAAAGAAGACAGAGTGGTTTCCTGCCTTTTCAAATCAAAAGGAAGAAGGTTTCAACAGTGTTTCTAGTTAATATTACAAAATTTTGTATAGAAAATTTTAGCGATATATTGTTTTCCTCTCCTAGAAGATCTACTAAGGTAAAATTAGAGCAATATTTTTTTTTTCATTTGTCATGTAGAATGTAAATTAAAAAAATTGGGCATGTTTTTATCCTCCCTGTTTTCGCTACTATGACAGTTAGGTGTCTTCAATTGCCCTATATATTTTGTATCCAGGGGTAATTGGAAACAAACTTTTCCCTCTGGTTTTTAAGCCTATAAACAACAGATTTTGCGGTGAATTATAATTTTTTTTTTTTTAGTATTTCACATAATTTGAATTCGATAAAGTTTTGTAGGATTTTCTCATTAAATGTCCTCAGGTTATGCATGTTCAA
This sequence comes from Rhaphigaster nebulosa, assembly GCA_948150685.1. Lineage (NCBI taxonomy): Eukaryota > Metazoa > Arthropoda > Insecta > Hemiptera > Pentatomidae > Rhaphigaster > Rhaphigaster nebulosa. Next base: position 85,818,604 of record OX411309.1, on the reverse strand, counting down.
TTTTCGGTTTTGTTTTCGAAAAGAACTGGTTCCTTTATGTGTTCTGTATAGAACTTCTTGAGCCATCTAGGTAAGCGTATTTGCCATGTTGTTTTCCTTTCATCAATCTCGTGAAAAAATCACTGTTTCCATTTAACCCCTTAGTCTCGGGGGTAAGTGAAAACAGACTGGGGTTAATGGAAACAGACATTCCCTCTCTTACAAATAGAGATGAAGTAAAAATGATTATGCCCAATTATTCAGTAGAAGTACAGCATAGGCTACAAATAAAAAAAAAAATTATCTCTTGATTCATTTAAGGAATAGAGAGATATTTGAATATAAAACATTGAAAAGTTGTTTCAAATTACTCCACATGACCCTACATATTATGTACTTGTTTTCTCACGAGATTAACATATTACCTTTAAATCAAAATTGAATTACAAACGATTTTTTTACATTGTGTTGAATAGAAAAAAAACACAGAAAAGTTCGAATTATCCACGATTCCGAGTTAAAAACGTTCGCCTGTACGTTCGACTCTACCAGTATTTTTAATTTTAAATAAAAAAAAACAACAGAATTTTTATTAACAATGAAAAATTATATTTAAGGTCAAATATTAATATAAAAGAACAGCTTAGAATATTGTCTAAAATGTCAAAAGTTCTTTACTCTAAAACGACATTTTTGAACCGCTTCAAACCTTTTTCACAACAATCAAGTCATTCAGCTCATAAAAAAAAAAAATCTCGGTGCTATTGGCTAATTATGATTTATGTTTAATTACTATAACAGAGCTCATGAACACTTCCTCCAGTACATGCTACGAACCAGTTCAGGATCCTGCCCAGACCGGAATAGATTAGATGAGCGGGCCTAGCAATGAGCCCCCATTATACTTAAATGCGTCCTTCTAGGAACTAACTGGCTTTCATACAATCTCTTATCTCCGAAGAATTTCATAATTTAGCTCATTAAACACAATAACGTCGCATATAAACAGATTATTTAAAGTTACTATATTGACACAGATATTGAACGCTCTGTTACGTTAGCTGGATAAAATTAAAGATAAGATCAAATAAGCGCAGACCAGAGGTAGTACTTCTCACATCAACATTAAACAAAGACTAACCAAATAGAGATAGTACATCACTATAATGAGAACTCAATGATGGTTAGTCTCAGGGACAAATTTATTTTTTACCGGATTTCTCATCTATATTAAATATTTCAATTTTCCCTACTATATTATGATATATTGTAATTTTTCCAACTATACTATGAAATTTTGTGTATTGATAGTCGAGCGTATGGTATCGGAAAGGAGATGGTCTGGGTTGCGGTCAAGAATAAAATAAAATAGTTGTAACTATTTATTTAATGGCTGACGTTTCGACTCACATTGTGCGTCTTGATCAGAAATAAAAATAAAGATATAAAGGAGTAATTAAGTAACTTATCACAAGCATATATAAAAACATGGATAAAAAATAAACCTAAAATAGAACAAACAGAAAAATGGTATTAAATAAATAGTTACAACTATTTTATTTTATTCTTGACCGCCAACCGGACCATCTCCATCCTGATATACATACTATGAAATATTTGAACTTCATTGAACCTCGTTGCGAATAATTGACAACAATAATTTTTTTTTTTCAATCCAAAGGTGGCATTGTATTGATAAAATCCCAATTTCATAACCTTAGTAACTCTTTAAGTAAAATATTTTATCACAATTTTTATAGTTTGAAATAATTTCTCAAATCACAAATCACCAAAGGCTATTTTGTTTTTGAAAACTAAACGTGACGAATTTGTTCGATTTTTTTTTTTTTACGCATTCTAGACCTTGAAGTAAAGGAAGCAGTCGACTACCGACTTCCACCAATCCAACAATTTCCCAACTTTATGGATTTTCAAACGCCTATTTATAAAGGCCTTTTTATACCTCTCATTGCTTCCTCCATGGTTAGTCTTCTTTAAACTGTTGGTGAGAGATCTTCTGGTCAAAATTTATGTCATACCAGTTTTTTCTGTATTGATTAATTAAGCCTGATTTCAGGAAGCATTGATTTGCTAATTATTTATTGACATTGAAGACACTTAATACTTTGTTTTATAATTATCCAATAGTTATAATATCCAAACAGTGATTTTTACCTCTTTTTTTTCTCTCTTTAATTAACTGGTATTTTTAGACAAAATAATTCAACAGTTCTGATAAAAAAATATTAAAATATAAAATATATATAAAAGTTAAGAAAGTCAACTTTTCAGAAGAAGAGATTCAAAGAATGAATACCGAAAATCACCAATAAATTAGAATTTCATTTACGAGCATGAAAAGGTCTGTAACCAATTGGATCAATAAAAATACGTTAATTCATAGTTTTAACACAATGAAATTCATGTTTAAATTATGACTGTCTTAACAGTAAACTTGTCATTTAATAAATTACTGGTGCACATATCTTATAAAACTTTATTACACTTTCGGATCCATTAAATTTTATTTAAAGGAATCGGGAAAAATGCCATTTTATAGTAAACTAGCAAACAATCAATTCGTTCTCCTGTTAAACTGGTATTTTGACATCTGACCTTTTTGGCGCCCAAGACAGAAATAATTCTGAGATTACACCATGATCTGAAGCTTATTTGTAATTATTAATAATAAATTATACAAAACATTATTTTAATAAAGGTTGAAAACAGTAAACAATTAATTATAGTTACTTATATTAAAACGGTGATCCAGCGATATAGCATGAACAATTCGAGAATAATTCAAGGATTTCAAAGCTGCGAAGTGAAAAATTCAAGACCCTTTTCGTAAATTTATTAGATTAAATTTTTAACACGATTGGAACCATAAAATGTTGTATTTGGTCAGCTTATCATAAAACGAACGATTCGGGCTTGAGAAAGAAATTGACGATTGGTTGTACTCATGTTTGATAACTGTTATTAATTGTTACTTAGCTTCTTACACTGAGGGCTCAACCCATCGCCAAAAATTAAAACAACAAGAAAATGCAATACAAAAACAATTTCAAGTGTAAATAAATAAAATCAACTTATTGGAATAAACAGCACTACAATTTTATTCATAAAGTTATTTTTAAAAGCAAAATAATATAACTAAATTCATAATTATAGAAAAATTAATCTTGGCATCCCCATATCTTTGTCATTCTACCTTAAAGGAAAAGGGGCGAACCGATGAGTATATTATAAGGAGACGGATGTAAATCGTTTGAAATTGAAACTCGGCGCTGTTTGGAGCTAATGCATTATTTTGCCGCCCCATAACATCCCTAGTTCACATAGCGACAGATAGAGCGAACCGATAAGGTGAGACAGAACATAGAATGAGTACAAGCTTGAGAGAGAGGGACTGATGAACAAAGCTAGTGGAAGCCTTTTCTAACTTTCATGGAGTTAGTGAAGTTGAGAGGAACAACTACATCAACCTTCCTCTCAATATTTTATCACTTGCTTAGTATTTAGTTTTAAAAGCATAATTCTCGATTTCTTCCAGACGCAAAAAGTTCAAGCAGAATTCCCGATCTTCTAGGAACTCAAGGCAGCTGGATACACTGTTTATAATGCCCACTTATTACTAATTAGGTAGTAAAAAGGATTGCAAGAAAATGTTTTAAGAGGTTCCTTTTTTAAATTAATGGTTTTCCGTTCAATCAGGCTACCAGTTCCTACGGAGTCTAAGATTTTCCTCCATTTGAAAGGAGAGGGGTGATATTATTAAAGAGAGAATCTGGCTGGAACCCTCAATATCCTCCTGTCTAAGTTAGAAGTAATTAAAAAATAAAAATTAGATTGTGATATGCTCCCCTGATTTTACAAGACTGATTCTTATTTATATATTTTATTTTTTTAAATATTATTTATTTATTTTCCCTTTTAATTTAGTTATCAAACATTTTCAGCTAACATCATTTGGATGAGAAAGTAAATAAATTAATAGTAAAATTAAAACGAAACAATTATATACAAGTGAGTTAAAAAAATTAAGAAATAAAAAACTTAAAGCAACAGTAAGATGCATATTAAGTAATAATATTCGAAAAAAAAATCCTTTTAAACTATTCTTTTTTGCTATGTAGTCTATCAGATGAGAAAAGGTTTGAGAAAAGAATCCAAAAAAAAAATCTTTGTTTGACTAGCGTAAGTTTCAAACGGTTCCATGAATACTGTGTAAGTTTGTAGTGAACCCGGCCTTCGCTGTCAGCAACTATTACGTTCGACTGATGCGTGCCCAAATCTGGCAACCTCCGGCGGTCGTACGAGAGATGTACGCTTGAGGAATGACCTGGACACGATCCAACACTCCCTGGCAGGATAACCACAAGAGATCCCTGTCCCACGCCAGTAGGGAATACCGAGGAAGGCGTCTCATTATAGGACAGGCTGCAGAACTATGTGGCCTCTTAGCTGATAGGAGGACAAACATAGGGTAGTGGCAAATGTCTGACCGAGAGATGACCACATCGTGATTAATCTAAGATTAAACTATTTGATGTTCCAATCGATGCAAATTAAACAATGCTAGTGACGAAGTAAAGGAATCCTAACACAGTTTTTAAATTCCAAAACCAGACAACAGATTTATGACGGATTTCCTTCAACAAATATTCGTTTCCGTTATTAAGAGTGACACTTTGTAATGGAATGCATAAGGCAAAAGATTACACGTTTCAAAATATTACTCAGCATTCTCGACTCAAACCCAGCCTTAATCATTGGATTAGCGTTTTAGAGTTACGTGATTCTCACAATGATGTAAGCTAAAATTATATTTTGACGAGCTATTTACAGATCTATTTCTATATATAATAGAATGAGATAATTAGTTTTGTGTTTTCTTTTGTTTATGAATCATTATAACTCAAATAACCCCCCTTACTCACGACTATTGAGAAAAAAAAAGTTAAATTTAGGTTCGATGACATGATTGGATCATATATATATATATATATATATATATATATATATATATATATATATATAAGCGTTGAGACACTGATTTGTTCAGCAGTGAACAGAGACACGCTAAACACAGCAAATTTTCAATTAACCATTTGAAGATATTTATTTTTTAATATTTAAAAAATTATTACTGAATTGAGTTCTCTGATCTATTTTTCGGTAAATATTAATAATTACATGTGTGTGAACAAACTCTGGGACGTTTTTCCCTTTAAATGTTTGAGCATTCGACAAACAAAAACAGGTGTATTTACTAAAACTTTTTCCCTGTGGACTAGATATAATTATTTTTAAATTTAATTTATGCTTCAATAAGTTTAACGAAAGGCCTAATAAAGAAAAAAAAAGCAATAACGCAACGAATTGCAACCTTCGATCATTGCATTAGGTTTCATTTGCAGCTAGTTAGAAGCTGCTGAAATAATAGTTCTAAAAAATTAACACTGTGCTTCCTTTATTATGAATTATATATATATATATATATATATATATATATATATATATGCATCTACTTTTGTTTAAATCAAAATCAACAGTTTTATCGATAATTTTAGTTCGATCTACAAACACCCCCTCTCCTCTCCCAATTATTTGAAAACCCATAAAGTTGAGAAATTTGAGATTTAAGAAATACAAAATCCTTCTCCAAACTGCTTAATTGTGGTTAACCATTTAACTCAAAGAGTTACTAAAATTTAAAACCAATATTAATATCTTATAAACTAAAGAAATGGGATTTTATAGATAATATGTTGCGTGCGAACAGAAAAGAAAATTATTGTTGTCAAATGTCAACTTTCGCAAAAGGTAAAGTGAAAAGTTCAATTCCAAATGAATAGGGAAATTTAAGATATTTAGAAAAGTTGGGAATGCGTTCAAAATGTTGGAAAATTTTAGATTTTGCCTCCTAACCCCAATAATTTTTTGTAGCAAGCCCCTGCCACCAGGCAACTTGAAGAGCTTTATTTAGATAATATAGCTAGTATAAAATAACATTAATTTAAGAAATTTCCTTACCAGAAACAATATGGAAAAAAGTAACGTTGTTCATTAAACATTTTGACCCAATTCCCTAGTGGTTTCATTTTGCCGGGACCTCAAATTTACACCTCTCAGTCGTTTAGCAAAGTATCAAAGCAGGTAAGTTGGTATAATTAAGTAACTTGGCCAACTTCAATATTAATTGAGTGTAGCTCCAAACTTGGTAAGATTTGGCCTATACCCTGAAAGTGATCGCAAATGGCTTGTTTGCCTTCTGTTGGGAAACTTTGTTACCGTAAACTATCCCTAACGTCAAGAGAAATTCTTGGCTCTACCTAATAATTATTTAATATTGGAAATAATTAATTAATAAAATTTAATTTAATAACAAATAAAAACCCCGACTACGGAAATTACTTTTATATCTTACAATCCCATTCGTCCTAAGGGACGAAATGTACTTGCATATCTACTTAAGCACATGAGTTGTTAGTGAAGTTGACGCCCATGAATATTGAAACTTGGGTGTAGTTGTCGGGTGCCTTCCACACCCAAATTAAAATTGAGATTCTTCTTTACTCAATACATTAATTTACTTTCAGTATGTTTACATGCACAGATGAAAGAAGTTTTCTGTATTTTGACATGAACGGGAGGGATAATTTGCGCCCTCAAATTTGAAAATCGGTTCGGCAGTTCCCTCAAAAAATCGTTAGATACATTCAAACGGATAGATTTGACAAACTTAATACAATATTTGTTTAGTATTTTGAGCTCAAAATGTTTCAAAACATTCACGGCATCACAACGAATAATTTGACCCATCAAACTTGAAAATCGGTTGATACCTACTAACGGTCAAGCTAAACACACTACCCCCCTCCGTGTGGGCTTCGCCGTAGTCGGATAAAAATTACTTTGTAATAATAAAGAATTAGGAGACAAACACAGGAAGTATTCCTGGAAATTTTTCTATTTTGGTGCATCTGATGTTTCCACAAGAGTATTCCCTCTCATAGATGTTTGATAAATGAGAGGTTATTTGTTGAACCGATGGTAACAAAGATTAAAATAAATTCTCAAAAGGTGGAGAGAAACAAAAAACAAGAGAGGGTTATAGATAGCACCAAAGGATCTCTGTTTGTATTCTGATCTGGAACCGGTTGTGTATTTATACGAAGATAGGAGAGAGAGAGAGAACGCAGCTGAGTCACTAACACTCCAGTATTTATTATACTTTATTTCCGAGATTACCTACGTTAATGATAAATAGCATAATAATAATGTAACTTCATAATACTGAGGTACCGCATTTATTTATTTTTTTATTAAGTAGCACAAGAAAATAACTACTCAAGAGTCCTGGAATAAATCAGTTAATTTAAATAACATCTATTTTTCGCATAGGCATCCATGTAAATCTTAAATTAAAATATATTTATATATTTCTATTTTTTTTTTTAAGATACACGTTTTTAAAAAATAGCAAAAAGCATTTAGAATATTTAATAACGAATGATAGTTATTGAATATTTATAATGCAACTACAATTTCAAATAAAAAATATCAATCTTAATCAATGAGAAAATTATTTTCAGTAAACGAGTGGCTTAAGCATAATAAAATTAATTTTATGATTTGATTATGCAAAGCTTGACGAATAATTTTTTCAAAAAGTTTTTGATCAAAGACCATAATCAGAGTTTAACTTAATATCTCTAAAATCCGTTCAGAAAGACCTTTCAAGTCCAGGCAAGAAGAAAAAGTTTTACGTATCCACCTTATACAGTTTGAAAAAAGATTTACCTTAAAGAATCTTTGGATCGTTTTACGTCTGTTTCATTTCGGTCAATGTTGTGAGGCATAGTCTACGATATTAAATAAAATTAAATACATTGCAATATTAACATTGTAATCGGTCCGATAGGTCTTTTTTCGTGCAAGTGGAGGAGGGATAATTATTTTATTATTATTATCTTTTTAGGAACATCAAGTTTAAAAAAAAAAATCAGATATAGTGTATGTTAAAAAAAAAAGGAATGTTTAAATAAATTAAAAAACTTTAAGTAAAAAAAAATAGAGCCCTTAATTAGTAATGGAAAATGATAATTACATTTTTGTATCCACTTGGCGAGAAATAAACAACATTTGTACTCCGAAATAATATTTATTCTGGAACGTATTATATTCCTGAAATCAGGTATAAAAATTATGAAAAATACAAGCACTTATTCCCTTCTTGACATAAATAGATAAGATGAACAGTGACAACAGTAGCTATATAGTTCAAAAATAAAGATGAAATGAATAAATTAACACGATCTGAAATTATAATAATAAATATATATCGTAAAAAAGGAAAAAGTACATATTGAACGTGAATTGATATTTTGTGAACCAGTTGGCAATAGAGAACACCTTTAATAATTGTTTGGTTTGATTTATTTGGTTAATTTTTTTAATGCACATTATTTAATAATTAATTATGGTTACATCATAGAAAAATATGCCCATAAACAAATATAATTAACGTTAACGATGGGCAAAAAGTTTGGCAATGCTGAGTCAATGAGTTGGTGCATCGCCTCCTGGGCTCCAGCCAGATTATATTTAAATCGTGCGGAGCGATCTCTTCCCTTTCTACAGCATCCAACCTCATTGTTTTATTTTATGCGGCTCATTGCCTCCGTAACGGTACGCTATTTCGGCTCACTATTGTACTTTTTTTTTTTTTTTTTTTTTTTTTTTTGGTCTTTGTAGATCCTGACGAATGAGGTCACCGAACAGTATCGAAAGCTGTTCAGAATCTAATAGACAACTGGGAGTTACACAAAACGGAACAGTTTTATTTTACAGAACGTTAATATTTATAAAATGGAATTCGTTGAAAATACTCCAAATGGCTTGTTAGTAGTTCCTATTTAAAAAGTAATATAAATAGCAAATGACTTAATGAACAGTGATCATTAAATGAATGATTTATGGGCACTTTAACTTGCTCAAATATTTAACGTAAAGATACGGTGATGGGACTTTTTTCTTCTTCTTCTTTTTTTTTTTTTTTAATCTCACTTTATTTCATGTTTGAGTATCTTCGGGAATTCTCACACAAGACTAACACGATAAGAACTATAGCTACTACTTCCAACATTTACTTACGCTCCAAACTTCCAATTTAATACAATAACGCAAGTTAGATTAGTATAATCAGACCTATTTGGATACATGGAGTAAACTCTGAGGCTCCTCTGAACATCGAATTCCTTCAGTAACCATTCCATACAATTTAATATGCTCCTTAAAATTCTAAATAATCCTTATTATGTAACTAATAAAATTATCTAAAGGCATGTTGCTGATCTGAACCTATTCTTCCATTATAAAATCCATACCCACACAAACCCACTAGTTTCTAACATTTCTTCCCATTTGACATCCGATAATCATCCGAGGCATTTGGAAAGGAGATGACCATGAGACCATTTTTTAGGAAGTTACGTTTTAAACAGCACATTTACTAAAAGTATTTATACAATAAAGTTGTAAATCTTTAGAAATAAAAAAAAATGATAAAATGCTTTAGATTTGAATGAAGACTATACAAACCCAAATGGCAAAGATTATTAAAATACACGAATGCTAAATACTACAACATTATTTTCCTAGTGAACACAGCCATTCTGCAGAAGCTATTTCAAGCCCGGTCGAGACGACGTTGCTAAATAGAAGATATAATAAATGATAAAGCTGGAATGGACAAAACCGGTTCCAGTGCTTCCAGTGAGCCCTGGATAACGGGACGGCTCCGGCATTCATTAACCCCACTCGGCTCTTCACTCTTCACTTTTAGATCCATGCAACTGGGGCGCTTCTCACAATCAAGGACGAGTAGTTCATTGAAAAGGACATGGTAATTATAATCATTAAATAATTAATTGTAAGCTGTACCACTACCTACTGCAAATTATAATTTATAATATAATAACAGGGACATTAAATGATACCCAAACTAAAAGGAATAAATAAATCGCACATTTTTAATAAGGATAATAGTGTGAGTATTGATTAATTAAATGTTGTTTTTATGTTACTAATGTCCTCAATAATGCTTTATAATCGTAATAATATCCTCAATAATGTTATTTAATGTTAATAATTTCCCCAATAATGTTATATAATGTTGATAATACCCTCAAAATGAAATTTAAATTCAAAACTCAAAAAATAAAAGAGCGGCAAAATGCCGAAAAATTCATAATGCGATAATGTAATCACAGTGATTTTCTAAAAAAAGATATTACGTATAATCTACGGTATTATAAAAATGAATTTTTCAATTTAACGAGATCTAAAAAAAATGTTCTAATGTGAAATTATAAAAAAAAAAAAATTCAAATTTATACTTTGCAAAAATTAGTGTTCTGTATTTTTAATGCTCACTTAGGTTTTAGGATACCCTCGAGTCCAAAAAATTAAAAAAAAAAAAAAAAATGTTGCCATTGCTGTCCATTTTACCATTTCTAGGGAGCTCTTTGTTTTACTTTTACCGAATTTGATGAGACTTTTTGTAAGAAACAAAAAAAAAATCATATTGCATTTATAGGCTTTGATTTTAAAATTTCAGTTCAATGCATTACGATGGTTCAAGTAAATCAGAACCGATCTTGAACAACTTGTTTAGTTTTATTATTGTCGCATTGCTCGAAAACTTCGCGAAGTACTCGAAAACATTAAGGATTGGATATCGAAAGAACAAACAATTTTTCAACAAACCAAATGGGCTTTTTTTTTTTCGAAAGATCTAGAATAAAACATAAAATAAGCGAATAAGAAGGTAAGTGGGTTTTGTTATCTTTAATGAATTTTCATTAGTTTTTTCAAAGGGAGTCATTTATTTTTTTTAATGAATAAACCAATATGTGAACTATCGAAATTGTAGTCATAGACGAGCCGACTACTGCTAGATTAAAAATATATTAAAATCAATGGGTAATGATAATTAAATACTCTAATTAGGGATTGATAAATTATTTGCCACTTCTATAAATTTGTTTTATTGAAAACTAGTTTCGAATGTAATACCTTTATCCTCAATTCTAAAAACACACAAAAAAATTCAAAAATAAGCAATTCAAAATATAGTTTGTTATTATTATACATATTAAATTAGATTAATATAAATCATTATTAAAAACATTTATGAATTATGAATTTAATTAAGACAAGAAATCAAATACATGTTGGTACTCACCAAGGTTTAAATGAAATAATCCATTTAATCCATTTTAAATTGCTTATTTTTTAATTTTTTTTGTGTGTTTTTAGAACTGAGGATGAACGTTCGAAACTAGTTTTCAAGAAAACAAATTTATAGAAGTGGGACAAATTTATCAATCCCTAATTAGATTGATCCTTCTATACCATCATGCGGATGTCAACTATTTAAATGCTCATTAATTGGACAGGTCTATGGTTCGTTATCCCAATGCATCGCAGAAGGTATTACTGCCCTATATCATATAGTAACCGTATTTCCTTAAATTAATTCTCCTTTTCTTTTTAATCCAAATGTGACAGAATTATAAAATATATATATATTATTTACGACCTCAGTAACAATATTAAAATTATAAATCCTTCTCTCAATTCTAGGAAAACCATTTTCATAAAATAGCTCCGTCCTAGTACACAGACAAGTTACAAAGCCCCAGGCCTCGGAACATTTTTTGAACAAAACCGGTTCCACTGCATGTTGTATTTACATACCGGTTTGGAGAGGTAACTTTCGACCGGTCGGGCGATAGACTATTCTTGCACAACCATAATCGTATCCTGTCAGGACTATAAATTACAAAATTAATTTAGTCTTCAATGAATAGATAATAGTTTCCGTAAACTTTTTAAATAACGGCAATGATATACGTAGGAGTGGGAAAAACATTGCTAAAATAATTTATAAGGGCTTGGAAAAATTTAATATTCCCCAACAATTGTAACCGGATTACCCAACGATATTAAATATTTTAATTCTCCCAATTCTTTTGGGTTTGAACTTTTCACTTAAATGTTGCGAATGCTGACTTTGGCAGCAATAACTTTCTTTTATAACAGAATGCCTATGTTAGTTGTAAACAATTTCTGAATGAGTTTAAAAAAATTTTCATCACTGGAAAAAATTATTGTTATTTACGAATGAGTTTATTTTTAACCCTAAAAAATAATAAAAATAGAAAGAAGTAACGGGAAAAGGTCCTTTACCAAACTGCGGAATTTCCCATCAAATTCATAAAATGTAATTTTTAATTACATAATTGGTATTTAGTTTTCTTTTTTTTAAGGTAAAGTTAAATAGTGGTGGCCAAACGTAAGAACATAGAAACAAATAAACAAAAAGGAATAGAGATCATTCTTTAAGTTGATTTAAAAAATATCTGATATGGACACATGATTTCCTTGTACGCCTATAAAACTATAAATCGGTGGCTCAAAAAGTGATCCTGAATTTGGTAACTAGTTTCCGAGTTTACACTCGGCGTCGCGACGTCCATCTATTGATGATTGATTGTTTCAGGAGGTTTTATTCCGTTATTACCTATATGTATTATTACCTACACCTTATTCTCCTGCTGCAGACTTGTTCAGCTCCACAAATGGGGAGGAAAACAAGTATTTACACACAATTTTAACACTTAAAACAAGTAATAAAATTGTTTAATTAGAGTGGAAAAAAAATCGCGTTTATAACCTTTATCACCGAACCATATGATCTCTGTATTTAATTTTAATATAATTTTTTATGTAAGTAATATAAATTACTTAAATTAATTACTAAAATTTTATATTAGTAATAAAAGTATTAAAACCTTCAAGTAATGAACATTCGACTCACCAATTTTAACCAAAATCATGTTTATTATTTATATTGATATAGAAGTTTTATTTACCAAATTTGAGGTTTTACGTTAATTTTAATATAATTTATGATGAAAATTTATTATGACCTATAAGTTAAGTACCACTTCTGATGATCATGTAGTGACCAAATAAGGAGGTTCACAACTAGATATTACAACAATCCCAAATACAAAATTTTAACTTTCTACTGCAAACCGTTTTTGAGTCATGCGAGACACGCACGAACGTATGTACAGACGTCACGACGAAACTAATCAAAATGGATTCAGAGATGGTCAAAATGGATATTTCCGTTTAAATCTAAAAACCGAAAATTTTCGCGATTACAATGCTTCCTTTACTGCATATAAGGAAGTAAAAAAATACTGAAATAAGCCTCAGGTTTGTGAATAAAATAATAGATTAACTAAAAAGATTAGGGCAAAAAAAAACAACGTAAAATTAGGTGCAGCGATTGGTATTATATATATATACAAAAAAAAAGGATGGGGTTAAAATGATAAGATACAAATTTTGAAATTTGTGTTACACGTAAACTATTGTGTCTAAAGCCTCATTTTGAACAAATCTCTTGTCTATATTTTTAGTATACCGATTAATTAATTTAAAAGCAAATGCATAATAGATGTACATACCAATACCTATCCGTTGTAGTTGGATGAAACATTATTCAAACAGAGATATAGGTGGCTTTGTATGATGTTTCCGTCAAGAACCAATCAACTTCGTAATCCTCTGGCATTCCACATTCGATATACGCTAATTGAATTTCCAATTTAACGTTCATTGTTTTATGCATATCCGGGATAACATGAAACATCAGAATGTTCGGCCTCACTTTATTCTGTCTCTATAATTCATTGAATACATTTGTATAATATAAAATATAGCGTTAGTAACAGTACCGCGATTTTGTAATTTTAAAAAAAAAATAATAATTTTATCAAACTAATATTCAATAATTATTCACTTAAGAAACAGAAAAAATAACACTAGAAAGTAGAAATAATATTAATTTATTAATACCAAGAATAAAATACACGTTCTTGACTAAATATCTAAATACCGTAATGAAAAGATATAAATCTGCTAAATTAGTACTCGTATCTCTTCTTAATGTCATGTTATCAATTTGTTTAGCTTTCATACATCTTATATTAATCAAAGCTGATATAATACGTTAGGTAAAAGAAAGAGAATACACATTCTATAAAGGTATTAGAATTAAATAGCCCCGAAATATTCAGTAAATGTTCAATACATTGGCAATATTAAGTCCAAGGGAAACAATTTAATGATTACTATAAAGCCTCATCGACATTTTATTCTCCGAATGAAAATATCTATATTTAATGCATAAAGAAAGAAATTTCACCATTTTATAATTATTTATACTTTATGTACAAACTGGATTAAAGAATTCCTTAGAGTATTTTCTACGATGGCAATAACTTCGAGATATGAATTTAAAAAAAATTGAAATTATTTAATAATACGACAAATAATAATAATAATAATAATACATATTCATTTTTTAAAATAATCCCACAATAGACCTCAACGCGATAATTAGGAAAAAAATAGTAGGAACAAATTGTATATGTTTTAGAACAAATCGGTAAATGACAACCTGGCGAAAAAATTCATAAATGTGGTGAAAAGTATTTTTTCACGCCAAAGATATTTTTGGTATAATAAAAGATAATACGCATTAGTCCCTAAAAAGGTAACAAAAGAAATTGAAAAAGGTTAACAACTTTTCGCAAAACACAACTAAAAACCGCGAAATATGGCAATTTTCGTACATTTAATTACACAGCATGTAATTGCCGTAGGAACATTGCAACTCGGGCGTACGAGTGAAAGAGAAGTGTTACAAACAGAGAAAAGTTATTCTTGCATGAAATTATTATTGTAGGTAGGCATTAATAAATGCCACGATTCATGCCTCGAAACATGTTTCTAAGACAATTGCAAGCTCTGAAATTAAATGTCCAAAAATGATCATATTTCGGGGTTTTTAATTTTTTTTTCCTAAAAGTTGTAAACCGATTTCAATTGCCCAAAGCTCATTTTTTCCTCTTTTTAAGCGCTGTTATGTACTATTTTTTATTTTATTTCCTAAACACCTTGAGTGTAAAAAAAAAAAAACTTTCGGTATTCGTTCATAAATTTTTGTCATCAGGTTGCTACAAACTGATTTTTTCTAAAATATGTACACTTTGCATCCAACTACTATTTTCCTCTAATTATCACGTCGAGAAGGTTCATTCAGGATTTTATTAAAAAAATCACATCTCGACTATATACAGTGTAAAAAGTTGGAAGTGAATGTACCCTGTATTACATGGTATGAAGATAATAAAATAAAATTCCAAAGAAGATTAATTATTAAAACAATATAAGAAGTTAATAATTTAAATCATAACTTGTAAGATGCTTTCAATCAACAGTACGAGTTTTATATTTAAAATAAATTAAATAAACTTTTACTCCGGGTTTTTAATAGGAATGCTTTTTTCACAAGATGTTTTTACTTTGTTATTTTCACAATTCGTCAATGTCTCAAAATACAAAACAATTCAATATACTACACAAACCCAATAGTTGATAATGTTGCTTCCTAATCGATTCTCGTTCATCCTCAAAGGTTCGTCAGAAAATAAAACGGTACCGAGATATTAAAACGTACAGCTGCCGCCATTGAATGGGCTGAGGGTTGCGTCTTCACAAGTCATCGTCAGACCGTATTAATTAGATTCAGGGCGTTTAATTGTTTTATTTCGATATAAATTTGTCAATCTCAATCTATTTTACAATCAGGTCAAAAGAAGAGGGAGAGGGAAAAGTCAAAATAAAAAACGAAAACAATTTATCTCTCTCTAAGACCAAACCGTAGTGATGGTGTAGTTGACCTTCGGATATTTTCACGATGTGATTTTAAATCCTAAACTAGACGACCATGGCGAAGAGATATACATGTTTTGATACTTGACCTGCGAATAAAAAATAAACAAGCTTGATCCTATTCAGAAAGGTTGATGGAAGGGGCTACCGTAGGTTAGTTGGAATGGACTAAACCAGTTTTCGCTCCAGAGCCCCGGGGGCTTCACAAAGGTTATTCAGTCCAGAGATCAGACCAGTCTGACTGGAATTAAATGAGGAAATCCAGTCCCTCTGTGCGTTCTATACGTTTTTTTAATTTTTTTTTTGTTTTTTATTGAACTACTTTATTAGGATATGCCTTATTTATTATACAAAACCAAATTGATTTGATGATTGATCAAAAAACCAGATCCGGTATGTTTTCTTTTTATGGATCATTCTCATAAGTATAGGATATACCCATATTTTCCTATATATAGGCCTTATTTATTATTTACAAATACAATCTTCAAATGCCAGCTGAAATATAAATATTGAGTGAAGAATTAACTAAAGGCTGGTGAGCAAGAATTAATAAATAAATTAATAATGAATAATCATTTTTCCGTCTTTTGTAAATTTTAGTTAAATTACAATTTAATCTATATAACCCAAGAAGTAACACTGATACTTGTCCATTCATTCATAGTACATTAGCAGAAAAAATATAAATAAAAGAGATGAAAATTGAAATTAAAATAAAATAATTTTAAGCAAGATAAACATAAACACAGCTCCACTTATAAGAAATATACTTTTTTAAAATAATCATGGGTTTCACAAATTATATTCTAAAAATAAAGTTAAAACGAATGAAGTATAGGGACGATAGTCAGTAAAAATGATAATAAAAAAATCTGGTGAGCGCTGCACACAACTTTCACTTACCTCCCAACCTACTTAAAATAAAATTTAAAAGTTTACATCAAGTTTCCATGGAAACATTTAATTTCTATTAAATAATATAACAATCACTCAAGTTTTTGCGTTCTTCGTCACTTTCCATTACCTTCTACGAATTTATAAGTTATATATTATTACTTCTCAAAGTTTTAGCTTTTCAACGATATATTATACATATATATTAGTAATTTTATTTTCGGAAATTTGTTTTCAAACTGAGAAAATATTTTTCCTTTTTATTCTCATTCAGTTAATTATCGAATTATATCATAGCTCATATTTACCCATTTATCATCACTCCTACCAAGGAAAGAAGGTTAATTATGTCAAAAAAATAGAAATTAAAGGTACTTTAGAGGAAGAAATATTGAAAATTCTGCATCTGTCCTGCCAGACTATTTTAACGAGAATAAGACCGAGCTAATATTAAAGAAAAATTGTTCATTGATATAACGAGTTTAATTGAAATAAATAGTTGGAGCCGTTTTCGAGAAAATTGCATAGAAGTGCAAAATCAATGATATAAAGTGGCAATTCCGGTTAGTCGATTTCGAAAAAAAAGTTGCTGTAACATCACAGACAATATATATATATATATATATATATATATATATATATATATATATATATATTATATATATTATATTTTATTATTATTTTTACTGACTATCGTCCCTATATTTTATTCGTTTTAACTTTATTTTTAGAATATAATTAGTGAAACCCATGATTATATTATATATATTATATATATATATATATATATATATATACATATATATATATATATATATATATATATATATATATATATATATATATATATATATATGCACGTATTGTCCGAGAGCTGAGGCCAAAAACGTGTCTGATTTCAAGAAAATTTATGAGGCCGAAAGTACTCTCATAATAGAGTGGAAATACGAACGTCTACCACCCCTAGATGGGTAGCAATCAAATATTATAGTTTAATGAATTTGTCATTTCAACTGGCTCTCAGTTCATTTTAGGTAAAACTTTGACACAGCCAATTTTAAAGAACTTTAAATTTCCTGTAGGTTTTATATTTAGTATTTTTAAAATTCGAAACTACTGAGATATGGGGTCGTACAAATATCCAAAATGTCATAAAACCCCAGAAGTTAGATATTCAGCGGTTTCGCCTCAATGATTATTTTTCAGAGCACTTTAGTGTAAAATGCATGTAGATGATTAAATTTCCTACAAGATTCATACAAAATATTTGTAATTACCCTCAACATAAGCCAAGAAATACTGAAATGTGATTATATGATTATATAATGTGATTGTGATTATATTCATGTGAGTATATTTCATACATAGGTAAGGGAAAGTAAAAACCTAGCTGGAGTTCAGAGAACGGAACCCTAGCCTAGACGCTGATGACCCAACACAGCCTATTGATTACAACACAGCAGCGTACATTATATCAAATAAATAAACATAATCATTTTGAAAAAACAAATCAAAAAGTATTTCGTAAAATGAAAAGGATTAAGGATGTTTTGTTTTTCAATTTGGAAAAAATAACGTATCACTAAATCAGGAAAATCGAGTAGAAAACTGACCCATCATCGTATCTGATCTATAATGTATCACACACGAGACACTACAGTATTAACTAGGATTTCAATTAAACATTAATGGAGTAATAAACTATTAAGGCATGCCTGACGAAAAGATACCATAGCTTGCTTCCATCCTGTAAAAAATTCAAGGAAGAGAAGGTTCAACTTCGACAGTAATTGAAAGTATCGGTGATAAATTTTTAAAACATTACCGTCTTTAAGCACTTGCTTTCTTAAGTCATTATATTTGATTTCGTCGTACCTGCCATACGAACTTTAAAGAAAAGCATCGAACGTGCTAAAGTAAAAACAGACTTTGATTTATGACAGAGTCCAGTACATCCTCTGGGCTTGATTACGGGGCTATTACATTACTTTAGAACAAGTTACAGAATAAAGTTTGTCGTGTAATAGGTCGCATTGTTTCCGATTGAAACTTTAATAGTTTTTGGTACTATTATAATCTGCAATATATGCGCCCAAATGGATCTTAGTAAGTGTTTCATTGTATTAATTTTAGTTTGGATCGTCTTCAAAATACGAAGAACAGGACTTTCATTTGTTTTTGTAACCCCAGTCGTGATTGTTACATACGAGGTCCGGTCCGCATGACGTTCTTCTATCGAATATCAGGACTAAATAGTTACTGAGAGTAAAAATAAAAAAAAAATAAGCAAAATATGGTTAGCATTTTATTTGAAGATTCATGAACAATAACAACTAGTTTATAACTAACCTGTCAACTTTGCACCATTTAAAACATCATCAGAATATAAAAAGATAACACCACGTAAATATAGACCAGACTGCACATCTCACATCATGTATATATGTGATCTTTTTCTTTTTTGTCTTGATGATGCAGGAATTAGCGAAACGCTGACTGTTAGATGTTCGATGCCTAAATACGTAGGACATTTGTGTCGGAGTAGCTTTGTGATCTGTTGCAATATTTTTATTTTCCAGAGTTTCAACAAATTCAATAGTTTCAATAAGTGATGATGAAGAGTCAATGGTCTGACTAATGAGAATTACTATATTGTCAACATACATTATTGATGTCAAGACGGATACCATTTGTATATATTATGTTTCTGAGTGGTTCAAGAATAAAACCTTGAAGGGAACTCAAAGTCATGTCCCATAATACTGAAAACCATAAATAGATATATTTAAATTTAAAACTAAATTTGTTTGACAATTAATTATATGTCTTATAATGTATCTATATTAGATAAGCTATGTTAATAATTATCTAGTAGCAATGAACGTCGGATTATATTTAGATACAGCTTCCTAAAGAATAATAAACTCTTTGAATGAGCTTTCAGCTCTCAATTCCAAACCACAAGCAGATTCTGATTAACCTGTTACACGACCTTTCACTAGTTCCGAAACCACACGCTTTAGAACTGGCAGTCTAGTATTGATTCCTTAATAATCTTGTTTTGAATTTAAAATGAATCCTGACTAATTATTAATACTGATATAAGATACGAACATAAGAGATAAGTGACACTTCGCCTGGCAGTGCCGCGGTACCCCAAGAGAGGACAGAGACCCCCAACCCCCGGGGGCGCGGGGTCAATATACCCGGCCGAGGGAATGCCCGCGTTAAAGGGCTCTCACATCACCTGCCCTATCTCCCCTTCCACTCTCTGCCTGTTTCCAATATAATCTCTACAACCTCCAGATATTTTGTATTTATGGATAACAGAATGTTGTACATCAATAAACAAAAATTGGAAATCAGCATAGAGTTTCCTCAAACTGTCCGTGTTATTGAAATAGATTTAGAAAATTCTATTTAAACAAATAGAAACTGTTAATTCCTATTTTTTATCTTGAAATTTCGCTCAATCATAAGTAAATAACATGCATCATCCCTATGAAAGTGGCAAGTTATAGATGAGGTTATAGATAACAGCAAAGAAGGGCATTCCCCACTGAATCAAAAAGCTCAATAAGTGATCAGTGATTCGGGAAAAAAACATTAGTAGTTGAGTTAGTAAATTAAATAAACTAAGTTAGAATCTACAGAGCAACTAGGACTAAGTTAACAACTACAGAATAAACTAAGTTAGAATCTAGAACTAAGTTGGAATTTACACTCATTTTAGAGAGTCATGAAGCTCTTTTTAATGTTTACACAAAAATTATGCTTGACTTGAAATAGGAGATTCCTATTCCTATCTCTAATAACAAACAAACCTACCTATGAGGTTATTCTATTTCTCCAAGCCAACAAATGAAATCAAGCTGCAATATCAACAACATTATTATGTATAATATAATGCATAGAAACTCACCGGTTTCATCAGGTGATGGGTCAGGTACTTCAGTATTTACAACGACTTTTCCTATAACATAAAAGAAGAATGTTAGCATGTAATTAATTTATATTCGGAACAGAAATGAGAAATGAAACCTATAAAAATAATCAAATTCTTTATAAATCTAAAAGGTAAAGATGAGAAATGAAACTAACAATTTTGTAGTGTTTCCATACAGCAGTACAAGTCACTTTATAGTGTGAAAAAAAGGATAGAGAATGTGAATAATGTCTGATTGTCTTATATCAATTTTATTTAAGGTAAATTTCATTATAAAGAACAAATATAACTTAAACACGCTGTCGCGTGAAAGAAAAGGAATTGTACCCCTTTACCTTAATACCGCCGAATGGATGAAGGTGGAATCGAATGAGTGGATGAAGATCTTATGCTACAAATTTAAAATTTTGAGAAAATGAGAAATAAAGTTTTTTGACATATTTTTATAAAGAGATAATCTATCCAATCTACTAAGCGATTAGCCAATAATTTTAGGTTATTTATGCTATGGGGCGAATATAAGCATACACCTTCATTTGTAGGAAAAAATAAATCGAAAATTTATTACAATGTACCTTCATCCATTCATGCCTTCAATTAGTATTTAGCGAATCAACAGTTTTAACCTTAATTCATGCTTCATTAAGTAGGTATTAGACCATATTCCGATCGCATTGCAATGTAAAATGGATACTTTTAAATGTAAACACATTATAAATTTGTATAGATAGTTTCAATTATTAGTTAAAAAGAACTGAAATACGACAAATACCTTTTAATTTTTTTAATAAATTAAAAAATCAGTCACATGTTTATATTTCGTTATGGAGGCGGTGTTAGTTGACCAGCAAAACAAACATTTGAGGATTGAATCTCGACCACTACTTCCCAACATTTACTGCAGAAATTACCTTTAACATTGAGAAGGCCAACATGCTAATCACATATTTACCTAATATTAAGGAAAAGACTCTTGTATTAATATTATGATTAAAAAATGCAAATGTCATGTCTTAGCTAGGATAACTAACACTCAAGCGTAATAGTTTTATCCTACGCTACTTTGCCAGCCGGCAACAAGAATTACGCACTCATAATGGCATAGAAGTATTATTATTGTAATAACGGATTAAAATAGATTTCTGTCTGACACATAAAATAAGATTTGTATAGTTAACTTTTTTTTTTCAACTTCCCAAACATCATTATCCAAGTTTACTAACTAAATTATCCCAATTATGGTTATTATGAAACTACTTTATAATAATGCCCACTCTATTTCATTTTCCACGAGTTTAGAATTCCCTCCACGTAAATAGACGAGGCCATTATAGCACGGGGGATATCGGAACCCCGTAACCGGAATCGTTCTGTAAACGCTTACGCTATAATAGCAGGATCAAAACAAGCGGTAGGATTCCCCGAGAGGATACGGACCAGATGATAGCAGGAGAGAGGGGGAAGAAAAGGATGGGAAGAGAGAGGAAAGTAAACAGGATCAATTGGCAGGTGGGGCGGTGGACATCAAAGCGCTCGCTGCCATGGCAACCATATCGACCCCTCCCCTCCCTTCCTTATCAGCCCTTATCACGGAGCCTAAACACCACGTCTGACCTTCACTCTGCCTTCCCCTGGGGCAGGTCCTACATTTCTTCAAACGATAATCACCATTAATACAAACTAATTAGTGGTTTATAACATTATTATTATAATATTATGGTTTATATATGAACTAATATTATATTATAGTTTATATTTATTCATACAATGCAATATAAATATTTTCCTTTCTGTCCTGACATATGTTCTTTTGTATTAGATTTTATATTTTCTCTCTATAATTTATTTTTCAATTTCTTTCCTCATTTAATTTATTTATTTAAAAAAAAAAAAAAGATTTCAAGAATAAATCCAAAGTATTCCTAAAATTCTGTTTAAATTTCCAATTATTTTTTTTAACAAGGCATTTGCACAGTGGCGGATTAATCATAAAGAAAATATAGGCAACTGCATCGTAGAGGTTAAGTTGCTCTACAAAGATTTCAATTTTATTTTTAAGGACTTAAATTCAAAGATAATAAGTTTAATTTTATTCGTGTATAAAAGCATTTTGAGAAAATCGACGAAATTACTCTAAATACACTCAGACGAATGTATAACAGTCAAAAGATATCTTAATTATAGGAAAGTTTTGCCTATATGGTATGGTAAGTTTTGAAAACATGATTAAATATTTTTGAATAGTTTCTAATGCGATATTCTGACTGATGATGACAGTCTAGTTAATCGAGAAATATTATTATAACTTTAGTTTGTTTTATTTGGGAGTTTGAGGGTTGAAAAAATGTATGTGAATTGAGTTGTAAGAGAAGTGCCTTTTGAGCGTCTCCACATATCCCTCTCCCCCCCTTCCCCCTCCCGCGGTTTTTCGCTGTTTTTAAGGTTTTGCGCACCTCCTAAGCCCCTCCAAATAGAGTTAGAGGGTTGATAATTGTATGTGAATTGAGATGGTATTAGAAAAGCCTTTTGGGTATTTTTTTTTTCACCCCCGCCATTTAGATATTTTCAATTTATTTTATTTAGTGAAAATACATCAGTGACGGAGCTGTGCTGTTTACGCTTTTTTTTCTTTTGATACATTGTTTATTATTAAAACCCAACAACGAAGATTTCGATAATCCTGGTCAATGATTTTAGAAAAAAAAATTAACCTCTTTTTCAAAAAATATTGATAATAAAATCTGAAATTGTGAAAACTAAAAAAATGTGCTTTAAGAGAAAAATTACATTTTTAAAATAATATTCCGCCAAGATGAGAACCAAAAAAAAAAAAATAAAATAAAATAAACAGTTCATTTGCGTAACGGATTAAAAAATATTTTGAGTTCTTCTCTTTAGGACTTGGAACTAACCATAATTAATAACGTTCATCGAAAAAGTTCATATTTTTTTTTTCTTTAGGAGAACGAGAGGTTATTATATAGGCTGCCACGATAGATACAGAACATATAATTTTTAGCACTCATTAATTTATTTGATGGGAAAATTAAGCGATATCCCTAAAATAAACTGAAAATGGCAAAATACGCTTCCTCTGCTAGCTACTTGAGAAATCACAACAGTCCATAAAAAAATTAATAAAATAAAATGATGGTTGTACAGGTCAAAGCGAAGTCAGTCACGGTATATTACTGTAACGACAAATTAATGAATAGCTCCACTGGCATGGAGACCTATTTTTTAGTTAAATAATTGACGTTAAACTTTGTATATACTTGTAAAGAAGCGTTATACAGCGCAGATAGGTAAAGAATACCACGAAAAAAGCAAAAAATTCTCGCTGGAAGATGAATCATGACTGAAAAACCGCAGAGTCGTCTGAACAACATCAGTCACGAATGTTGACGAGCTGCAGTAATGATAGACTTGTAGCGACATAAGTCATTTGTTGGAGATGGTATGATGCGACTGCTGCGAGCGAGCTCTCTTCCAGTGTTGACAGCAAGATTAATGAAAGTTGCATCAATGAACAGCTTCACAGAGCAAGACAGTCCCTACTTGACTGTCCATGCTCTCAACTAAGCGAATATGTATTTATATACAATGGGACTTTCAAATGGTATTAAATCAGTTAATTAATATTAATTCGACTAATTAAAAAATAAATAAATAAATAAAATGAAATAAACCGACTGTTTCCTGCAAAACCTCGTAAATGTTACTGACATAACTTTTCAGAAGACAAAAAAAAATAAAAAATTTCATTCTCTCAGAAGCTTCTAAACTTACAGGTATAAACAAGTGATAACTCCGATAAAGCTGATAAGGTAAAAACGACGCTCTCTATTTCATCCGGAACATTTTTTTTGTTGAAGAGATGCAAAACCTAAATTTTAATAAAAATGGAGCTTAAGAGCTTATGCAGGCATACTGTCAAGATATTTTTTGTAGTGCTATGTTGCTCCTAAAACTATAATTTCTTTCTTGAACCGTCGGAAAAGTATACATATTTTTCACGGTTCCAAATTTGAAGAAGTTACTCAATGACATTATAAACAGATATTTTATCGAAATTATTTACCGGATAAGTCTATTACTAAATATATTTGCTCGAAGGAAACGACAAAGCATATTTTCATTAAATAAAATGATTGCAGAATTTTTTTTCTTTAACGAAATCAATAAAATATCTTTAATGTTGAGACTGGAATTTGACAGAGAAAAACCATGATTCCAAGGACTATAGAAAAACTAGTTTACACTATGTTTTTAAACTTTATTAATTAAACTCACCACTGTAAAAATGTTTACAAACTAATTATTAATTAGGTATGAATATAATCGAATAAAAAGTAACTAGACTATGCCTAGTTAAATTATTGCAGAAAGAGGGAATATTCAGTTGCCAGGAATTCCACAAGAGAAAATAAAGGGCTTATGGCAAAAAAAACAAAAAAAAAAAACACTACAACCAGCGAAAAAATGTACAAATATAATTTCAACGATTATATAGAGGAATGTGAACAAATAAAATAGTAAACATAGAAATATATGAAAATTTGAAGTTGCATGTGATATTAAAATTATGTATACATGAATAGATAAAAATATAGGCATACAAATGATATAGTTGTATCGCCGCTTCAGGGTAGAACTATCCTATCTCCTAATTTGGCTATTTCTGTTTTTATCATTAAAGATAGTTCAGACCACTCCGAATTTGGTGCAGAAGTAGTTTATCTCTATACTACTTGATCCTAAACTTACTAATACTAACGTGTCCATCATAATACAGTTCTTTTATTCACATGATACATTTCTATTATTCAAATTTTCTGCCAACTCTAGTGATATATTAAATTTTTTAGTAAATATTTTGTAAAAAATATTAGATTACAAAAAAAAAATATATAAATAAATTTTTTTAACATTTTTTAAATCCACAAAAATGTTTTGCGGAATATTGAGGTAAGCTAGAAAGTAAAAAAAATGGTTTATGCATTCACATCATGAAATGATGAAACAAAACATTAAATAAAAACCTCCCCAGTAAACTCTGAGTTAAACTGCTTCTACTCTGAAGCGGCGGTATATATAAGCCAAAAGAGCATCTCAAGATAAGAATACTACGGGAAACCCGAACTTAAAATAACTGCTGAATTGTAAGGAGCTTTTAGGCTTGCTAATTCATTAGGTTTAGTTCCAGGCTAAGCTTCCTAATGTACCGCTCAGTCCCTGGCTAAGCTGGTTTAGAAAAAATTTAAGCTTCATAATAAAATTAGCCAAGAACTAATTACTTTACTTCCATGGCTAAACAGAAGCCGGTATAACATTTTCAGCCTAGGATTAGATATGTTTTGAAGTATGTAAATCCTCTATGTATAGCCCTCAACGACTGGTCCTTATTGTATCAAAAAGTGATGTATGATTTATCATAAAAACTTTATTTGATTTTTAAATATATTTCCTATGATGATTAAGCAATAAAAAAAAATAATTTTGTTTGGATTTATTACTTTTTTCTTTTAATTAGAGATTGATAAATGACGAGTCACTTTTATAAATATGAATATTTTGGTTTTAATAAAATTTATAATTTTAGATAAGGGATAGAAATTTTATCCTAATTTTAGGTTGAAACTAAATGTAAATTTATATATATATTTTTTTGTCTGTTGTCTCTATAACGGTTTGTTATAGTTTAATTTATTTTTGTTTTAGAGGTTCTAATTGATTAATACTAAATTTTAATTATTCTGAGGATTTTATTATACTTTTTTCTTTAATTTCTTTTAATTTATTTCTATTATTAGAGGAAGAATTTTGAGATGATTATTTTTTTCTTATCCTACATTCATAGGTTTTTCCTTTTAGTTTTAAAAGTACTTCCTTTAATTTTTATATTTTTAGGGGCTTGATTAGATTATAATTATTTTTATTAGTAATTAATGATAATATTTTTGGTATTTTTTAAAATTATTTTACTGAATTTATGGGTTGTATATGATTTATACTTAATTTTAAAACATATATAATTTATGGTAGGGCATTTATTTAATAAGATCTTCTTTTATGAATTCTAGCTGAGGCTAACCAATAATTTCTTTTTATTTGAGTTCTTTTTATTCACCATATCAAGATTTATTTAATTAGTTTTATTTTTCATAATCTCTTTTATAATATTGATTAAGACTTGGGTATCTTAAATTTAAAGTTTATCAAATTTTTAGAAGTGGCAAAGCATTTATCAATCCCTAATTAGATAGATCCTTCTATACCACCATGCGTACGTCAACTGATTTTTTCTTTTGCTAAGTAATGTTATCGGTCCTACGTATTACATATCAATCACTGACCTCTAACCTATATAATGTTAACCATTCAATAAATTTCATCATATACCGTAAGAGTGTCTCAAATAAGGAAGAGCAACCTAAAAAGGAACAACAACAACAAACAACAAACGAGGATGACAAAGAGCCGCAGGGAAGAGAACCGGTAGGAGTGGCCTCATGAATTATGCACCGCCCAGGCTACTCGCCATATCTCAGCCTATTTTTACTCCGCCTCCTTCCAGTTCATGCCATACATTAGATTAGTCTCTTCCACGTCTGTTTACACCATTATTGTCTTCCCTCTTGAGCTTATCCGCGTGGGTAGAGCTCGAGGGGTGACTGTGTCAAGGTTAAGAAGGAGATGCAGCAAGACAAATCGATATCACTTCAGCTTATTTCAAGTCCCGGACTAGAGGCCATTGAAGAGTGCTTCATTAGCTTAACGGAACGAAAGGATATTCAACAGTTTGGATATACATCCACATTAAATATCTTCCAAAGAGATGGATTACTATTCAACAATCTCTCGTTAATAAGCATCTTGGGTAGTAAGATATCATACATTCCATGTTCAAACTAGATATCAACGTTAAACAGTTAAAACACTTAATTTAACAGAGTTAGAGATGGCACATTGAGCAATTTGCAATTTATGACTCGAGTTTAAACAAATTCTGAATATTTTTTTGTTTTAATTAATTAGCCTATAATTATTGAAAGATGAGAGGATAAAAAAAAGAGAAAAAGAGCAAAATTACTCTTAAGATATTGATGGAAGATTCTAAAATAAAGCCTCAAGTCACTCAAATATCAGTAAATAACTAACCAGCCAACGGTTCGGCCATTCGGGCTTCATCAGGACAGAAAAAGTTGACATCAAGAGTAATAGATCGTCGCTTCAGAGCAGAAATATTTTTTTTTTTATCACATACGATAGTTCAGACTACTGCGAACTTGATGCAGAAGTAGT
Organism: Rhaphigaster nebulosa; assembly: GCA_948150685.1. NCBI lineage: Eukaryota > Metazoa > Arthropoda > Insecta > Hemiptera > Pentatomidae > Rhaphigaster > Rhaphigaster nebulosa. The sequence goes on along the minus strand of OX411309.1, from coordinate 85,790,652 downwards.
TTAAATCTATCTATAATACTAAACCCTGAACTAGGCAATTTAAAAAAAAAAAAAAATAGAAAAATATTCTTGCCATGTTTAGGGCAAAAGTAAAAAGTTTTAAATTTGGTTCATACATTCATATAATGAAACGAGAAAAGAAAAAGTAAAAATATCCTCTTCGATATGTTGAACTGTCTTAGAGGATGCACCATCGGCGTTTGGCCAGTTGTTTTTAGTTGTTGATGTGAGATGTGCTGTCTCTGGTCTGGTTTGGGATAATTATATGATCTTTTTCTGTCCCGATGAGGAACAAATAGACGAAATGTTGACTGGTTAGTTCTTTGCTGGCATCTGACTATTACCGTATGCTTTCTCCTTTATTTTATTGTCGAGTATTTCAATCCGTCATATTTAAGGGAAATGAGTACAATATTATATCATATAGACAAGAAGTAAAAAAAATATATATGAAAAAAAAAGAAGATATAGTAATAAACTGAACAAAAATGTAAGAATAATTGTGAAATATTAAAACAATCCAAACTTATATAAAATGTTTATTATTAATCTGGAAACCCAAAACTACCCCTCTCTAATAATGTGAATAATAAAGCAGGCTTCCATGAGATCCCAGCGCTTCTCTCTCCTCCTCACTGACATTAAAAGCAAGTGGAGGCAGAATTAGAGGGCTGAGCTGCAAGTACTCTGAACTTGAGCGTAGAAGTCATTGCCAGGACTCTAATCATCATATTTAATTTGGGTGAATGGAAAGATTCTTATGAAATTAAAAAAAAAACGGTAGGTACAAAGTCAAGGTCATAAGGAATGTTAAGATCATGAAGTAAAATTACATCGAATTATATTCCAAATTTCAATTTGATTTTCGAAATATATTTTTGTACAAGATTTATTTGGTTTGAATATAAATTAATTTTAATTAGAAACCCTTACCTATAGTACAATAGATAAAGTATTACCCTTATCTAAGGGTAACATAGATATCTTTTTTCATATAAAGTTAGTTGTAGCTTTCACGTGAAGTGACCTACATATACATCCTAAGGAAGTGCTGGAACAATTATTATAAGAGGTTTAAATGGTAAGCTTGAAAGAAATTTTTATGAAAGATTCTAATGGTTCGTAAACTCAACAGCAATATTTCAAGATAACTCTTATTATAGTCATAAAGACGAATTATTTGCGGTAAATGGGAGTCAAGAGTGTTTGACTGTTAATAGCTGGAGAAGATAATTTCTGTAATTTCAAAAAAACAAACGTTAACAGTCCATCAGCTCAACAAAATGAACAATTAAAAAAATAACAGTTTTAAGCGACAAAACACTCCCATGGTACAGACCACCCGCGTTGGCAATACTGAAGAGAGAATTTCGTAATATGAAGCTTTGAGCATTAACGCAATTAATTAATTAATTTTGATGCCATAACAATATTAAAAAGGAAAAAAAGTTCAATATTATATACACTCCATTAATTAGATGCTTTATTTTCTTTTGCGCTTAAAAATCACCTTCCCCATTAGCGCATTCAACAGGGAAACCGTTGTTTTGAAATCATAAAGGAGTTGAAAGTTGAGAACAATAGGAATGAGGTTTTATTTTTGGAAGTTTCCGAAACAAAGGGCTTAAGTCTCATACCACATCACGCATCACTCGTCATTAAGTTCACCTTCCAACATAACTTTGTGAGGAGAAGTGAGGTAGGGTATCTCAGAGTTTTAGTCGGCGTTTGGAGGTTTCACTATCTTACAATTCACACATATAAGACATCAATTGATACATAATTAACAAATAATTCTACTATCTTGAGTTCAAACAAATTTTTGTTATATAACAAAAAAAAAATATATGTAAAGGCTGAGAAAATTATTATATTCTTGGGAAAATAAGCCCTTTTAAATTTCTTTCCTATTTTGCCCATTTTCAAGCCTGTCATGTTCATTCAGTGGTATTTAGTCATATTCCACAAAGCCATTGATGAAAAACTATTTTTTATTAAAACGATTTAATTTCCGCATAAGAAATTCTTAACATATTTAGTAGTATCTTAATATAAATACATCTGTAAATGCACTCTTTCAGCAGTATTTTTATTAAGATAGATTAAATCGAATGAAAATTAAGAACTTCTTTTGCGAAAATTAAGTCATTTAATAAAAAATAGTTTATTGTTAATGACTTTGTGGATTATGTTTAAATACCACCGAATGAAGTTGACAGGCTTGGTAATGGGCGAAATCGCCACGAAACATGGTTTAATGTAATTTTAATAAAAGAAATAACAAAATAAATAAATAAAATTTATAATGGTTTATTTTCTTGAAAAAATAAATAATAATAATTCTAACTTCGTTTACATAAGAACATGAAATAACTGAAAACATTTAATCCTGAAGTCGACCAAATCTGCCGATGGCAAGTTTTTAATAACTGTTATTTCAGGCTTTTGCTTTGGAATGCTCAAAAAATAACATGCTATAGGCACTTACAATATTTGCTTCTAACTTGAGTTTTCCTTTTATTTTATATGAAACAACATTAACAGTAATAGCATACATTAGCAGTAATAGATAACTATTGAAAATAAACTGTCCAGATTATTTTTGTGAAACGTTTTAAAACATATATATATATTTTTTTTTATTTAATTTTAATACTTTTTTAATTTAATTTTAATACTTTAGAGTTTCGACTTCTAGCAGCACAGAATGGTGAATTAAAAAAATCTTTTTTTTTTCAATGTTGTGATATGGGAATAAAATTAATAAGGAATACCTGAGGCCAGGAAAGGAGGCGGGATTTTATTAAGGAAGAGACAATTGGCACTTATATAAGAATGGCTATTATTTAATGAACATTAAGACGAGGGTAATGTTGAGTAACTGCTTGAATGAAACATTATTAAAAGATAATGAGTTATTTTTTTCAAATCTAACATGGTCAAATTACATCCTATAATATTTATTTAAATATATTTCTAGGTGTTTTAAGTAATAAACTCGAAAATTTACAAACGTACCTTTCAATTCGAATAAAAATTTACTTTATAACGAATATTATTTTTATTTACACAACTTTTTTTTCCTAGTTATTATTTTCATGGATAACGAAACATTTGTTATTTACTGCTCTGTTATATCCATAAATTTTCGATTCAAATCTGGTAAAATAATCATACTCATTTAAATTGTTCATTAAAACATTTAATAAATTGAAAACAAGGACTGAAAACAGAAAAAAAAATAAGTTTACATATGTAAATAATGATGTATTTAACAAATATTTTGAAACAATATTGATATATTATATATATCTTATAATAAACGTTTATTTGTGAAAAAAAACAAAAACATACATACGAATACATTTTTTAGAACAAATTTTGTTTTATTTTTTATAGTGGAGAATAACAAATGTACAAAATAAAACATTATTTATACTATTGTATAGAATAAATTTTTATATTTCTTATTAATAAGTAATAATAAACGAATTAAGATAATATAATCAGATATAAATGGAAAAAATATTTTAATAGTTTGAGACCATTTTTGATTAATTAACGTTGAATTCATTTTTTTCTTAGAGATCTACTGACTGAAAATATACGGTTTTAATTTTTTTTATTTTGCGTAAACTTATTAATTACAAAAATGCATTCATTTCTAATTTTTAAGTTTCACATTTTTTTTATTTGTTAATCAAATTTATCAAAAGATGGAGATTAAGTGACGTTAAAGAAAAAAAAAAATCTTCAAGGTAATACGCCCGATCGTTAATCTTTTATCCCTTGCCTAGGACTGTGTTGACTATAATTTATTAATTAAATGCTTCGCCATGGTGGAAGTAGTTTAACTGGTAATTGTTGGAGGAGAGAATTTCTGTAATTTAAAAAAAAAAACCTGACCAGTCCCTCAGCTGAGCAAAATTAACGATAAAAAAAATACCAGCTTTAAGAAAAATACCCCCATCATATAGACAGGCCACCCGCGTTGAAACTACTGAAGAGGGGATTTTTTAGCATGATGCTTTGAGCAATAAAGCAATATTTTGTTATCTTACGATAAAACTAAAAAAAAAATATTTGTATTCTATTAAACATCGTTATTATTTTAAATTTATAAGGTAAACTTTTTTTTTTAGTTAATCAAATTTATAAAAAAATGAAGATTAAGAGGCGTTAAAGAAACGAAACAATCTTCAAAGTAAGATAACAAGACGTTAATTTTTTATTTCTGGCCTAAGATTGTTTAATCTAGAATTTACTATGTTAAATGATTTCGCCAAGGTCAAAAGCAGTTTCAGAACCGTCCGTCCAAGAAGAAAGATCAAGAAAATCGAGAATCGCCTGGAGAATGGACGTGCAAGAAGTACAAGGGTCGAGTTTTATCGCTCCATAAAACACCGGCCCCATAAAACCGGGTTAGACAACAGCTGGCCCTCACGAGAAAGCAATGGCTAACCACACCTTTACCAATCCTCGTCCCTCATATACAATCCTATCTCACTCCGCTTGGCGTTTTAACGCCTCTGCAATCTACAGAAATCTGATTAATGTAGTTTACAATGTAATATACATGTTCCAATAGTTTAAACAAATCATAGCTGAACGTGACTAAAAACAGAGAAATTACATAGCAGTTGATATTGATTTGCAATAATGTACATTACTTGACGCAGGGTCAAAACGGCGCAAGGCGCAAAGGGAGTGCTTGCACCGGACGGCAGAATTTATAGGGCGGCAAAATTTTATTTTTGGCTAAAGTAAAAAACATTTGTTCCTGATTTTTAATTTATTATTTTTACCTTCATCCAGTCAATAAAATGAGTTAATGTTATGAGATGAGGATATCTATTTCGAAATATATTACGCAAATTACTATTATAAATTTGCTGACTTTTATTGGGAAGGAAAGATGGAGTTGAAAGGAGAGCCGACAATTAAGCTTGCCAACCCGGCCCTGGATTGACGTCTTCGGATTATCCAGACCGCAAGCTACTTTTTTATTCAATTATCATTACAAGGCTGAGTGTACCCCATTCAAGAACGGCTCATTATTGCTGTGAGAGATTACCTTAGACATTTATTGTATTTTAAGAAATTAAAAAAAAAAATCAATAAAACAACTACTATGATGCTAACCTAAAAGCTGTGAAATCTAGTAACATGGAAAATATTTATATTACAAAATTAATTTTTTTTAAAAATGAAATTATTATTATGATCTATTACAATATGATGCTAAATATGCTCTCCATATAGTAAAGATTACTTGTTTTGTACCATTGAACATTTATTTCGAAACAAGAAGTTGTAAGAATGGAAATGAATGTTCTCGACGTTAAAACTTTAGTTAATATTAAACGGAAAGCAGTAAAAAAGTTCACTAAGCCCCATCAATCAATCAGTGACGTTTTAATATTAATTATACTTCCTGGATAAAATCTACAATTATATGTTGTTAAGTTTTTCATTGGAGCATTCATTGTAAACGTTCTTCTGAAAATTTCGTACATTCGATTTATTGCAGTTGATACCTATATGATCTTCAGAAAAAAATCTGAGCAAATCTAAGGAAAGTCTATATTAAGAACGGAGACAAAAGAAAATAATATAAATTCATCATATTGGTAGACAATCAAGTTACAGTAATATTATACAATAGCAATGGCAGGAGGAAAATTAAAAATTTTAAAGCATGCATAGCACTTCGAACTAACAATAAGTTGTAATAAGCGCTGACTTTTTTCAATAATATCGTTTTGCAGAGGTTTTTTTGAGCGTTGCTAAAAAAGTTTCTCGAGCTCTCACAAATATTTGATGGGCTCCATATGAAGAGTCACAAGCCAGTGCAGAGCTCTCCCACTGTGTACATTATACGTAGCACTGTAGTATACCATATAATCATTCAGAAAATTTTAGAGCTATCGCCTTAACGATTCAAAACATCTGTGGTAAGGAGTTCAAAAAGTTTGGGTAAAGGAGTACAAGTCATTTTTTTGCCAAAATGGATTTAAGCTACAGTTTTTTTTCTTTTTAATGCAATTTACCTTTAAGGAAAATAAAATAAATCAATGAAACAGTCAGTATTCACATGGAATGTGACTGTTTCAGTGACGAATATTTTTATTCTCAAAGTTAAAGTTCATTAAAAAGAACAAAATATAACTTAAATCCATTGTCGCAAAATAATGACTTGCACCCCTTTGTCCAGACACCACAAATTTATCTTGATTTTGATTAAGATCGGTAAAATTTTAAGTAAAATTCTATCTCATCATAAAGCATAAAAATTACGCACATCTTTAAAACTTGTTCGCTAATTATGGAACACAACACGATATTGCTTGAAATGAACATTTCGTCTAAATAATTAAACTCATTTTCGGGTTAGATGATCTTCTTGACAACTTATAAACGATCATTCATCATTATTATTATTTATTTATTTTTTGGATTAATGTTTTAAACATTAAATGTCTATCTTTGAGAAGAATTTTAGAAATAAAGCAAGCATGATAGGTAATACATTTTATAGAGGTTAAAATATTTTTACTAGTTGAATCAGATTCGTTTAATTTGAATTATGAGCTCATTCATTTTCCTTCTTTTTAACTCTCATAAATTATATTTCAATCTTGAATAAATCCAGTCAATATTTCAAACATTATCATTTATTATAAAAAAAGTTAAAGCAACGTTTCTACCCTTATTTTTAACTTTTTATAAAAGTTGAAACAACACTAAAACTTATAGGTGTGAATTGGTTAGTGTCTTGAGAGACTTTTAGAGCATGAAACATTATAATTAACAATATTTTATAATATGAGCATTATATAATTAATTACATTATATATTACGTTATGTAATAGAAGTTTTGATGTTAGAAATATTTATAAAATTGAAACAGTTCTAAATTTTCCAAAAAAAATTGTTCATTACTACAGGAGAATGAAAAAAAGATTTCAAAAATCAATTTTTTCAAACATCTAAAACATGTAATTTGGTGTGTATGGAAAACAGTTGTGAGTATGATGGCAGCCAAGTTTTGAGTCACCTAAGCTTTTTACTCCAAATTTGAGTGTGTTATGCATAATAATACAATGTTAGTTATTAATTGTAATATTAAATATAATATAATTTGGTATTGTATTTTATTTTTATAAAGGGCAATTTGAGGACCCCTTAGACTGACGCCCCTGGTATTTGCCACCTTGCAACTTGCTATTTACGCCTCTGATAGAAAAAAAAATATTGATCAATAAACTCCTCCTTCTTAGGTAGTTATTAAATAACTACTCTAACAAGGAACTTAAATAAAAGTAAAGGGAATCCCACAAGGACTCAAAATTAATCAAATATTTCTTACGTATTTGATAATAATATGAATTTGATATGAACATTTACACTTGATCTATTTCGAATTCAAATGGATATGGTAATTACATTGAATAAACGCCCCGAATGACATACTTAGCCTCATACATTTCAAATATATTCGCGTTTATTCAAAACTATTCAGTACCGCATTCACATTAATAGTCTACTAACAGCGGAATAAAGGTTGTGGGAATGACTATTAATAACATACTGCCAAGGAAACTTTATTTCAATAACATTGCATAAACATTGTTAACGTGGAATATTTAACATTGGCGCATACATTAATGTAAAGTGTGATGTGGCAGTTCAATGAGTGCGAAAACCGTGTGAAGGTTAGCACGATGGATTGCATCACTTGCTCTATAAGATCCAGCCAAGCCAGGCAACAATTTACTACAATCTCTACGACTAGGGGTTATGCAACGGGTTGCTTTATCAATACGATACCACAACTATAAATATCTTGTAGTAATAAAAATTGAAGTCATGATCATGACCATCACAGCTTTTGCCAATGATTCGGACTAATATTTTTCTTATTGATAAGAGAAAATTTATATGAAAGAATCGCTCTAATGTAGTACTGATTACCTTTTTAGTGATGGGAACCTCCTTGACCTAAAAATGAGTTCAGTAAAACCTCAGATTGCTAACCGACTTCAAAAAATGAGGTCATCAGTTTGACTCTATATCCCGCCTATGTCCAAACATAACAGTCATTCTTTTGATTCAAACCAAAGGGTCCCACATAAATTTTATTAGGATCCGATGAAAACTTTTTTAAATGTTTTTTTCACTCAACTTCGCTATTCCAAAACCGATTTCTATGATTCTTTTTTTAATCAAAAGGATACACCTTGGGGATGGTTCCGCATAAATTTCTTTACCATCCGAACATTTAGAGATAAAGTATTTTTTAGTTTTTCAAGTATTTGCAATTTATATTATACTACATACGATCGCGAACGTACACGTTACAGCAACGAAAAGTCGAGAATGTTTAAGCGTTATAAAATATTTTTTCAATATTGTTGGAGATAGAGAGATGAACTTCTCAATGGACAAACAACTAATCACTCGCGATAATTGTTCTAAATCTATTTGCTTCTTTTCTTTTCAAATAAATAAAACAGTTAATTTCCCAACAGTGGGATAAAAATCGGGCGATTAATAAGCAGATAGGTACTTAAAGAAAAAAGAAAGTTGTATTCTGCAGTTATAATTTTATACCAAATAAATAAAAAATTAAGTTTATCTTTACTGTCTCATAAAAGCAGCGTTTGGGCCTTACCCATGCATTAAGTTTATCCACTGAGGTATGCGAAAGAAAAACATACATCGAAACGGAACAAAAGAACCACTAAACTTAAAAAAAATAAAAACTTTTCAGAAAAAAAAAAAAAAACAACTTCAAAACTGTATACAAGAACCACTAAAGAGTAACTATTAATTTTTCTTAGACGAGTACGTGATTAAATATTGGTACTGGTATTGGTGGGGGGAACTAGTCCGGCAAGTCTTGTGGTCCTTTTTTCCAACCCATAGCGGCCACCTTTATGTCACCACCGCGTACTAACCAGAGTGGGAATGTCAAGATTCATTTCGTAGGATCGCCGCGAAATAAATATTAACTGACCCAGGTGGGAATCGAACCCACAACGTTCCGGACCGGACACTCTGGAACCATCGCCCAACGTATTTGGCCGTCACGTCCTCAAATTATTAATTAGCTGTCCCAAATCAACCTGAACAGTACAATAAGTTAATATTTTTTTATGGTTACATATTTTTTGATAAGTTAATATTTAAAATCGGAAATAAGTCTAAAATTGATACAACTTTGAGATTTGCACGAATTTCTTACTATAAATTAACAGTAGAATTAATTTAAATAAGGTCATAAAAACTCATGCTACTGTTAATTTACGCAGTGTAATAAAAATTATCATGACATATAAACAAAGAGAAAGAAATCCTCATTTAACACACCAACCAAACTACTATAGATTTCGAATACAGTGGAGCCCCATTCACGATATTTCAATAAAAAAAAAAAAAATAATAACCACGAGCAAAGTTATTTTGAAGTTGTTAAGAAGTACAAAAAAAGGAAATGAAAATTTCTATTAGTGTTTCTAGGAGAACCTCTTTACAATTTGAACATTTTTTATTCTTTGAATTCTTTTACAATTGTAATAAAATTCTAAATAATGCCTATTCCATAATTCATAGGAAATAATTAAGTTGACCACTTTTATTAAATTCGTACTTATATAATAGGCCTACTTATACTTATTTTGCTCTTTTCGTCCATCAAGTCGTGAACATTAAACTTTACTGTATGTTTTAACTTTTTTTGTAAATAATATTAATTTTTTTTGTCGTCAGTAAGAACAAATAATGATTATTTGCTGTAATAAAATTAAAAATGAATTTTATTCAGGAACATAACGGCCCCTTTAAATAACATTAATTCACTAATCAAAAGCACATTAACCTAGCCGAAATTATAAACAAATGCTAGTCAATTGCTGATTAAACAAATGAGAAAATTAAACAATAAATAAATGTTGAATAATTGGTTTTAAAAAGCTTGAAGACGCTAATGAAGCTTTACCGATAGCATGAGTTTTATGAAATGGGTTATTCAAATCACTAGTAGGTCGAGAGCATATATTCAAAATTTGTGTGGGGGAATACTGGATTAGATCTAGAAGACAGAAATGTTTTTAAGAGAGTAGGAATACCTACCAATTTAATAAGAAAACATATAGCAATTTTATTTCATATACAAAGCATTTCATATACAGCCAAAATCAAAAAATGTCAATTTGATTGATATAGCTATTGAAAATTGAGTTAATCACAAATGGTTATAAAATCACCTATATTTAAGCATATTTCGTAGAGGAATGACTTTTCAAGTTAAAATTAATGCTGTATAGCTGCTTTACTGGACAATATGCTTATAAAAAAAATTATGATGCATTGCATCTGATTTTAAATACTTCAAAACTTTCAAATGCTTGAAGGATTCGGCACCCATTGAATGAACGAAATGAATTTATTTAATTATAGATGCTGAATATAGAGGAATAACTATTTTTACACACCAATAAAGATCAACTACAAGCACTACATACCTTGTTATCAGGTAAGTTTAACACACTAACTGCCTCCCAATTGCTACTGCAAACTATTACTCCCGATTCCCGACAGACTATTCCGTCCATTAAATATTCCATCCGGCATACCGACGGAAGAAAGTTCGTCAATCCTAACCAAAACAAACTCAACAAACAAGGACGGCACGAGCAACAAGGGCCCGAGAAGAAATGGGCAGCAGGATCGGCGTAGGGCGCGGCCTTGAATAGCGGCAAGATGGCCGCCGCGTCACTATGGCAACGCCCCCCACCACCGCCTCTTATTAAGTGTCATTTAGCGATTATCCTTAGCAACTTCCTCGTCCGCTTTCTCTCGTTCCGTTTGTGGTTCGTTTCGTCTTCGCTCTGTTACTGTACTTAGTTAGATCACAACTTAATATTGAAACTAAGAATTCAGGAGAGTAAACTTTTTAAAAACGGTAATAAGAATAAAAACGTGATAACATGTTATTTTGATAAACAAGTGTAGAAAAAAAATTGTTGATAAAAACATAAAAATTGTCGATAAAAAAAAAAAAAAAAATAGTCCTTCGAACTTACATGGATCTGACCAACGTCCTCTGTTTTTTATTGAATTGAATGATCATTCAGTTTAATTTTTTTTTTAATTTTATCAAACACGTTCTTTTATTGTTTTTTTTTTTTCAAAATTGACAATAATTCAGCTCAGAAAGTTTTAGAAGTATGATATGAAGTATAAAGTTTAAATAAAAAAAAATATATATTAAATCATTTGTAGAACCTAAATTAGACTTTTATGACAAACTATAAGCAAATAAAAAGTTTGCAAAGTAAATTATTTAGGTAGTTTGGCAGTTATCTCAGGTGGACGCCGATAGATCTAATTTATTATGCTTCTTGCACTGGGTGTTCATGACTCGATTGACACTCTACCCCCTTAAAATCGCCAATTATTGGAAATGAGAGTGAAACTTGGTGGGGCACAACTATGTCGTATTAAGTTTCCGTTGAGCTCATTTTCAATCCCCTTAACTTTCTCCAATACCTCTCCAGCGCACATAACTCTGGAATTTTCAATGGAATGTGGTATGATGTCTGATTTTGCCTTATAGGAAATCAAATTTTAAAGCGATATTATATCGGTGAAAATATCGATCCGACACTTCGGTAAGGCGTTAATCACTAAAAACCGAAACAAATCAGATTTCTTCAGACAAATTTTCATTTTTCTCCAAAAGAAAAACGTTTTATCAAAGATAACCACCTAATAAACCTTGTGGATAATTAAATTAGCTATAAAATTAACTCATGCACAAAGCCCTACGTTAAGTATTAACTGAGATAATCCTGTTTTGCTGAAATGGTCTCAGTAGAATTCTCAAGTTGTGTATTTGATTACCATTTCTTTCTCCCAACAATGCCGTTCGTTGCACCAACCTAAGAAAAGACAATGTGTGGATTCCTTTGCTTTTCAGAGCCCTATGTTAAGTATTAACTGTGATAATCTTGTTTGAACAATAATATTAAAACGTCATTTTGGGGATGTTTTTGTTAAAGGCTTTCTTTTGGAGAAAAATGAAAATTTGCCTGAAATAATAAGATTTGTCCCGGTTTTTCGTGTTTAGCGCCTTACCGAAGCGTTGGATCGATATATTCACCGATATAGCATATAACATAAAATATAACCCATTCCAGAGATATGTGCGCTGGAGAGGCATTAGGGCGTTGAATATGAGTTCAAAGGAAACTTCAGGCGACCCAGTTATTAACGACCAACTTTTATCACCTAAATTCCAAAAATTGGAAAATTTAAGGGGGGAGGGTGTCAATCGAGTCTTGAATGCCCTGTATATAAATTAATAATAATTTTTTTATCATCAGCCCACATCAACATATTTTACTATAAATTACTTTATTATATATATGTTTTAGTAATTTTCTTATTTAGAGTTTTCTTAGATTTAGTTTATTTCTTTTTTTTTTTCTCTTTTCCATTATATTATTATATTATTTTAGTCCCAGTGTAAAATTTGAAATAATTATTGTTATAACATGTGCACATTACACAAAAGGTTTTAAATCCTATTTAAAAAACAAAAAAAAAATTATAGTGCAAGTTTCGAATCATAATATTATCATCCTAAGATAAAATCCTTTACAAACTTTTTAAGGATAGATTTATTCTTTTATCAATTATTGTTTCATAATAAGTTTGCAACAATTTATGCTTTTTCCTCGCATTATATGTTTCTTGTATTAACTGTTAGCCAGTGTTAGTGGATCAGGAGAACTCTGGTTTTGCTTTTTTAGGCTGCAAGAACAGGTGCACCGAGTAACGGGGAAAGGGCGATGTGCCTGTCAAGTATGGAAGTTTATACAGTTGACATATTCGTGACGTGTACATGTTGTGATTTGAAATAAACCAGAATGGGTTAACAATTTTTGTAAAAAATCTGGATTACAGAGTTATTATTTCGTTTACATGGATATGTTTTGCTGGACTCCAAAGTTCTGCTCCGTAAACCCTGACGATACGGTAGAGACAAGTAGCTTGTATCCTACGTAAAGATCGGTCGGTAGTCCAGAAGTTAAGCAAGTCTTTTGTCCAGATCCGAAATACCTTATATAGTTTACCTATTAAAAAATGGCACAACAAATTTTCAGAAAATGGCAGTTACGGAAAAAAAAAAACGATGGGCTAGTCATCAACTACACGATCTACATTTTAATACAAGTCCAGAATAGAACCTGCACTCGTAAAGCTACACAAACGGCCCGAACGGACTAAATTTATCAGAGTTTGTTATCAACAGATGTCAACAGGGATATCTTTCAGCGAGACTAAAACTGCTTTTTAATTAGTCCTTTTCCCAGCAACGCAAATCGGATCAAAAGGAACATAAAAAAAGGCTAGACACGAGAAAAAAAAAAACACAAAAAATTAAGGGGCATTAATAGAACGGAAGCCAGAGAAGCGGTACAAAAAATTACGCTCCAGCTGGCGCTGGTATTCCTATTGATAAAAAGTGGTCATAAAAATTGTAAGCAGGACGTTTAGCTACATATAGACGTTTTTATTACAGCAATAAACATTACCTAAATAATTTATTGAAGTTTCTAAGCTTTCCGTAACTGGAGTATAGAAACAGCAATCTGTTCCAAAACAATTACTTAAAATACTTAAATAAATCTCAAAATCCGTAGATGATCGTTAATCAAAAGACAATGAAACTCCTTCATAAGAATAGCTACTGAAGTACGTTGAGTCTATTCCAGATCTAACTCATTTAAAATATATGAGGCTATTTAAGTAAAAAATATCACACTTTTTTTTTACTATCTTAATCGTATCTATAAAAAAAAAACAACCTGAAAGCAAGTAATTAATATTTATACTTTAGTTTATTTATGACGAATAAATGTATACTTGTCTTTCAATTTAATTTTCAAAATTATTTTTTCTTCACGATATTTTTTGTTCGCATACAAATTAATACTTCTTGTAAATTCACACCGCCCAATAATAATAAAATACATATCAGTAACGTGGGAAACTTTCACATAAAAGAAGCAGTTTTATTATATCACCTGTTACTTTTAATTGCTTATCAAGATTAACAACAGCACGTTTAACTGCTGGCTGAATATAATATAAGAATATATTAAAGTGTAGAGATTGTAACTATATTTTAAAACAAATAAACAAGTAATAAAACACTATACATAACCAATAGAGCCCTACAAGCAATCTCCATAATGATAAAAACGCCAAAGTCGACTGAATCGTAGTGGCGATTTAAATTCTTATGCGTTTAAATAAATTAAAATCGTTTAAATGAACATAAATTGTTGGAATTTATTACATTCGCTTATAATTAAAAAAACAAAACAAATTAAACATGTTTTTCTTCAACAAGGTAATTTAAATCCTATAATAAAGACAACAAAAATTTTTTGTTCAATTTTAAATCTTAAAGAAGGCCAATTTGAAATAAAAATAATTATAACTGAAATTTAAGTCTCACCAATGGCATCTTTATGTAGGACTGTACAAGAAATTTTAAAAGAGAATTATAGATTTTTTTTTAAATTGTTTTTTCTAATAATAACATCAACAAATACTATTTGGAAATTATGATGTTACAAAAACCGTTCGCAAATTGAACAATGCGCGGGATCATAAGAACATAATGTGAAGGCAATTATTTAAAACAATGGAGAAAGTAAGAGATCTGATCTGAACGACAATCTTAGATAACTGCTGTGATTAAAATCTCGCTATAAAATAATGAAAAATCATTAATTAAGAAAATATTACTACTAACTCACTTTATAACTTTTTTTGTAAATGAAACGTTATAAAGTTAATTTAGGCCAATCAAGTATTCCTTTATTATAGAAGTAACAGATTTTTCCAATAACCCAATAAAACCATTCCAATAGAATGGATTTCAAAAGTATAAAATAAAACGATAATAAAACAAATTAGTTCTAATGAAAAATGGCGTACTGAGTCGAAGTTAGTAATTGGTGTATTATATAATTTAATTTCTTACTAATTTATTAATGCAATAATTATCAAAATGAGGAATTTAAATATATTTCGAATTCAATTAATAATATTGCTAAAATATCATGAGGTCCGAATTACAGATCTCCAAGACCGGACAAAATACCATAGAACACTAAAGAACAAAAAAAAAAAAAAGTGCAAAACATAAGGTTTTAAAGATTTCGAAAAACTTTTGGATTTATTTTTTAAATATTTTTCAAGGCGTTAAAACTGAACTCTTTTATAAATAAAAATAAGTTTTCCTTTATCATAAGTAACCAAATAAGGTATTTTTACTTTGCAACATCAGATGAAAATCGTGGATTTTTAATGTTTTTAAAAGAATTTTTGTATTCAGTATTCAATATTAAACTAAATACAAATTAACCGAATAGTTGTTATATAACTAAGGAATGGAGGATTCCCTATGCACCTTTCTAATCGTGAAGAACGGGTGGAAAGGGGGGGGGGAGGAGGAGAAGGGTTAAGACCTTACTTTTGGCAACCCCAGAATGAATAAGAGATCACGCTTTTAGGTCCAGCTACTCAAGTTGATAGCAAGGGATGTGCTCATCAACTGCGTAAATCCTAAGGCATAAAGTTATTATTTTCTGGAAATATCTCTTTACAAAATAAAACGCCCCGGGTAAACGTACGTGCTTACTGCATAACCTATAGTAGCTAATTATTCTAGCCGATTCATTTTTTTTTTTTTTTAAACGAAGTTTATAAATTTATTTAAAATCAATGATAAAAATCAATGAATTAGACTGAAAAAGGGAAAGTAAAATAAGTTTTCAACAATAATTAAAAAAAATTATTTTTTGTTCTAAAAGCTGAGAGTTCATTGAAAGAAGTTATGGTAAGGCGAATGTACAACAAAACATTTTTTTAAGGCAAATATAAACCAAAAAACGATACGATTCATCAACGCAAAAGTAAAAATAAAATATTTCAGCGGAAATCCCTTTTTATGTTTATGATAAAAAGGGTCCTCCCTAATACAGGATGACAAGTGAAGAGAAATTTTTTTAAACTATTTTTTTTGAAAACCCATAAAACTGAAACATGGAAATTGAGTAAGCGAAAAAAATTATTGACATATTACAATTTTTTTTTTCGTTAAAAAATCCTTAAATGACCAAATAAATATCTCCAATAGTCCAATCTTAAATTTATTCCCATCTATAACAGAAAAAACAATTACTCACCGGCCTTACTGGGAAAACCCTGACCCTTAAACCGTTTACCTTAAAACATCCTATCTATCTCTCGTTCATTACCAGTACAATACGAGAAGAAACCAGAACAAACTTTTCTGTTTGATATAATCTATTTAAACCTTGGTGAGTACCAACATGTATTTGATTTCTTGTCTTAATTAAATTCATAATTCATAAATGTTTTATTATACTGATTTTTATAAATTAAAAAAAATAATACCAACTATATTTTGAATTGCTTATTTTTGAATTTTTTGTGTGTTTTTAGAACTGAGGATGAATGGTAAACATTCGAAACTAGTTTTCAATAAAACAAATTTATAGAAGTGGCAAATAATTTATCAATCCCTAACTAGTTAAAAAATCCATCATTCTCTCAAACTAAAACTTTATATTCGAAGCAGCTGTAATCAAGTTGAGAATCTGAGAGATAACTCAAAATAAGAGCGCTTATAATTAGATTAATCGTGTTATGCATTGATAAGCTGATAAAATATTTTTCACATGATCCCTTAAAACTAGAGCATTATATTAGACAGCAAAGAGTCAACAAAGCCACTAAACAGAGGGATAAGGCAATATTGAGAGAACTCGGAGGTTTGACATCTTGCCAACCGACACTTGGAGTTGTTTGCAAGCTTCGGTATAAATCTGACTAAAATATGGATGACATCTCAAGTCCTCTACTAAATTGAGACTGGAGGAAGTGGCTGCTACAGCGAGAACTATGGCCATAAATTTATGAAAAATATAAATCATAAAAACAAAATCAAAAATGCATTAAATAGTTAATAGCGATAATTTATTTATGATTTCGAGAGGATTGCACAGGCATGAACACAAAAATAAGTCATGTTTTAATTAATACCTATTTATATATTCACAAACATTCCAATAATTCCGCCCACTTACAATTTTTCTTATATTAAATTATAATATATGAAAAAAAAAAAATTATTTTTAGATGTAGAATTTTAATTCGTCAAAAAACTCTAGTTTTATGAGAAGTGGATATATTAACTTATGATAGAAAACTCCTCATATATATTATTGAATAACTACTCAATAAATTTATATTTAAAGATTATATTTTTTCTTTCGTTCTTTTTTAATTTCTAACCAACTATATATATCGAGGGTTCATTCCATATATAATATAATTTAGAGCTTATCTTACGAGCCTTTATTAAATTTAAATAGAAGCACCAACGAAAATCTTTCGAACGACCCTTAATCTATTACACGAAACACCTTTTTCTTCAGATGCAATTAATTTGCTAAAGTCCGTTTTTATCAGAATCCCTTTAACATTCAACAGAAGCTTTAACGGAGAATACGTTACAATCGCTAACAAGACTTAGCATAAATAAAAACTTAACTCACTCTCCCTTTAACGGATATCTGTAATACTCAACATGTATAAATGGAATACACAAGAGTAATTACATGCATAGTGTAATAATAATTTTTGTTTTATAACATCACATATTTTTTTAAAAACTATAAACCGGTACAGTTTTCAAAGAAAGGCATTTTCGGACTTCTAACCAAGCTAAGATATTAAGCAGGGCTGGTTATCTACAGGTTGCTTACATTTTATGGTCAATGGGGGAATTGTGAGATTTATTAGGAGGAGGGGAGAGCCACCCCATCTAATAAATTTCGAGATTACTCAAGCGGGAATAGAATCCGCACCGCTGCGATATTCCGAGCGGTAGTACCTACTAGCGAACCGGTCATTATGGTTTCAAAATAATTGAGTACAAAATAATAATAGGTAATAATAAATTAATTGAGATAACAAATTTCAGTCAGTACAGAAGTCAGATAAGATTTTTTTTTCATTTTTCGGGTCAAACAAAATAATAGAAGAAATTTTGTAATTATTTATATTTGCTCTGCATGTTCCAGAAAATTTAAAAGATGACGATAGTATAGCAGACTAAAAATGAGCAATCATATTGAACTGCATGGACGCAAATGGCCGAAGTGTCTAATAGAACGTTACCATTGCGTAGAATAAAAAAAAAAAGTCACTATCATAAATAGTACAATTGGTGTCAATTGTTTTTTTTGTCAAAAACTGGTTTTTTGTTGTTTTTTTTTCACATAAATTTGTTTCTAATAATTAGTAGAGCTCAGAGCACAGAGAAAATAGTATGCAAACAAAATATTTTCTTATTTAATTTCTTGGCGAAAAGTCAATAAAAAAGTAAAACTAAAATAAAAATAAAATACGTCGATATATATATATATATATATATATATATATATATATATATATATATATATATATATATATATATATATATATATATATATATATAATATATATTTATAGATATATTTTTTTCTAGTGCATTCAAATGTAACAAACAAGAAACCAAAATATTTTGCAAACTTCAATAATGAAACTTTTTTTTTCTTTTGAATGATAATTTATTTTGTTCTTACTTTATTTTGTTTTAATTTTTGTGATTAATTTGATTATTTACAGATTCTTATAAGGGTGCACTTATAGTACAAATAGAAAAGTATCTAACTTATTTTGAAACTTGCAATTAATTATATTTAATCTCTTTCATAAACAAAATTATCATTTTACTGTTCCACATTTAACAATAACAGAAAATTCCTTGAGTTCGTATTGAAAGGGGTGAAGTTTTCTCGTCATTTGATAAGCGATCCCATCTTTCTAAGAATCGACGAAAACTTTTGACGGACGTTTCGTGAAATAAATCTTAATAAAGTTAAGGGGCACTTTAATGAAGTTTTTGTCCCCGAAGCCTCTAATAAATGTTTTAATAAATCCTGAAAAGACTCCTAAACCCGTTGATAAAATCAGAAGATAGGGAGAAGCAGAGGGGAGAAAGGGGGGGAGAAGAAAATCCAACAGTAGCCGAGAAAGTTGGGAGGAAAAGTTTTCCCTTCAAGGACTCGGCCAAGTTTCCGAGATAAAAAGTTTGATAGTTTTATACCCGGCAGTTTTCCGAACTGGAGAGAAATGGCCGTTGCCTATTATTATAGGATATATAACCGAGGTTAACTCTCAACTTCTAGAGTCCTCGTACTTTTGCTATTACAGCTCACTGCAATAATATTGCACGTGTATAATAGGCCCCATAAACGGTATAATTACCACCTGGGAATAATTACACGGAAGTAAATAAATTAATAATTAAATTACTTCAAAAGTTCAAAAGCGGCGAAGGGATATTTCTGCACCAACACTGAATAACTGAATAATAATTCGATTTATTTTTGGGAGCTTGTTTGGAAAACTTTGGAGCTTGAGTTAATATGCCTTAATTTATTTATTTATTTGAGAACAAAGATCTAGGAAATTTTTATTTTCTTTTATTTATTTTTTAATTTTCTTGTACAAACAGAAATTCAGACGAGAAAATCAGTAGGTGAGATAGTGCATAAATAATGCGAATATGTTAATAATACATATAGAGAAGTTTAAAAATTTCATACACACATTATACGATCATAGACTATTTGAAAGACAATTAAAAAAACCTAATGAGAAATTTGTTAATTAAACATTGGTATTAGCACAGAATAGAGCAGAATTAATTTTATAACAGTAAAATGGACTTTGATGTAGCTGAGTAAAAGGCTTGCTTGAGTGACCAAATAAAAGTAATTCTTGGTCTTAAACATTTTATTTTATTTTTTTTTAATTGAGGTATATATATATATAAATTACTATTATTATTACTATTTACTAACCTCTAAGTTATCAGATATAAATTTCATCAATAGTAAAAAGATTTCCTTTCTTTCATTTTTTTAAAATACTTTTTTCCATCCGAAGAAACCCCGAAGAAGAAATTTTTATCAGTGAAAATAGTACATGAATCTTGCTGAAAAAACATTCTAAAAGTATCAAAGTGTATAAATCATAACATAAAGCTTAATATTAACATTTTAAATTTAAAGAATAAACTTATATATGGTGTGACAATGTAAAAGATCAAGTAAAAACAAATATTTATGTATGTTTTTTCAACGATTCAAATATTTTCGTCAGAGTTTTGTTATGTGAAAAGTTGTAATAACAATGAAATGATAATCAGTGATTTAAGCAAAATATCAATCACCAACTAAAATCTGAATATCATTTTTATAATAAATAATTATTATAATTAAATTATACATCGTAATACATCTTTATACATCAGAAATACCAACGTAGCCTAGGAAGACAAAATTGCGAAATAGCCACATTAACAATAAATTAGTCATACAATTTAAACGACAATTTAAAAATTGGGCACGATAAATATTGCAATAAAAGAATTTCATGCTTTGGAGGTGAAATTGTTTTACGGAAGATGATATCGCTGATCAATTCTTCTCCCACAAGCATACAATTGAGTTTCCTATCATAAGTCAATATATCAATTTTTGGAAAATTATTAGAGGGTATATCTCATGGAGATAAGATAAATTTTTATTTAAAATGTTGATTTGGAACACCTATTTGACAGGAGAAAATTTAAGATTTGAAATAAACTGAATAATTTTAAGGTGTACAATATTAATTTGCCCAAAAATCTCTGTTTTTGAGAAGTGGATACATTGATTTTGATAGAAAATTTCTCAAATCTTATCTAATGCATGATGATAATATACCCAGCTGGGGTATAGGAGGGAAAAAATCCATTCAGGTTATTTCCCCGAATCATACATGCATGCAAATGCATTCTGAAGGTTTTTTTTTTTTTTTTGTGAAGGATATAAGCGAGAAACAATGCGAAAATTGGCCGAGAACGATAAATCTAGTGGACATCGAACGAATGGAGGTCAACGACCGCTGTTGACACTGGATTGACAAACTAGGGATAAACTCTTCCCAAACACGCACCGAACGAAGGTCGTAGCTCAGCCAATTAGTTTACAGAGGTTTTTTTAAGGGTTTGCAGGTGGGTCTTTTTTCTTTTTTTTTTCTTGTTTTAACAGTAATATTAGTTCTATAATAAAATAAAACAAACCACTATTCCGTCTTAAGGTGCCTTTAAACATTTGTCAAGCCAAGGCAAATCAAATGTGCAAAGGGGGTAGTTCGGCATGGCTTGGATCGCCTACTCAGTGTTTGAGTCATTTCCGGTTCTTGTGTGAAACGCCACCCATATACTTGTGTATTTATATTTTATTTTTAATCATTTCTTTATAAAAATGAAACTATTTTAAACCGAAATTAACAGCCGATCAAAAGTTTGAATAGCCGAAATATTGCGTGTGCTTAGGTTAGTTTGCTATGCTTCTGTAAGCCCACTTTACATGTTGTCGTTTGACTTGCCTAAGCTTGGCAAATGTGTAAAGACACCTTTATAGTTATGAGTGGTTCTCAAACTTTTTTGTCTGGTTGCAGACTAAAATTATTTTAAAAATTCACGTGATTTTTATTATTTTATTTGATTTTTGCTTTCTTAGAGTTGGTAAAAATATGAAGGATGAAATGTATTTGAAAAAAAAAAGTTTTTTGTAGTTTATCATAATCGTATCTGATGACAAAATATGGACTTTGCATCTGATTGTGGCTCCATATTTCTTCAATTGTAAATAAGGTTGCGTTTTTTAAAGACATGCAAGTGCCTACAATAAACTATAGAAGTAAATAAAATGGAAACATGAAAAACAGAATTGTGACAAAAAACCAATATTAATTATTTATAATTGAAGAGTGGAAAAGCAAAAGGATATTAGTACCTTTAGCGAAATTTTTCAGAATTCATTTTCTGATTAAATGTGGTTGTATAAACCCAACTTATATTATTTAAAACTTTAATTTTTAACTTAATTTAATTATTTAAAAATATCGAAATTTTGAGTAATGAGTGAAATATAAATATTCTATTTCATATCAAGCTGTTAAATATAAAATAGGTACGCAGAAGATATTGAATCATTAATTTATTTGAGTTTTGGTCAAATTATGTGAAATAAAAAACTGAAAATAGATTTATTTAAATTTATCCAAATCCAGAGGAATGCATAAATTATTTTAAATGGAGGAAATTTTTGGACAAAATTCTTTGGCAATAAAAAAATATCAACTTTTTTTCTTTTTTTAGGCTATGTTAACTAACGGATTTTTTTTGAGGATCGAAGGATTTTAATTGCAAATAAACAAGCTGAACTTAAGATTTCCACAGACGAGATTAGCTATTGTAAATAAAATAAAATAACAAAAGAAAGATAATCAAAGAGAACTCGGACAAAAAGTTGAGGGTAAAATCCATCTAAGTTTGAGATGATGATTCCGGGGGAAGATGTCACAGGAACGAATTCCCGCTGTACGGGTTCGGAGGAGTTGGATTCATTATAACTAACAAACTTCCCTCCCGGGTTTGAATTATTCCTCATTAAAGGATTCAAAAGTTCCCCCACCAGCCCTGGTAATTGATTATCAAACTTATTTGAAAACTCTTCCCAGAGGGAACAACTTTTAATAGGGCAGGCAAGGACGGGTTAGCGGGTATTACAGCGCTAGTTTTTGACTAACGGGCCAACTTAACTGTAGGACTTAATTTTAAGTTGTTCCAGCCCAAGTTTCAGAAGGATATTAGACAGTGTTCGATAGGAGGAAGCTTTCTACTGTATAACGGTAGAAAGGTTTTGATTCGTGAGAAGTTGAAAAAAAAAATACACGAATTTTAAAATAATTAATTATGACGATTTCAAAAATGTTAATATATTTAAATGTGCGGAAGAGATATAAATGTGGCAACAATAGGCATGTGAGGGAGGTCAGTAATCTTTAACTACTTGAACGAATTTGAAATTTAAAAATATTTTAATCAATCAACCAGCTTCTTTTCATAAAACCCTCACGTATCGTGAAAACAATATGGTCCGGCTGTCAGCGAGCAAAAATATTATTTTTAAGTAAATACTAAATATTATTATTTTTAACTAAACCTTTTTGAAGAACTACATAATAGCAAGTCCTATAAGAAAAATCTACAGATGAAACATGTACATCATTAATTAGCAATGTTTGACAGTTAAGAGTTTTTAATAGTATAATTATTTCTAATGGAACTAATAAAAAAAAAAATTGATATAAATTAGTCACATAATATTTTTAAAATTTCAAAAAAAATTTTGGCTCCTTGGTGGTCATGCACGTGTTTCAGCTGGATTTCATTCTTATAGGATGTGTCATTATGAATGTACTATCAAGATTGGGAAAAATCAACCTTTTTTTTCCTGAAATGCGTGGAACATTTCTTCCAAGATTTATAGATTCTTCAAAGAGGCAAATTAACATAAGAATGATTTTATCGATTTATTTAAATTTACAATGATTAGGAAATCAATCAAAGTGAATGATCCAGCTATTATTACTAAATTTTGAGTAATAGATATTAAGTACTAAAAAAAATAAATAAAAAAATGGTACGTTAAACAGGCGTTCTTCCTCAAGATTAAAAAAAATAAAATAAAAAAAAAATATAATAATACCAATGTATTTAAACTTTCCAAAACGCTGAAAATATTTAATAAATATCAAATTAATTTTTTTTTTTCGTGACAGGTACGAATTAGGTTTAATTAAAGTATGCTTTTTTTTTTTTTTTCTAGTACATTAATAAAATTCAAATAAAATACGAATCCATACAATAATTAATTCAATCAAAAGGTTTATAGGCAAGATGTGGGCAGCCGCGAAACCCACACACTAAATAAAACTGACAACTGAGCCGTAATGCTGTCATTAAACAATAAAAGTACCATCAAATTAATTCAACACGCTAATGATAATTTTGTAGATAATTTATGATAATGATGATAATTGACTTACCTCGGTCGGGCGGCCGCGGGGGTGGCTTCGCCGCTCCTCCGCCTTTCTTCGGACCGGCTTTTTTTCTTTTACCCTCGCGTTTTGGGCGTTCCTGAAACAAGAAAAAAATAATTAAAAATCGATAACTAATAATTAATTATACTATCATAAAATAATTCATTAGTATACAAGCATTATTATCCAAAATGTTATTATTAATTATAACATAATTACATTAATAATGAAACTTGAAAAATTCAAAATATTTTTTTTTTCAACATGAACAGCTTTATTAAAAAAACAAACGTTTCTCATTTTTTATAAAACAACTCAAATAATAACAACCTAAAAATTGTCTTAGTGACTGATGAATTAAATATAACATTATTTTATTATTAATATGACCAATAGAAAAATCACTTTATCAAACAATAATTAAACAAATATTAAAAAAAATCCTAAAATAGAAAATAGTAGAACCAATAGTACTTACTATCCACAATCATGAACTAATAGAAATATATATTAAAATAATAAATACGTAAATTCATAAATAAATAAATATTTAAGTAAAATAAGTACAGAACATTGAATAAAAAAATTCAGAACATTTATAATCGCCGAATGAAGAAAGTATCAAAACGAGCAAAGGAAAACATCGTGGACACTCCAGAAATTAGTGAACTAAAACTTTTTTTTTTTTTTTTTTATTAGAAATTTAGATCAGTTAAAAAAAATATGGAGATAACAGGAACTGCATAAAAAGTCACACATGTGCGTCATTTTTTGCGTTATCAGTATTATCACTTGTCCACGACCAGTTGTAATAACTAGTAAGTTTAATAGACTCCAGGGGGGTTGAAGTTTTTTACGTCACCTGAAAAATTATTCCAGGTCTAATGTCGAAATATAATCAAAATCTTCTGGAATGTGAATACAATTTAAGAAATGAAATATCGTACAAAAAACAGATTTAATTGTTCAACAAAAATTAGGTTGAAATTACAAATTATCTAACTTGAAGGTTCTTAGAAAAAATTCCACAATTTAATAAAAATTATTATTTTTAATTATTGACACACAAAGAGTAAAAACTACATATAGAGCAAATAATTAAAACAATTACAGTCCTATTTTTGTGGATAAATATACATGTATATACAGATACAATTCGTTAAGTAGCTACACTGGCTTTTCCTTGAAATTATATTTTTATGTCAATTTTATGCATGTATAGATATGTATTATGTATGTATATGTATATGTACAATGTAAATATTTAATTTTTAAAAAGTATAACTTATTATGTCGATATATTCAGAATTTTTTGTAATAAAAATTGATAGACACTATTAAAAAAAAAAAAAATAATAAATGAAATTGATGTTTAAACACTGTCTACAAATAAAGCTTATAAGAAACTCTTTTATAAATAAAACATCTATTCCACTAATAAAAAACATTTGTCACTAAAAATAGTAAATAACAACGTCAGGATAAAAAGTGTTGTATATTTACTTTATTGTATTTACATTTCACTGACATTGTATATATATTCTACAAAAGTCGCTATATTGTATCGTATTTTGTAAGCAAGGTATATATTTAATTTTAACCGAATATATTTCTGAATTCTACGAACCTGTATGGAACAAAGTAATTGGGTCGAGAGAATAACCAGTAAATGGACTAATACTAAAATAAATTAGTAATTTGCAATTAATATTTCATTTGATGTTAGTAAACAAAAGGATGGCTATCGTATTTTTACGAATGCAGAGCTGGGAAGAGGAAATTGACGTGATGCATCATTAATTTGAATACAATAGTCAATATGGAACATAATTTGAACAATTACGTTGATGGCTTCAGAGAGTGAAAAATACATTCGGCGCTTACAGAATGAGAGGAATTATGTATAAATTAGCTGAGATATAATTTTTACCGAAATTTCTCAATATGATAATGTCGTCTAATGTTATTTTAAAGAATAGTGTATCAATTTAAAGAAATATTTATTTTCAATTTTTATAAATATTTTTATTATTATAATCTTGGAATGTAATCAATTTTAATATTTACCAGTAAAACAATTTACTAATCTTTTTTTTTTCTCACAATTTATTGTGTTCTCTCGATAATTCCTAAGCTTAGCTTAAACATATCGCTGAATTACACCCGGAGATCATTACTATTAATAGAGTATTACATTACGTCAATCAATTAAATTTATTATTAAATTGCATTTATCATACATCACCCACGAGACTGTTTGTGCATCACTCATGTATGGATAATTTAGTGATGCATTTTGAGTTATAAATTTATATTTTAATTTTAATAGTTAAAATATGTTAACTCAATTCCTCAAGAAGGGTTAAATTTTAGAAAAAAAAACTTATTTAAACAAATTTCATATTCTTAATTAACTATAATTTATTTTTTAGATGACTGAAGGTATTAAGGCATCACACAGGAAAGATTTGTTGTAAGGATGTCGAGTTTAACACGGCTTTTAATTAAATCTGGTCCATTCGATTGGTTTTCGTAGATTCACTTCATTAAGTAGGGCATCTAACTTTGAATTCGATAATTTATTTTGAAATAAGAAATTATGTAAGAAGACATTTAAACCAATCAGATAAGAAATGAAGTTAAAATTTTTCTCTATTGTAAATTTGTCATGATATTGATGCAACGGATAGGAAAAAGTGGCATTTGCCTAGCACCATCAATGAAAGCCAATCGAATCAACCACATTCAATCCAAAGCAGTTTCAGAGTCGAAATACGTATCGCGCACAACTGCCTGTTATGCATTAATACATAAAGCCGCCTGCGATGCCTTAATACAGCCGCTCTATATTAACGCACGGCCCTGGTCTAATTACAATCCCAGATGACCGAGGATCAGCAAGACAATAACTACGGCGGCTGAAAGTGAAACAAAAGAAGTTTAATAAAAAGTGGAGGGAGGGGAGCCTCCATTAGCAATTGTAATAGGCCTTATCAGCTTCCCAGGGACCGGCTGATCCTGCTGTAAATTATCTCGGGGTCAGGTAGCTTAAGTACCGGTTAGTTCGCTACGCCAACTTATGCCCAGCGATTCTCCTTTATATATTATTAAAAATAATGATATTACTTACAATTTCACTTTGTTCTGAACTTACATAAAACAGAAGAAAAAAAGTACGTGAAAAATGTAACAATAATTAGGCTAAGAATATAGGTTTGATGCTAATAATGCTGTACACTATCTTCCCATCAACGTTTTGGTCTACTACTGGAACAACTTCAGCGATGAATACCTTTCTACTGATTCGTTCTCCATCCAAACCAAATTTAAACTCCGTTTCAAACCCTATAAAAACTCTATAAATCAATTATGTCCACATGGTACAAGCCAAACAATTCCATGCAGCATAGTCGCATAAATAAATGGCGTTGTTCTTGAAACTTGCCACATCTTACATCCGTGAAGGACAGTAGGAAGTATAGCAGTGTTGCGAATTCATATTCTCACATTCTTGTATCATTTCAACAACTCAGTGGGTAAGGCCTGAGTAAATTCCGAGGTCAGATCGAGGACCCAGATGTAGTACTAATATATCTATAGCGCGATAAACTGAAGATTGACTTTGGTCTGACTGATTTCATTTCTTATAAGTGAGGAACTGATTCTTAAATGAGTTGAGGGAAATCATGGCGGTGTGATCGTGGCCAGGTCATCTGCAACCGCTAGTCCAGGGACAGTACCCCTCATCATGTAATGAACTCGAGAATCTTTACGGGTGGTAGGCAGTGGTACAGATTTCCATTTTATATCAGGAAAAGCGCTTCCATTTTAACAAGCGTTTACCGTTTTATTTTTCCAAGGATCATATCTTTTCAAGATACTCTAGATCTTATTTAGATACTTACTATATTAAATACCAACAATATATATTATTTTATTCATATTTATTTCAAAGGCTTATTCATTACCAACTAGTACTTAATTAAAAACGAAAGAAGACTTCGTATCTTCTTCTAAGAATACCTATCTATATAGGCAGGTATATAGGCCTCCTAGCAATTTTACATGTTTTCCGGCACGAAATACAAGCTTTTGCAATGCAATTTTCTTTCATGAAGTTTGAACCTAATTATAATCGCAGTCTAAACAGTAATAATATTCACGGCCATGAATTTTGAATAGTAATAAATTACATGCTTATAAATTATATACTTTGAAAGTATTTTGAATTCGGGAAATAATAATCAATCTTCTCCTTCTGAATATCAGAGTGCTGAACCGTTAATTGAAGAACCGAGTAAGGAGGAAGTCGAAATAGCCATCGGAAAATTAAAATCTCATAAAGCAGCGGGAATCGACAACATTTCCAGTGAAATAATAAAAGCTTGCGGTGAAGCTGGAGTTTCTAAAATACATTTTTTGGTTAAAAAGATCTGGGAAAATGAAAAAATGCCCGAAGAATGGAAAGAATCTATACTTATTCCGATTCACAAAAAAGGTCCGAGGACGGAGTGTAATAACTATCGCGGAATATCACTCCTCCCGATATGTTATAAAATATTCTCGTTGATCCTAACTAGTCGAATCACGGAATATGCCGAGGAAATTATCGGAGACTACCAATGTGGTTTTAGACGGAACCGATCAACTATCGATCAAATATTTTCCTTACGGCAAATATTAGAAAAAAAATTAGAATTCAACGGTGTAGTTCATCAGCTTTTTGTGGATTTCAAAAAGGCTTATGATTCCATTGATCGCCGGAGACTGTATAACATTTTGATTGAGCAGGGAATACCGAAGAAGTTAGTAAATCTAGTAGGGATGTGCATGACCGAAACATTCAATAAAGTTAGAATAGGTAATTATTTTTCGGAGAAATTTGAAGTTCGCTCGGGGTTAAAACAAGGCGATTCCCTTTCACCTGTCCTATTTAATTTAGCATTAGAGTATGTCATTAGAAAGGTAATGTTTAACCCCTAAGGTAACCCATAGATCTGGGTGGTAGAATATCCGTGCTGGGGTTTGCGGATGATTTGGTATTATTAAGTGAGGATGCGGAAACTATAAAACTAAATACAGCAACGTTGATGACAGCTGGGAAAGAGGTTGGCCTCAAAATAAATACGGATAAGACGAAATATATGGTTAGCAATAGAAACAGAGGAGATTTTGAGGATATAGATATAGGAGAAAATAGGTTTGAACACGTTGAGAAATTTAAGTATTTGGGGTCTGTGATTACTAGAAAAAACGAAATTCAAGAGGAAATAAAGGCGCGGTTAAAGGCGGGAAATGTTTGTTATTTTTCGGTGTCAACATTACTTAGGTCGCGCATTTTGTCCAGAAACTTAAAACTTAGAATATACAAAACTATTATCTTGCCTACAGTTCTGTATGGGTGTGAAACGTGGCCGCTAACCTTGAAGGACGAACAACGCCTTAAGGTATTCGAGAATAAGGTACTGCGTAAAATATTTGGTCCGAAAAAGGATGAGTGAACCGGAGAGTTTAGGAGATTACACAACGCGGAATTGCGGAGCATGCACCCTGTTAATATAATCGAAGTGATATCATCGCGACGGTTGAAATGGGCTTGCAAAGTTGTTGGGCTCAGTAACGAACGAATTCCTAAAAAGTTAATAAACGCTGAGCTGACTGGTAAACGTCCGAGGGGTAGACCGAAACGTAGGTGGGAGGATAGTATTAAGAGTGATCTAAGGAATTTGGGTTTGGAAGGTAGTCGGTGGACCGAGATTTGTAGACAGCGATTAGTGGTATCGGCATCGAACCTCCGGGTTCGCTAAGCCTTTTATTATTATTATTAATAAATTACATGGCTAATACGGGAAAGGTCATAATGGTAAGGATGATACATAAAACATTCATTTAGATAACGCAACCATTGTTATTATCATCGCCATCCTTGAAAAAAGAAAGGCGATGAAACAGAACAAAGAAACATTAAGGAAACTCGCGGTTTGATTCACTGGCCCGGAACGCAGTAGTTACCACGGATTTTCAAAACAGAACTCTTTTGTACAAAGAAATAAAAAGAAAAGTGCGACACACAAAAAATCAAAAATATTCATGAAAAACAAAACAACAACTATATTTCCCATTT
Source organism: Rhaphigaster nebulosa (assembly GCA_948150685.1). Taxonomy (NCBI): domain Eukaryota; kingdom Metazoa; phylum Arthropoda; class Insecta; order Hemiptera; family Pentatomidae; genus Rhaphigaster; species Rhaphigaster nebulosa. The sequence continues at coordinate 85,760,432 of OX411309.1, read as the reverse complement.
TAGAACAAATCCTTTCAGAAACACTGATGCAGCAGGACGGAAGAACGAAAATCTCATAGGATACTGCTTTCACACGTGTTTTCAGAACTCTCAGATTAAAATTGTAATATTGTAAATATGTATGGATGGGATTTTAATGTTTTTATTTGATTATTATTACTATATTTTAGTTAATTATTAATAAAAAAAAATAGACAAATCCTTCTTTTTATTTATTTATTTTATTTTTTGTTTATTTTACTATTATTTCTTCTTTTTTTATTTGAATGTTCAAGTTTATCACTATTAACTTCTACAGTGAAATATTGTCGTATGTGTAAACAAAAAAAAAAGTTTTAATCAATTAAAAGAACCAATAGATTCAGCATACTATTATTATATTGTTCGTTTGGAAAAAGATTGTCACAATAAGAAAAAAAAATGTTATCTTTGAAAAAAAAAATCATCCATAGACCTATATTTCTTTTAGACAAAATACCAGATTTTTAGTTTCAATATTTACTCCACTAACAATTAATTGTCATTTTAGCTATTGTAACCCTTTAAACTATGCTTAGAGAGTAACCTTAATAAACATTCATTTGATAAAGACAAATACAAAATTATTTTTAATGTTATAATAATATTATTAATAGTTAGCTGAACAAAAAATATCAATTTTGGTTCTGTATGAATAATAATTGAAAACATCTTCATTTATGATAGAAATATTATTTTGTACTTTAAAACATTCAATAAAAAAATTTTGAGTTGATTTTGGATTATTATTTTCAATAATGAACCTTTGTAATCGACCAAGAAAAAAAAAATAACACACACACCCCTCAACATTTCAAGTTTTACGTTTCAAGATATGTAGAATTCAAATATCGTATAAAAAAAAATCCGTCCGTCCAAAATTTTTATCTTTGTTTTGGCCAATCGATTTAAATTCCTACAAAACAAAAAAATCATCGAAATCAGAGCAGTAATAGCAGAGAAATAGCGTATTGAACTTTGTAGACTAATTCCCCGACGCTTTTGACTCTTGGCCTCCTGAGTTATCCTTTTTCATTTATTTCTGTCCTCTGCCTCACTCTTTCAATAGCGGTCTCCCAACTTCCATCTCTCTCCACTTCATCCTTCCTTAGATCCATCTCCTATTTACACCAGCTTCTTGGCCTTTCCTCATTCCTTTTTCTACCGAAGTGCTCCTAGAAACATTTTTCTCTGTACCCTTTCATCCTTTATTCTGATCACATATTCTGGCCATAATAGCCTCCTTGCTATAAGAAAAGTCATTATTAATAAATTTGAATTATTAATTATCTACTGCAGAAAAAATCAAATGGAAATCATGTAAAAGATAATGATGGAGTTGTGGTTGGTTTTTTATAGTTTAGAACAACGGAATCGTGTTCTTCGTCAAAGTTAAAAAAAAAAAAAATCTTTGGAAGTCCTAAAGCCGAGTAAATACGAAAGGACATTATGGCGACCGGCGAACGCTTAAAGAGCAACGGATTATAAGTAAAGCCCGGCGAGTGGCAGATTTCCGACAAGTTTATCAGCCGTGTAACAATATTCGAAAGCTCATCTAAACTTTGCACAACTCCGCCGCTAGAGGGAGAAGAACTGAAACTTAATTACCCCGACGGAGTTGGGAGTTGAACTGTCGGCCGTGTGCTGTTATTAAGGGCCAAACTCCCCCACCCGCTTACAATCAATACCTCCCGCATTCCGCAGCTTGTGTCCGTACCATCTCCACGTTTACCCGCCATCTTCCTACTCTAGCTCATTTTAATAATTTACTTATTTATTTTTTTTATTATCAATTAGCATTTATCTACACCATAAAATCGACCAAATTCGAAACCTGCATTATCGAAAACTTTTTTAATTCAATATAATTAATTTCCCGCCAGCTAGGATACAATGTAACAATGGAAATGGATGAGACCTTCCGCTAAACAGAATTTTTTTTATTATTTATAATAATAATAAGCAAAGATTGACTGTAAAATCTTATTATGACATAATGTATATGGAGAGAACTAAAGATGGGACAAGTTGTCAACTACAAATATAAATTCAATAAAGGAATTTAAAATTGGAAGATTTCTCTTCATTAAACCCTAAAAACATAATTAAATTTTCCTACAACAAAACTCAATTAGAAATTTTTTATTTTATTTTTAAGTTCCATTAAGTTTCGTAGAACATTGTGAAGAGGTTACTCCTGCTGATGTAATAAAGACAAAAGTGGGCAAGTATTGCCGCAAGAAAAATAATGTAAAACCAAAGAAATACTTCGGTTCACGTATTTTAAATAATTCAAAAGTTCTTCAAATCAAATACACATGTGTACAGTCACTTGCGTATGTATTACAAACTTATGTAAATATTTATATTTTTTGCACATTACTTTAATAAATGTCATTAATATCAAGAACTTTTAATTCACCGATCACAGCGCTCACCACATTATTCCGGATAAACGGGGTTCTACTGAATTCATCATATATTTAAAAATATATAATTATTACTCATGAAAAAATATGAAACTCAAAGAGCATATTATTTATTTGTGTTGGGTGTTGCAGGATGCAAGCGCGAACTGAAAGAAAGCTTCCATAACCTAATTCCGCCATTCCCACACTCAACTAGTGTGTTCCCACCCAAAAATGTAAATTTCGGTGGACAAGTGTGGGAATCGAACTCCCACTATTAAGAAACAGAGGCATGGGAAACCTCAAACCATATTGTTCAACACAGCTTATAAGTTACCAACATTATTTATTTGCAAAAATGTAATTTATTTAATTCGTTACGAGATAAAAACAAAACTCACTCATTGCGACAGAAAAAGATAATACACACAAATGCAGAAATATCTAAGATCTTTATTTTTTCTTTCCCGATGCCTAAATTGGAGAAAAGTTGACTGGTTAGTTATTCATTGATGTTTGAGACTATAAAGGCTTAGGATTTCAAATTTTCCTACTATATCCTAAATTAATAAAGATAAAATAAAATAATTTGTTGTTTAGACTCAGTAGTTAATGAGGCTTACTTCATTATTTACTGAGTCTTATTCAATGATATTTAATGGGAATATAGATTATATTTCAGTCATTAAAAACGCAAAGTTTCAAGAATCAGTGGTCTAGGTTAGATTTATGATGTAATAAAAATATAAGTCATTATATCAATATATATAATGGGTGCATCAATAAGTGTTTCTTGAGGATTTGTTATGCTGGTATGTAGATGAACCAAAAATAAAATGAAGACGAAATAAATAAATAAAACCCTGTAATTAAATCCAAACTGTTTGCTGTGCCCGGAACATCCAGTTATTATAAGAATCCGATCTCATCTCTCAGCACCCCCAGATCAGGGTAAGTCCGTATATTTGAGGTCACATTGCCACTGTAGGCAACGAGCTTGCAGATCAAGCAGCCACTGGCCGAGGCATCACCATTATCATCTATCAGAACTTAGTAGACCTCTTAAAATTGAAATATTAGAGAGATGGCATGCCATGTGGGACGAAATTTCCCCTAGCAAGTTAAAAGCTATAAAAAAAAGTAGTAAAACCATAGTCTACATCCCACTGCAGCAGCTGCAGAGAGGAAGTCTCCCTGACCCGCTTAAGAATAGGCCACATTGTGTTTAAGCGGGACCTCCAAGGGATTAAAGTAACAACACCAAAAATTCTGCAAATAAAACTAGGAAACTTGAACATTGTAATGAAATTTATCAATATTTTTCAGTGAAAGTATCTTGTTTATTTACAATCAGAGGAACAATTTTAAGTTTGATGGAGCTCAAATTGATTCATAAGCCCTCGTCAACACTGAGTGCTTTCGCCTCTACTATCGTAACCATCCTGAATTATTTTTATTCAGGTCGTTTTTATTCATCCTATAATTGACCTTTCCAATAATATTTAAAAAAAAACATTTTTTATCCGATGCTTATATTCGCTTATTAACCACGGTTTGGGAACCTCTGGAGTATAGGTGTAGATATTCTTTAGCCTATCTAGCGCAATTGATGAATAATCAATTGCCCGATTTGTCTAGGTTAATTCAATTTGAACGAGAGGGATTCTGATCGAGGATGACATCGCTTGCTTAGATCAATCTTTGTTGGACAAGGCCGTGGATTGTCATCATGTCCGAAATTGGCAGACCAATCTAGACCCAACGTTTACAGACATCTAAATAGTAGTAATGCAGATCAAATTTATTTTAAATAGGTTACACAAAACGCCAGTTTACACAGAAAAAGGATAAGCAGCCAAGTTGCAGGATAATATTTTCAGACTAAATACGACACGCATCGTATTTACCTAGAAATAGGTTATGGCAAAACACAAGCAAGAAACATATATTGGTCATTTACATGAGACTACTCTAATTCGCATATTATGACTTTTTTACGTTTTTTTGTGTCTCCAATTATAATGTAGTTGACTCTAATTTGTATGTATATTATTAGTGAGCACACCTATTACTAGTAATTAGTGAATGGCCAAAATATTTACATTTAAAATAAATTGTGGTTAAAATGGTTAGGTCATCGAGAACTTATGTCACCATGTGAAATGGTGGAAACGAGAACTCAAGTATGTTACCACTATTACTTCGGGCAATATTCGTCAATAAGGTGGTGACCCTGAACTCTTCCGACCACGGGCGATGCATCACATGATGTAGTATTTTTACCCTGGAATCCAGAGACTTAGAGTCAAACTGAAATTATGGTGGTAACATGCACTCGTTTCCACCATTCCCTGGAGACATAAATTCTTAATAACCTCCTAACCATTGAAACTGTGTAAAAATTTGAATACTATTCATTTATAAAAATAGCAAACTTTTGGTTTGTAAGTGCTACTTTCAAAATGAGCTAGGATTTTTTTTCTCATTAATTTATGCTAATATGGACAGTAACATATCTGAGAATTTTAGATTTTAAAACTAACTATAAACGTCAATATTTTGGCCATTCACTATTTACAAATGATACGTGTACTCACCAATAATATATAAGAAAATTGGAGCCAACTCCAAAATATTTAGAGTGTAAAAACAATCTCAAAGTCAATAGACCCGAATTTGACAAGACCCATATGCTAATGACAGCTGTTTTTTAAATATTGTATTTTGATAATTTCTGTAATGAGTCAACCAAAAGGCCTCAGGTGATAATAAAACATGTCTAGACATGACTAGAAAAATATGAAAGCAATATTATTTATTCTGGGATTCACATCCCCTAAGAATTATCCGGAATCATCGAGGGAAAAATTATAATAATTAAAAAAAAAAAAAAGGAACAGAATTTAATTAAAAATTATCTCTTAAAATTTCATCCCGAAACTCGACAAATTATAATTTGCTATTAGCATCGCCATCAAACATCAATCACTTTTAATAAGCCTCCTTCAAATGTAACGCTGGAGAAAGAAGAGAATTTTGAGGTTCATATAATTTTCAAAAGAAATATAAATAAATAAAGGATTATTGAAAATAAAAAAAGAGTAAAAATGAGTTGACTAAATGGACTAGATTATATAGATTTTACTAATTATTTTCTTTTCGATGGATTAAATTCTCATAACTGATTATCTACTTTCAGGGCAAGCTAGTCTAAAGCATAGAGATTAGTTTATAATGAGCAGAGAAAAACATGAACATTAAAAATCAAGGTAATAAAAATAATTACGGGAAAAAATATAAATAATGTAAAATATAAATAATAATGGATTTAATAACAAGAAAATCCATTTCAATAATAAAATTTAAAAATAAGCATACTGATAAAATAGAGCATATAAACAATTAGTTTAAGTTAGAATGATGACGATTAGGGTAATTATAAATTAAGTATTGAAAAATTTTACAACAAAAAAAATATAAAATATGTAGGTTTTTATTGTACGAATTGATTGTTTTATAAATTAAAGAAAAAAATGTAATTTGTTATAGGTAAAAATTTATGATAAATGAGGTGGTTAAGAAAAATATGTGTTACAATGTTAAAATTAATATGCCACAATATTTTAATATATTTATGCTAATAGGATATGGGATACTTGGAAATGGACAGAATTGTCCGAAAAGTTGTGTAAAAGAAGTTCAATAAATGAAGGATTTGATGGGTAGCAAATTTATTTCTGAAAATAAATAATCAATTAAATATATTTTAATTCAATAGCAAAATTTACGATTTGAACTAGGAAACACCTAAGAGCCTTATTTATTTTATAAAAGGAAAAACTGTAAATCAATTTACAATTTATGTAAATTGTAAATCATAAAACAAACGAACTAGATTAATTCAGGCTTCTAGTACTTTCACCACCTTACATGGTAAAAAAAAAATTTTTGAATAATTATTTTCAATGCGAATAAAACTTAAAAAAAAAAGAGAATCAGGTCAATATGCAGAGTGAAATTCATGGATAAAAAAAAAAATCAATAAAAATACAAAATATTGATAATGCAACGTCAAATCAATTAGTTTTAACGAGCCTACTCTGAAGATTCGATAAAAATTAATTGGTTGCTCTGTCAGAGGGATACAGAAGGCTTTGTAATTTCGGGCGGATGTTGCCATAAGGGAAGAATTTCCCCTTTTCCATTTGTGGGAAGGGGCCGTCCAGACTTGAGCAGTAATTTGCTCTCTTTTGAACCCTCCTCCCCTCAACTTTACATGTTTTAACTTTTCCAGGAACTTTTCCTTCTGCCCCAACTTCGCCACTCTTATCCCAGTCACTCGGCTTTCCTTCTGTTTTGATTACAACTCCGAGGGTTTACATAATAGCATTTAGAATGCATTGCTGGTATATATATTTAAAGAGGGTTGTAAAATTGTTTTTATTTTTATAAGTCAACGGTGTCTTTTTTTTTTTTTTTAAAATAACAAATAAAAAGAGTACAAAGACGGGAATACAATAAATTATTTAAGAAGGTTAGAAGAAATTGTACATTAATCACAACCTTAATATTTAAATTTAATCACTCAATTGCACCAGGAGTAGATAAGGAAGGGTGCCTGATTTTCGTCCTCGGGTAATTTTGGGAGACAGTGCAGTCGATATTACGCTTCGGCATTCCCTGATTAATGTCAAATTTATTAATTTTTTTATTTACCTCTTCCAATATTATATCAAATGACCCTCTATTAGACAATAACATTTTCTAATTGTTTTTTAAATAACATTATTTTTGTTACCTAATATTCTATGATAATAAGCAATATGGTTATTAAATGTTATGTGGTTATTAAAATTTCAGATAATAAAAATTACAAAACAATCAATGAAAAAATTCTGTTCTGATTGACGATTCGTTGATAAAATATATGTCAATCATAACACGGAACATAAAAACATTTCGAGAAAAAATATTAGGACTTATATTAGGATAGTGTGAAGATAGAAGAAGAAAAAAATGAATGATAATTTTTAAAGTATGAAAAATAGGCGATTAGGTAAGCACCTAAGTGTTTTCACTTAATAATTTAATAATATCAAAACTGAAAATAAATAAATTAAAAAATAAAATAAATAAATAAACAAAAGGATAATTTTATGAAAAAATAAATTAATAAAGCCCAATAATTAAGTTGTAGGTTTGATTTCCAGCAAACATATTTTTTTTAATTTCTTTAAAGATGTAAATTACTTAACAACCAGGCAACATAAAGTTTCCAATATGCGTTTTTGTATACTTCTTTAAATCGGCTATTCAAGAATATCCATTTATCTCTTCTACTTACAAACGGTACTAAGCCAAAAGGAACATAAGGGAGGTACACAAAACAGGTCAGGAGGAGGAAGTACAAAAGACCTCATTAAGAAACAAAGCAGTTGAGAAGGAACACATGCTCTAAGAAACTCACGCTATTATTATGTCTTTCATCTCGGCAACTACAGCCGAGGAGAGCAATTCTACACCGCTGTAATATTATTTTATTACTTTAAATGTGAATAATCATTTAAATGTTAAAAAGAAATTTTAAAAATATATAACGATATTGCTATTTTATAGTACCTACTACCCAAAGACGGTGTTGATTTAAAATCATCTGAATACACTTATGAAAAGTAAATCAAAATTAAATAAATAATTCTTATAAGTACTCCCCAAATAGCATTGTCACAGCTATTTATGAGATCAGCTGTACATGCAACATAAAACGCAGAATTAAATGTTTTGTTAATTAATTTTAAAAATAATTTAGGATTTAATTAAGAATAAAACCAAGAGGGAGCGTAATGAATAACTAAAACAAAACAATATATAATGTTTCTGGAATAACAAAAATTATTCTGAGACTGTAAGAAGGAAAAATATAATAACTCATATGAAAAATGGACGATTAAAAGTGTTCAGTAAAAAGTTTAATACTCATCATAGCCAAATAATGACTCCAAGAATATTTGCTGAACTCAGCGGTTTTGAGGAGAGAAACAACAATTAATTTTATATCGATTTAAAGATTTTTCCACCTTGAATATGAGCCTCAGGAACAATTGAATCGCTGAATGCGAAAATGGCAGTTCACCAACTTTTGAGAAATTAATTAAACAATGTTAATTTTTAACATATTAAGTAAAAATATTTAACATATTTTTAATAAGTAAACAAACTTTACTTGTAGGTCATATCAAACTTTCATCAAAAATTATATTAAATTCTCAAATTTGGTAAATTAGATTTTTATATCAATATAAATAATACAATAGATTTTGGTTGAAATTGAAGAGCCGAAAGGGGTACTTTACTTGAAGATCATAATAAATTTACATCAAAAGGTATATTGACATTTAATACAGAGATCATATGGTTCGGTGATAAAGGTTATATACGCGATTTTTTTTTTCCACTCTAATCAAACAATTTTATTACTTGTTTAAAGGGTTAAAATTGAGTGTAAAATATTTTTTTTTCCTCCCCAATTGTGAGCTGAAGTCTGCAGCAAGACAGCTCTAATATTGTCAAGGAATACGAAGAAATCTCTTGGGAACTCTTATTACCAACTGAAAGAAAACCACACATAATAATGGAATGAGACCTCCAGAAAGAGCTTTTATGTGTAGTGTGTTTGTGTCAATAGATGGACGTCGCGACGCCGAGTGTCGTTTTTGAGATATTGCTATCTTCGGAAACTAGTAATCAAAGTCAGGGTCACTTTTTGAGCTACCGATTTATAGTTTAATAGGCGTGCAAGGAAGTCATGCGGTGTCCACATCAGATATTTTTGAATTAGTTAACATCAGCATGATGGTATAGAAGGATCAATCCCTAATTATTTTTGAATTGTTAAATTGTCGGGTTTTCCAGCTATTCCGATGAATAATTGTTTTTTTCTGTTATAGATGGGAATCAATTTAAGATTAGACTATTGGAGATATTTATCTGGTCTGTTATGCAAAAATCTGGATTGAAATCGAAGGATTTTATTATTTCAAGTGCTTCATATATATTTAATTTGAGATTGTTTTCAACGTGATGAATTATTATAACTCCTGATGTCTTTGATGAATTTATGGTCCTTAAACCGTTTACTTACAAACACCCCACCTTTCTTCCATTGCTAGTTCAGTGCGAGAACAAGCCAATACAAACTTTTCTGTTTGATATAATCTACTTAAAACTTGCTGAGTACCAACATGCATTTGATTTATTTTCTTAGTTAAACTCATAATTCATAAATGTTTTATAATACTAATTTATATTACATTTAATTTAATAAGTATAATGATACCAAACTGTATTTTGAATTGCTTATTTTTGAATTTTTGTTTGTTTTTGGAACTGAAGATGAATGTATAACATTCGAAACTAGTTTTCAATAAAAACAAAATAATAGAAGTGGCAAATAATTTATCAATCCCTAAATATGATATACTTTATCGAATATAACGAAAGCACTCAATTGTAAACATATTATTATAATACTTTGTAATGAAATAGAACATAAATATAAAAATTGAATGAAATAAATACAAAAGTCGCATATTATAGAAATAGATTAAATCTAGCGATCGCTATATAATGGGCTCTACTAAATTGATTGGTCAATATCTGAGAAGATTTATTTTCAAAGCCTTTGCTTTCACCACATCAGTGAACTATTCACATATCTCAACGCCATACCCCCTAATTTCAATTGAAAATTTTTCAGCAGTTTAGACGAAAGAGGAATAGGTAAAGAAATAGGGAGCGACGAACAGGACAGAATAAATAAATACTGTATTGGACTCAGAGGATCCCGAAGCATGTAAATTAAGGGAGTTTAATTTTTTTTATACAGATAAACATTTTTTTTACTTTCTTGTACGCAGAAAAGAGAGGATTGTAAACGCGAAAATTTTCGGCTTTCAGATTTCAACGGAAATATCAATTTTGACCAGTTTCGCAGTAACGTTCGTTCGTGTTTCGCATAACTCAAAAACGTCTGGTCGGGGAAACTTGAAATTTTGTATTTGGGATTGCAGTAATATCTAGTTGTGCACCTCTCTTTTTGGTCACTACATGATCACCGGAAGTGGTACTTTACTTAAAGGTCGTAATAAATTTTCATCAAAAACTATATTAAAATTATAAAGGCAAAACTTCTCAAATTTAGTATATAAGATTTATATATTGGCATAAATAACATTCTAGATTTTGGTTAACATTGTCAAACTGGAAGTAGGTACTTTACTTTAAAAGGTCTTTATTAAAGGATTTTACTTAATAAACGTCACGACACCAAGTGTCATATGGGGCCCACATGAGATTTTTATAGAGAAATAATACCACCATCCACACCTAGGGGTAACAGGTAATAGCACAATATGAAAACATCGTTTGCAATTTTAGAAAACAAATTCTGACAGATTAACATAATCTATTAGAAAGAAAAATACTAATAGGTGTATACATGTATATTTTTAAACAGATCGACATTCCTAATTATTAAATAAGTTTACACGAAAAACATTATTGAAAACTACATTTTAATACTATTCATACGTAAACAAAATAGATATTATTATTATTATTAATTATTTACATAAAATGAGAATTTATTTTGTGAGAATTTTATTAGATATAATAAATGTTCTATTGGGATACGGAAGTCTGAGATTGGAATATATTTAGGCTAGATCTAGATAGAATCAGCTCACTAAAATTATCATGCTTTAGGTCAGGGAACGTTGCACGCGAGGGAACTACGTGTAGGGTCTAATAACTTCGGTTGAACACGTCATTCGATATCCCAAGATAATCAAGTCAAATTTTTAACTAGCTACACGATAAACTATCATCATGGATTATTTACTAGTTAGATTAACATTAATTTAAAAAACGAAAAAAACACACAAAAAAAAACGACAAATTTAAATCGTAATAATATTTGGATTCCTAGGTTCATTATTTCTAGGCAAAAAGCAGAAAGGAAAAAAAAAGTTAAGATTTTCTATCATATGCTCTCCCTATCGTATCTATTCAACGCGTGTTAACTAAAACTATTTCTGACATAATTAAAATTTACGGGCAGGATGGGCAAAACAGTTAATTTAAAATAAATGTCGAATATCATATAAAAGTAAACTTAAAAAAAAAGAAAAAAAAAGAATTAATCTATTCGAGAAAAAATCGCTCTAGGATTTATATTTTATCATTATAGGGATGTGGCTTCAACATAAGGATTATAAAGGCTTTAAGATAATTTTATTTTAAAACTAAAACAAATCCAGTGGAATATAATTAATAATATAATTTCTTGGAATGTGGAAATAATACTTTAAAAATAACAGTTAAAAAGCATCCGGTCCATCTCTAATGTCTCTACTAACTTAGACACTAAGGTTAGAAGGTAGATGAAACAAAAAATAATAAATAAATACTGATCACACACTATAGCTATTATGCTCTTATTAATAGCTGAGATCAATAACAATTGAAGAATAATTGGCAAAAATGACAGCACTTTTAGTAGTCAACGGTAGTTGCCCTTGGTAAAATTACATTAAATAAATGAATAAATACGCTAACACGTTCAGTTTTAAATTATTTGATAGTAATTTTATCAGGTAAATAGAAAACCATATTTTTCAATCTAAATAATCTCATAACAGTTAAAAAATAGCATATATTCAATAGCAGATTATCAAAATATAACCATGATTTCGAAGCTTAAAGCACGAAAATTAAAGTCACAACTTAATTTTTAAATAAGTAAAGAATGATTTTTTTTAAACATTGATGAGCAATGAATATTGGAATATGAATACATTCAAAAACACAAAATATGTTTATGTTTTTATATTTCTGTATTCTATCATAGTTTTGTCATATTCCATCATGTGATTCCATTATATTTATTTATACATCTTATATCTTGTTTTCTTAACCCTGAAGAAGGCCCTCAACTTCGTCGAAACATCGGCACACATAAACAATAAAAATTCTTTACTAGGTGTTGTACCACTGAACGCACTCCTAATCTTTGATGTTAGCTTTTAAATTTTAAATTTTTAAATTCCTTAGGCTATTTTTTTGTAACGTGATTATCCCCACCATGAACACCTACCTTGAAGGAAACATACACTCAATTTTCTTCTTTGAATAACAGAAAGCTGTTACCAGCCGTAACTATAAAAGTGACTTGCGGTTGTGAAGATCCGAAGCTTCCTACGCGACTTTTTCTCCCCTTTTGCAGCTTCGAGTCACTTCAATGTTTACTCCAACGGAACGGTGAATGCTTAATAGATCGTTGGAAAGCAGGAACTTAAGGCCCGTGCTTGGCAAATACGGTTACACCCACTCGCAACAGTTAACAGATTTCGCGCTATCAGCAAATAGATTTGTCATCCACGCCCCCAACGGGAATGACATTTTAAGGTACTTCACGGTCGACCATATGTTTAGTTTACAGTCTGGCAGCATAAGCTGGTTCGTATTAGTACGAATTTAGGCTGCGACCGAAAAGGATCCGTTGGGGGTTTCTTAATCTCTTGAACGAGCGCAGCGAAAGTCGGAAGTCGACAGTTATGATCCAATTAAAGCAGTAATAATAACATTGTAGGTTGTAACACACAAAAATGGAAAGTACCCATTTTAATTATGTTACATTTTGTGCTCGAGAAATATCTATAAAAACAAAAGCCGGAGCTTTAAAAGGAGTACGGATGAATATCCTTCAGTAACTGATTAATTTAAAATTAGGTAAGTCTGGAGGAGATAATACCAATGAGAGGAGATAGTATCATTTAATATCAGTCGAGATTTCTTGAAGTTTAATTATTCAAAATCAAATGCAAGATTCACGCTTAAATGTTTTAAGGTATTTTCAAGTTTCCTTTAGGTAGAGGCTATTCTTTGCTTCCAAGCTACGTATCATGATAGAAACCAATTTCACCTGTAAAGAGGCCTGCAAAGTTGAATCTTTCAGCAGATTGCACGACAGGGCGCAACCATTCTCCCGTTGGTTGGTTCCATTTAGCAAGTTGATAGGCGACATTGATTAAGTAGCGGGGAAACAATGGCAATGCATCCACAGCATATCAATCCCAAAGGGACAACTCAAAACCCAGATGGCAATTCAACAGTCACGGAATCCGCAGTGCGACTGTAACGTCAACAACAGTTGAGTTCTGTTACAGCCGAGGTATGTGGCGTTACGAAATATAAATTATTTGGATAGCCGTATTTTTAGAAATCGTATTTCAACAAAGTTAGAAAAATATGCTAGGGGTACTTTCTTATTATACGGAGTATTTTTAATTTAACACATAGTAGCACAGGATCAGAAATAACAAACAAAACCGGAAAATAAAATAATTAATAATATGAAAGATATATCCTGCATATCATATATACTTCAACATTGTGGGACAAAAAAAAAACTAAACATAAGACTGCTACTTAAGAGATGGTACTAAAAAAATGATCTTAATAATTAAAAAAAAAATAAATAAAATGCGCCTCTTAACAATCAAATTTAATTACGATGTACAAACGTTTTCGACCCTCCCGTCAGTCAATTTCAAGTTCCTAGGGAATGAAGAACATTTATTTGAACAGAAACATGATAGAACATTCAGATAACTAAATCAAAAATTATTTTTGTTTTTATTTTACTAAATTTTATATTTTTTAAATTTTTATTTTAACAATCAGTTGAGTTTTTATTTAGGTATTTTCGATGTTATTTATAAGCAGTAAGAATTAAGGTTCATATACCTTTAGAGAAAAATAAATCAATTATTAACTCAAAAATTCTTAATTAAACATAAGCAAAAATAAAAAGTAAAACTAGTATTTTATGCAGATTGAACGTAATGTTTTTCGGATGATTTAAAAGTAGTGTTGGTTAAGGAAACTTCAAGAAAAATAAATAAAATGCCTAAACTACATGACATTAATTCACTGATAAAACTATTTTATTGACCTATTTATATGTATGCATATATGCATATATATATATATATATATATATATATATATATATATATATATATATATATATATATATATATATTTGTATGCGTCAGAGACGACTACAATTAGGGCGGCTGGCATCATAGAAATAGAAATAATTGAACGAAAAATTCTCATAAAAATATTTGAAGCAGTGCACAGAGATGGCATATGGATGAAAAGACTTACCAAAAACACAGATAGACTCACAGACATCATTAGGAAACGCAGATTAACTTTCTATGGGCACAAACAGAGAATGAATAACTCTCGACTAAAAGCAGATCTTTGATGTAGTAAACACTTCAAGTTGGAAAACAAATTGGTATAATGAAATAGAGGACGACTTAAATCAATTGGGGATCAACAAGCAAATAATAGGAAACAGAAAATAATTCAGAAACAGAATTAAGAATGCCAAATTTTTAGTAAGTGGAAGGAAGAAGATGGGAACATTGTGGACAGAACAAAGGTAACAGGATGAGGAGATTTGGGGAAGAGAAGAGGAAGAAAGGAAAAAAGTGAGACTTGTGTCATCGTGAGATAATTAAGTTCAAACACTGTTCACAAGGGAAAAAATTATGTAATAATAATAAATATGCTAGTTTATTAGCATAAACATATTATTAGCATAAATATGCTAGCATAAGTTTCCACTTATGGAGTGTACCCAAACTAATATTATAAACAGCTATATAGAGGAAAAAAAAACGTTTTGTACAAAATACTCATTAATGTCTAAACTGTGGCTTGTCACATTCTTATCCCAAGCCCTTCATCTATTCTCTTTTTATAACTATACTCATGTCAGAGGTTTTCATTTTTTTTATATGAGGCAAGGTCTCGAAGTAAACAATGTCCGATTCTATTTTATATATAAAATCAAATGCATAGTTATACTGTATATAATATTAAATAAATTGGAACCTGTAGATTACATACATTGTTATATATAAGACTCATAAATTAATTAGAACCTAAAGATTTTTTTTATGAGTGTAATTAATACAGGAGCAATAGCAATCACAAGGTAGGAATGTTGGCCAATCGCATAATCATTAACGCATCTCCTACTCAAAGAGAGGAGGAGGGGTTGGTGGTTGAGGGAGATAAAATATCCTCATAACTTAATTCTCCCTCCTCCCTCCCCCCGTGGACGAACCATTTGATTGGAGCAGTTCATCAGAACCCGATCGAAGGGTGTTAAATTATTTCGTATCGCTACTGACATCCATTATGTATAAACCAGGATCAAACACTGTCTCCATCGATAACTTTCGGCAAGTAATTACATGTTCATGTTTATTTATTTACAAGAGTGCTATACGTTTTTGATCACCTTTAATCACGTGCATCATACATAAGGAATTTCAGAGAGATCATACAAATTATCGAATTTTGATGATAATAGACTTGTACAAACATTATAGTCAAAGATTTTTATTACAAAAAAAAAAAAAAAAGACTTAAAAATAAAAAGTGTTTAAAAATATAATGGAATGACCAAAATATTTAATTATTTTTTATTGAATGTTAATATAGTAAGAAAAAAACACTAAGAGAATAATAAATAAAATCGAAAATTATATAAGGCTGAAATTAATTCACTAAATTTTTATTTTTCATAGGGGAAGTTTCGACTACTCAAGTCAGGCATATCTTATGTCACATAAATATTATGAAATAAATAATATATAATATTCTGGACCAGGTCAAATACATCATTGTGGAAAAAGTTTAAATTGGGGAGCCACCTACGAAACGTTGCATATGAAAAATAAATGTTTGGCGATTTCATTTCACCCTCACATAATTAAATGAAAAAAATTTTTTGTTCCAAAATTATAGTAATACAATCAATACAGAGTTATAAAGATAAGTAGGAAAAAAATCCTCCAAGTTTGTAAAAACCAATAGGAAAAAACAACAACAGATTTTGAGTAATTCAAATAAAATATACGATGTACTTTTCTTTTTTTTTTTTTTTGATGAGGCCTCCTAGACGGACCACGTAAAAAAAGATTTACTTTGCAATTATTATAATTAAAAACAATATAACATGAAAAAATAACAGAGATGAATTCAAACAGAAGTAAAAAATTAAACGAAAGATGGGTATTTTTAAAAATGGGGTACAGAAAAAAATTACTTTTTTAAAAGAAATTTTTATGAATTACGTTATTTTTTCGTCTAGAAGTTTTAATAATTATACATTACAGATCTACTTTCATATTTATTTTTTTTCTATCTCCAGCAAAAAAAAAAACTTAAATGAAATTAATTTTAATTAAGATAAAAATTCAAACGATTTCGGGACAAATTTTTTTTTATGTATAAAAATATTTAAACGTATTTCACTTACAACAAAGTATGTGAGACAAAACTTGGTCGAATTTATGTCTGATTACATTAATTCGGATATATCTTCGAATGGCTATTTAAAATTGACGATGAAATTAAATATACAATGTTTAAGGTTCTGATTTCAGCAAAACAAGAGCAAGAGGAAAAAAAACAACTATAAAAGTAATCAGATATCCCTGGAAAAAAAAGTATAAAATAAAAAAAAAAAAGAGGAATTATAAAGAGTTGGCAAAGTTGGGAGACGAGAGTTGATTCAGATTACGGCTACAACCTTCTTGTTTTCAGAGCAGATCAATACATTTTTCAGCTCTACGACTGACGCTATCTCCAATTCAGATTATTCAACGTACTTATCGAATAACGATTAACTTTAATTGCTAATTGTATTTATTTATTTTTAGTATAGTTTATGCAATTAGCGAAGATGTTTAATATTTTATCGTCTCAACTACAGGAGAGTCTGTTATTAAAAGAAATTTCGTATTAATTCGAGCTTTCCTGTTCCCCCTTCCTTGCCTCGTTCTAATTATAATTGAGAATTTATTGATTAAATCATCGCAAGCATTGAACATTTAGGCTTTAAATAGCAGAGGTGGCTGTTGCGATGGAACATAAATCAGTTTACAAATTTTTAAGACATTTTAACATAAATGAATAAATATTTTTAATTCATACAGAATATTTTGATTTTAATGCGAATTTTTATTTTTTGCGAGTTTTTATTTTTTGTAAACACGGCATACAAACCTGATTGTATACGATTTCACCTTATTGAATAGCTATAGAACATAATGTCAGTAAGATTGATATGCAATTAATGTTATTACATAATTTTTATGTGAAGATCCTAGTTCACAGAGACTATTAGAGACGGGCTAAATTCGTTATACAAGTATATAATATACATAAACATATATATATTTTTTTTTTCAACACCGAATAAAGATATATAACTATAATTACTCATAAGATTAAGAGCTGACACAACCAGCTGCCAAAGACGAAGATATATATTAAAAAATATAAAAAGAAGTGTAGAATAAGAGATACGGTGTTACCCCTTTACTCACCCCCTATACAGCAGCAGGAGACAAGACCCTTACAGGACACAGGGCACAGAGCAAGTGCTGGCCCCGGGGGCGGCTTCTCGGCAATGTTCGGCCGCCCCCGACCGCCCCTCGGCTCTTAGATCGATCCAGCCTGATTGATTGCCGGCTATTTAATTGTTGCCCTTCTGTCGGCACTCTTCTGTCTCTGTGTGTGTTTGTCCTATCCTCACTTGTAGCCCCCTCCCACCACCAATCCATTTTTTTTTCTTGTTGAGTCCCGCTTTTATTTTCATGAGATTTTTTTTTTCCTTTCAGGGAACTCGAGTGCAAGCTACTAAACGACCGCAATACAATTGTTTGTTTTGCATTTATTCTTTATTTTTTACTGACTCTAGTTTTATCATCATATAATCGTCTACGTAGGTAACGATACCTCAGCCTCAACAGGTACGTCTTTAGGGCATACAACGCAAATCTCACTAATTCCGAATAAATCATGAAAAATTGAAACCTATAACATTTTACCCATCGAAACGACATCTACTTCCCACTTAATATCAATTATCAAGTTCCTCGGACGGACATAGTATATTCTGGACGTACATATCTTCAAAATGAAACGAAAGACCTTAACAAACGACTCAAACAACTTTACTAAATGAACGAAACCGAGACTTGAACTGAAATTAAATACATACATATTATTAAGCCCACATGGTCATACTCTTTACATATATACTTAAAAACTACAGAAATTTTCCTATAAAAAATGCTACAACTGATTTAAAAAAAAACTCCTTTGTAGGTGAATAAAAAAACTTACGTGATGACTTACACAAACTAACACATAACCTACGATTCCATAATTGACACGGAATTATACAAGAGATCAATTTAGGAAATGACAACGGTTGATCTACCCAGCAATAACAGAAGACTAAATAGGTGCTGGATGGGAAATCTCCTTCCATAGCCTAAGGTAACTGAATCAAGCCATGTCATAATTTCTTAAGCAGTTGGACAGTTTATTGATTGTCAATTCTGATTATGGAAGTTGGAAAATTTACTGACGGGCTAGTTCCAAAGTCTTATGGAATTGGACTGACTGTGCACCACTCTTTTGAGTCACCACGAGCATTTGTCTTGAAAACTACAAGAATCGTCCGAAAATTTATAAATCTCGAGAAAAATGAATTCCTCGACTTGCCCCCCTCCCCTCCCTCCAGCTAAGAAGCCTCAAAGTGCGAGAAAATCCAAAAAGTAATCGGGAGGAGCTTTCTCGTGACGAAGAACGCTTTAAAAGCTATTTCAAAGCCAAATAATGCACTGAACATTAAAACGCTAAAGGGACTGAAAAACTTCAGTCTACTACATCTCACTTTGGATGAATAAAAAAGGCCTAGCTAATTACGGATGATGAGTACATCACTCCAAAACATACGGTGAACGGTTTGGAGTGATTTACTATCTCTATTCAGTTAGTAACTTTTATAAGGCTGTAGATTTGAGAATAGCTATCTTTAGTCTCTTTGTGATCTCTAGTATATTCATCTACCAACATCAACTCAACAATCATCGGCTTAGCCAAGAACGAGTATTTTACAGCTCAAAATTAAAACGTTTTCCCGTAACGAATTCGAAGAGAGCCGAAGAGAATCGCACCTTTTTTAAACCTCAACGGAGCTCGAACTGATATTGCAATATTGAAAGTAAGGAGTTTTCTAAGTGCAGTTAAAATATTTCTTACCAATAAGATAATGAAGTAATTCACAAAATCAACACAATTTTCGAACATTAAATATTAGTAAGAATAACCAAATACTAAAGACGAACCTTTGATACCGGGGAACTCGTTATTCAAATGTGCTGCTTTAAGTAAACCAACCCCCTCCTCCCTTCCCCCCAAACTGGTCGGATCTTGTAATTAATTTAGGGACGAGTTGATCCTTTATTCTCGATCCTCTCTGGAAGCATCCTTTGAACTGTTCGTCCGCTCCGTTCCCTCCTGATCCGGATTTGAACTATTAAAGAGCAAAGCAGAGAGGGGCCCTTCTCAATAGGAACAAACAATGCACCGATATTGAATCGAAAATCCTTAAAATCAAATAATTCTGGAAAAATAGTCTAGTTTTAATTTCCGGAAATTACACACTGGAACGCGGCATCGATTGGAATGAATGAATAATGGAACATCGACAGGAAGGGTTGCTTTGTGGACCACTGTCCTCGGAATCGATTCTCGTTCATTAGCAATGAGAGCTTGAGAAAGTGCACGCACCAAGTCTCCCTTACGCAATGTAATTTTTTAGATTACGTGAAAGGTAAATAATTAAAAAAAATCTTTCAGTGAGTTTAGACTAAACATAAAATGATATTTAAAAAACAAGAACAATATTAGGTTAATAAAACTATAAAAAAATAGCTAACCAAGAAAAAAAATCCGCAAAAAATATAAGTACTTGTAAGATATCCTTTAACCCAATCAAATAAAATTAAAAAAGAACCTTTTTATGATTTTGATATTCATCTAGTTGATTTCATAGATCTGAAAAAATACATATTTGGCGGAATCTAGAAATCATTTTTCGGACATTAGCGATTCTTTTATTGCCCTTTATGCAACCTAAAAAAAACTAAACACATAATTAAATACAAAGTTAAACAAAACATTGGTACTTTTAACCATGCTATTGTCAGAATCGTATAATTAATTTCTTTAAAAAAATAAATAAAAGTTAATAATTTATATTTATATTTTACTCACAATGGGCCGGTGACTGAGCACAAGACTTGACCTCGATCTTCTAGGAGTGATGCCAACTTTTTCTCCTTTCATTATTGACTCGATAACTGCAACAGTCATCACATATATATTTATATATATATATATATATATATATATATATATATATATATATATATTTGTATATACATGCATACATATAAACCATAAATACATACAAATATTTCATTCCGCAGGGTAAGTAAAATCTTGAAAAAAAGTTGTTTTTTTTGGTAAATTTTAATTTAAAATTTGACTCAATGTGAGCTATATTATTTCTAGTCAAATACAATTTAATATATCTATACAGAGTGTCCCAGATAACATACCCGCACCCCTCACCATTTAACTTTTAGAGTGTTTAGAATATCAGAATGAAATTAGGGGATCTCAATTGAGTAACCTGAACTTATCAGTTTGAAGCGTATTATATTATCGACTTGGTAACCTACCGAAGTATTCCTCCAGCGATTCTGGAATTCCCAACGGGATTATGACAGGAAATGAAATTTTAAGACGAATTTTGATCTGAAGGTTTTTTTTTTACGAAGTTCCAAATTTCTCTGAACGAAAGCAATTTTTTAAATAATAGTATTCAAGCAAACGTAGTAGAGAATTAAAATCGCTTTGGAATGGGTCTACTTTCATTCCGGAACGCTAAAAAAAAATTAACACATTGCTGTTTTTTTATTTATTGTCGCCATTCTAATAGTTAGCATTCTGGAATGAAAGTAAACTCATTATAAAGTGATTTTGGTTCTCTACAGCGTTTAGTTGAATAGTTTTCTAAGAACAATGCATTACTACTTCAGAGAAATTCCAGATTGATAATCCCAGAAAAAGTGCACGATATAAAAAAATGCTACTCCATCCCAAAGAGTCGTAGAGGAATAAGAGTCGTTGGAGGAATACTCCAGTAGATTACAAAGTCGGCAATATACCTTAAAACTAATTTCAGGTTATATTGTAAATGAATTGAATATCGTTGCGCAAATTAATTTTTTTTTTTAAGTATATTAATTTTTTAATATTTTTCAAATTTTTTAGGAAGTTTTTTCTAATTTAGTTGGAAATTTTGGCAAATTTACTTCCAAATTGAGAAAAGGTTTATATAGGGGGAAACTTGTAAAAAACTCAAAACGTAAGAGTCAACCAGCAATTATCCAATTGTAAAAACATTAAAAACACCAACCTTTACAGCATAAGTACATCATAAGTATAACACAAAAGTATAAATTTGATTTTGAACGGCCTAAAATATTAGACATTTCAAAAAATAACTAAAAATAGGAAAATCTTAAAAGCAGTATACATACCCAAGAAAATAGAAAAAACTGTACATTACAAAACTGATACAAAGAACCTTAATAGCCATAAGGCAGTTTTAATAAATAGAATAAATTAATTAAAAATTAAAAAACAGAATAATTTAATAAAACTAACAAGATAGATAATCCTGACATATCAAGACAATAATAAATAAATAAATAGGAAGTTGTGGCATCAACAGTCAATTGATAAAATAGAATGAAAAAGCAATAAGATAGATCATAAATAATGCAGCGATGACAAAATTGTGCTACAGTTTTTAACAAAATTTGTAAATTAAAACAGTTTTAATTGATATTTAATATCGTGACATGAGGAATAATTATATATCCATGTAAATAAATCAATTTAAGGTCAATTTAATTAAATTATTATATTGTTTTATACTTTAACTTTCATGTTATAAAAAAATAAGTTTTTAAAGTGTTTAATGTAATATAAAAATATTGATTTAAGTTCTGAAGATTGGGATCAATGCCCCAAAACTTTAACTAATGTATAGAATTGGATAATAAAATGTTACCATTTTGGAAGTGAAATTCCCAAATATATTAATTTCATTATTAATAAAATTGATTTAGCTTAGTCCATACGTGTCAATGAATACAATGTAAATATAATTTAAAAAATATCGATTTTCCGAAATTCAGTTCAACTGGCTGTCAATCTTTAACTACTCGAATGGCGCATTTACAACTCGAAAGACAATTGGTTACCTCTGTTTCACTAGAACCAGTTCGGTGTAACTTGATTCTCAAATTGTATGTTATGTGGAATGGTATATCAGATACGCTTACTACGCTCGGGAAAAATTCTCATTCAAATTTAAATAAACTTGGAGATAAAAAAAAAAAAGAAAAAGAAAAATTATATTTAATTGATAAATAATAATAATAAAAATACAGTAGCCAGCTGGAATGTTAAATTTTTTTTTAAATGTTTACTTACGCAACTATTTTGATATTACACCGAAGGACGAAAAATTCGATATTGTAGTTACACCGAATAGACTGCGGGTAGCCATTTTTTCAGTTTACAATGTTTTGTTTTGAGGTTGTTTATGTACCAAATATAAAAATCGCCGACTGAGAGACTAGGCCTTGAGCAAGAGACTACGTACTTAGGAGATAATAGACTGAATTTGAAATTCAAGCCGAAGACTAAGGATGCGGGGGTTGGATATTAAACTTCTTGCTACATATTTGATGACAGGGTGGCCTATGTAATGCAACCAACTCGTTAGTTCGTCCGGCGGACAACTTCCTACATAAATTCACTTTATGTCTCTTTTTAATACTTTATCTTACCCCCAACCCTTCTTTTTACTATGCTACTGTCAGGAAGCGCTTTCGAAACTGAGGAAATAAACTAAAAAATACTTCAACTCCATAAAATATAAAGGCCTGTTGCCTGAACATAGGCATTTTCCCCTCAATTGGCACAATAATTTATATCAATTGCCGATATGTTCAGATATCGCGATTGAAAATAAGCAACCAAATAATCTCTGCATTGTTGGATTTTTAAATTTTATTTCTTATAAAAATTATCGATGTGATTTAGCCGTTTGAAATCCCCCTTCCAATGGGTTTAACAAAGACAAACTGCTTGTTTTTGAAGAATATTTTGTCTAGTTTACAGCGCTGAAATTAGGAATTACATAATTTAAATAGTTTTTTAGTTAATGTTTTCTATTCAACAAAAAACACGACGCTTAAAAAAACGCACAAAACTTAAACTTCATATGAACTTTTCTGTTGCACTTGAAACCTATTACCATTTCTTTAAATATATCATTTACGGGACATCTATATATCATGTACTTATACATATATGAAATTTAACTTGAAATTCGTCATTACAAATTAAGCTATAGTTAAACAAACATAAGTGTGACAACAAAAAATTCTAGGATCATCGCATTATTTTAAAAAAAATCTATTATGACTTTTCAGCGTAAAATTTAAATTTAACTCATTAAAATAACTGAATCATAAAAAAAAAACACATTATAAATAATAAGATCTCAATAGTGGAAGTGGCACTTTAATACAGGTTCAACTTCTCACACTAATTGAAAAAATACATTCCTTCAATATTAAGATTTTCTTGAATGACAAATAAATAATATTAAAAAATAAAAATAAATAAAAATAATCTCACCTCCATCTCCAATGAGCCTCATCTGCACTAGGCAGGGGTCTTCGTTGTGGTCCTCAAGCACCGTATCGTCTGTCACTGTTAGTTCCTAAATAATAAATAATAATTAAATATAGCAATTGATTCCAACAAGTATTATAATTATTAATAATAGAAATTAAATGCATTAAAATATAATTAATTCAGATTTACATTATGAAATGGTCCTTGGTTTGTAAACATGGATAATTTCTTAAATTATATTTCGTGTCAATCATATGAATACATTGAAATTTATTCGTGGTATAATGAAATGGGTTTACAAACATTATATTACAGCCGAAATTCATTTCAGAAATGAACAATGCAACCATAACTCTGTATATTTAAGAATTTCACACAGCTGTAGTCTTTTTTCTTCAAAAAAAAGTCTTTTTTTTTTTCAAAAAGTAAAATTTCAAGTGTTGGGCCAAATATTGGGAAAAATAAAGATCCGACGAGGAAATTTGTTATAACGGAAGCTGTAAGAAATCTATGCAGCTTCAATTTAAGCACAGAACGACGCTTTTAGACCAAGTGGTTGACTCATGTTTTGTAAAAAACTAAAAAATGTTCAATTGTGTTGTTAACTGCATACGTTTATTATAACAAGCTTCACGAGAATTATTTTAGGGTTGTAAGTGAGAGTTGTGTGATGTGTGCACCGCATATGATTTTTTTTGTATTCTATGTATCTTGAAACGTAAAACCTCAAATTTTGAGGGTTTGGGAAGGTAATTTTTTTTTCTGGTCGTTTACGAAGTTTCATTACTGAAGATAATAAACCAAAGTTCAAATATTTAATTAATATAACAGTTAAAACGAAATATATTAATTCGACCGATACAAACTGGGCTAGGAACGTTGAAGTGTTTGGGTCAAAACTTTGGATATTTGGCCGTACGTAGTAGGCTCATCTGAAATATTTGTGACTCCAAACGTTTACCACCAAGTTCTCCTAACATTTTTAGGTGATTTAAACTTTTGTACTTGAAAAAAGTTTATTTGCATATTTTTTTTTTTCAAATCCGAAATTAATTCTTAATAATCACACTTATCTGATGACGTCACAATGTATAATGTCTATGTTATTATTTTATTTCATAGTTGTTGTGATCAATACGTAATCTGTGATGTTTGATATAAGGAAAGAAAAAACTGCATGCTTGTTTGAGTAAAATGAAACTTCCTAATGCTCGAAAGAAAAAAAATAACCAGGAAGAAACAAAGGTCAGAAAAAAAAATCAGTATCAGATGAGAAAATATTAAATAAAAAATATTTAATACACAAATTACCCCGCCCGATGGCGACGAGCCAACTAGCCATGTAAAAGAAGGGCGTTGCGAGATCCCTCCCGGCGGAATAAATATCTTTAATAAGATCTCCCCTCGGAGCGGTCCTATTTCTGTTATTGCACATCCTACGTCACTCGGATTCTTGATAAAACGTTTCGCTTTAGTTTAAACTCTACACCCGACAACTTAAGAAAAACAACTACGAACAACTTGCAGGCGCAGACTTCGAAGGTGAATATCTCTAATTATTCAGATACTGCATGAAAAAGGGAATAAAAAATAAAACAATAAATGCAAATCGCCCGTTCTGAAAGAAATGAGGCTCATTAAAACAGAACTCAATAGGATTTCCACGTCATGATTTAGCCATTAGTTCTGGATTAGTTAGTCCACTGATTAACATCATGCTCTGATACAATGCATGATACTCCGCCAATAGCAGTTGATGAAGACATGATAAATTACAACATTCAGGCCACCTTATACGGCTAATAGATACCTCGACCTCAGTATCTTCCTGTAACAAGATGATCCAGGTGGGGACATCCTGCCAAGGACCAGAGGCAAGTTACCTTAGATAGAGAGGATCAGGATCTTGGATTGGATCATACAAAAAGGGAATTTTTTTCCTTCTCCCCGCATGCCTTCAGGTCGGCTCAGTACCTGAGATGTTACCTGATATCAGTAAGGAGGATTACTTTATACCGCATACCTTGGCTCGTAATTCCAGTACTCAACAGCCTAAGACTCCTATCTAATACAACGGGTATTGAAGGTGGTCCAGTTTGTAAAATATGAAAGATGGGTGGGCAGAAAGGTAGTAGAAGAATTATCATTATACAGGGTGTCATTTAATTAAATATTTAAGCCTTACTCTTCTTGATTTGTGAATTTTATTTTATTTTTATATTTATAATCAGGTCATAACAGTTTTATTTCATATTTACTTTTATAATTGTTTCAGTTAATTTACAGAGTTATGTTTTATTTTATAAAGAAACTTTTTATTCTGTATTTTCGTGCTATTTACTTAAATAGAAACAAAGTCAATTTAATAAATGTCATTATCAAAGCACTTCTTTGCTGGGAAAACTTAATTCCACAAAGCACTTCATGGCAAATCATGGGCCAGCTCCAAAAGAAAACTAGACTTCATTTATAAAAAATCAAAGCATAGTTTAAAGTAGTTTTCCTAGAAGTGGGGTATCTGAAGGCCAGGCTGAGAAAAACATTCACAAGAAAAGTGGAATTTAAAAAAAAAATAAAACTTTTCTCAGAAGGTCAACACGAAAATCCTCTTTCAATGGATTTAGTACATATTGCCATATTTCTTACAGAGAATTTTATCTTCTTTATGATGGTGCAGTTGGAACTTAATTACCTTGAATAGTTTTTGGAGTGATCGCTTCCTATCCAACAAAAAACGTGACGTACATAAAAAACACTGCAAACTTAAATTTCCTGCTTTCCTGAGTGGAATCGGATCATGGCCTATATGAACATAAGTCTATTATCACCTCTGTAAATATTCCCGTTGGTTTGCCGGACAAAAATGGAATAAACAGGAGAATGAAATAATCGAAAAGCACGAATCATTACTATCTATTTGCATACTCATACCTCATTATATTATAAGAATGTGATTCAATAAAATATAAGTTGAAACGGTAATTTAAACACCGGAAAAACATAGAAAAATAAAACATATAAATGCTACTTATTAGGTATATATCGGTCCATGTATAAATATTAATTTCAAAATTATATAATTTAAATATTAATATTAATTGTAGGACAGTTGAAGAAATTTTGAATATTCCCTCATCAAAAAAATCTAGAGAATTGGAGGCAACAAATAAATAGTCAAGATAAATATACAAATGAGACAGGACAAACTCATCTAACAAGAACGTCTGCCAAACATTGAATAAAGGATTGCAAATTAAAATTAAATGGGATTTATTATCCAAAGTTAGAAACAAGACCTTCAAAACTACACTTAAATAAATTATGAACTCATTAAACAGACTAATATAAGGGTGGTGGTACAAATTTCGAGAAAATAAAAATTTAATTAAGTGTACATGAAAAATGAAATTTCATTTTGAAGCGCAGAGAGTTAATAATTTCACAATAGAGAAACATACAAAAGAAGCAATTGAAACTGATTATACAATAATAATCCGAAAAAATTCTTTTATTGTTATATATTAAAATATTGTAAATGGAACAAGACATATCCTTCAATTTTATGGTCAAGCACAGATAATTCACAAGTTTTTACCTTCAATCTCCTTAAATAGCGTAATAATAATAGAAAATAATGTGAAGTCAGATACAGGTTTATTTTCCTTTATTTATTTTTTTAATTATTTTTATAACTTCGCACTTAAAATAGTTTAAGCTTAATCGACTTAATACTTTTGTATACTTTCAACTTAATTACTATTCATTAATAGTACACACAGGTCACAAACATTTGTTCATAACAATTCAAATAATAAATCCCTGGATTTAAAACAAGATTTATGTAATACTCAGGAATATGTACTCAATACCGCTAACGAATTAATCAATTTCCTCAACAAAAAAAAAAAAACTGTTTTTCACAGACCAGAGAGATAATAGATTATCATTCAGTTCCTAAATAATGCATAAGCTTTTCTAATAATTTATTGGAGGATTAAAACTTACTTATATTTGATGTTTTATTAAACACTTAAATCTAAGGATAATCAATGGTTAATACCTTATAAATAAAATTTAAAAGAACAACATTACTAAAATCAGATAATGTTGTCTGATCCAAGATAAAACATAAAGTCCTAAATTTCTTGTTTACCTTAATTTACTAACCGAGAAATACTATGCCAATAACGTGGCTATTGAATTTTAAAATTGAAATTATAAAACAGTCTACACCTACAGTTTCAAAAATTGAAATGTTAAATACATAAATGTAAATTGTATTATAAAAATCAGGTTAAGCATCAGGAATATAATTTGTTGATTTTATGACAGAGTAAGATGAACCTTAAGAAATAAAATTTAAAAATTTCCAGTCGACATGTTTCCAATGTTGATGGTTACTAAAACTATAAATAATGAACTACCCTTTGAAATCAGTAATTTAAAAAATCAACGATAAACTGTGGTAGTATTTTTTTTGGCTGTCAATTAGGGACAAACTTCGCCTTACATGGTATACAACTAACTGAGTGGCTCCTTAAATGTAAAAGTAGATAAAGTATCAACCACAAAATTAAAAATAGTTGCTTGTTTTAGTAAAAACACTGATTAAAAAAAATCTCCAGATGCTATCTACCTTATAAGAGTCTGTAAGGATGATGTTGTGAAATCCTGATTCAAGTTTTTCATTTTTTTTTCTCTTTCCATTTTTTTTTTTTTTTTTAAAACCTCGACGAAATATAAACACGAACACACTTTTATTTAATATACTTCAACTATTAAATTTATCGGTGATTTTTGAAGAGAGAAAAAATTAACATGGTGTCCAAAACCACCATCAACTCTATGAAAACAGGCACACTTTAATTTAATTATTATTTCTTTTACATATGCTTTTCTTGGTTTTCAAAAACTAAGAAGAGATTTTATTACCATTTAATAACATTTTTGGGATAAGAAAAAAAACTAAAATGATTTATATTTTAATGCCATTAATGGTTATACTTCTTTAAAACAAATCAGGAGTTTTCTGTCAAAAGTTAATAAAACATTATGGGGACATCTCATGGAGATAAGGGAATTTTTTTACTGAAAATGTTGATCAGTAACACCTATTTGAGAGAGAAAAAGTTATTATTTGGAAAAAATTGAATAATTTTTTGGTATAGAATAGTAATCCGTCAAAAAATCTTTGCTTTAGAGAATTGAATGTATGTATTAACTTTTGATAGAAAGCTCCTCAAATGGTAATCCTATATTTCTCAATGATAAATCTCTGCTCCAAAAACTCACTATTTATTACATTACAATTTAGGAAAAAAAAAATTTTATTCTACATAACATTACATTTGAGCTAAAAGATATATTCGTAATTCACAACAGAATATGTCGGAATATTACACCGCATATTTTATTGTTTTTTACAGTTCGAAATTCCAGTCTCTTATGTCATAAACTGTTTAAATAACTTCATATCAAAATCATTTTAAAGTGTTAAAGCTGTTTCGGTCTATGCTTCAAAGTGCTACAGACACAAAATTAAGTTCCAAGAAAGCTCAGTTTAGAACGATTTTTTTCTTCTTCTTTTCTTTAATTGGCGTCGTTGATTAAAAACTGCCAGCATAACGGAACGAGTCATTGAGGAATTAATGAATGTATGTATGGCAAAGTGGGAAAGCGGCACCCGGAGATGACTCAGACAATAGACAAAAAAAAAGATCCACAAAAAACAACAACAAATACAGACGGCAGAGGAAAGGGTCAAACCCTTTCGCATGATCCCAATCCTGCCACCTCTTCCCACAATTGTCCCTCAGGAAATCCCATTTGACTTTTCTCAGCTGCTGCAATTAACATCCATTACGACCATACAGATGTCCCCTACGGTTCAACAGCTCCTTCATTGATGCCAATTATTATTCAGTGTTTTTTTTTTAAATTATTACTTGCCGGCTCGAATATTAGAAAGAGATATACTCTGTAATAGATGCTAAGATCAAAAAAAAAAAAAAAAAGGAAGGAATCACAAGAAACAGGTGGCGTTTTTTAAAATAACATCATATCTCAACATTGAGTATTAATTTCCCCAATACCTAAATATCTCCTATTAATATTCTATACACAAAATATAATGTAATTCTTGATTGTATAAATATTTACCATAAAACTAAGTTTTGCTCGAAAATGTGACAAAAAGTAACGCAACTTTTTTATTTAAATAAGCAATAATTTATAGCAACTAGGCTGAGTTAACACAGATTCATTCATAATTGATATGGAAAAATCCTCAGTTCCCCTGGAACTTGCGCATACTACAAACAACAATAACAGAAGAAGAAAATTCAGTATTTTCTTTGGCTGTAGTAAATGGTTACATAAACTTTCAGAGAAGCCCTTAATAAAAAAAAAAAAATTAACGTTTAATCCAAATTAAATCAGCTCTTAATCCCCAACGATGTTGTTATCAAGAACTGCTTTTATTTTCAATTGTAGGTAATCCTACTATTACTCTAGAGTAATTCTTATCGGCAAAGCCGTAGTAAATTATACTGAAAATAATCCATCAGACAATAATTATATAAACAAATTATTGATTCGATTAATATATCTTTATATATTATCTTAATATATCTATATTATCTTTTATTATCTTAATATATCTTTATTTTTATAATATTAATTTTATTATTTTTTCCTAAACAAACTGGTATTTCGAAATATTCTTTCATTCTCGCGGTTTTCTTCTAACTTTCTTAAATTAGCTGTTAATTTCTAATATATAATAATTGGCAGTGATAATCAGTATGAAATCGATATCAATCTCTATGCGATATTATTTTAAAAATTAGTTTTAATATTGGATAAATAGACAAAATAATCAAGTATGGGAAAAATAACAGATTTAGGGAATAGCTGCCCACTATTATATATTAGAAAATAAAAGAAAATTTAAGAAAGAATGTAAACCTAGAAGATGAAAGAATATTTCGAAACGTCATTTTGTTTGGGAAAAAAATGTTAATATTATAAAAATAAAGATATATTAAGTGAAGTTGTGTTTTTTCACGAAACAAAAAACATTATAATTTAGTGATGTTATGCTTCTGAATGTTGAGTGGAAATTATATAATATAAGTTATTTATCCAATCCTTGAATTAAACTTTCTCTCAATTTCAAATAAGCATTAAAATATTTTTGCGAAAAATACTCAGAATTTACCACCTTTTTTTCGTTTTTTAGGTATTTTAAGTTGTTGTTTTTTTTTTAAGTTAACTCTTACTGTGATTGTGATTTCTTAATTCTTAACTGGACATCAAAATATTCAAGCATAAAAAATTGAATATTTAAAGAAACTTGGATTGGAAGAGATTAAGAAAAATATTTATGAATGTTCAAGTTTGGATGTTAATCTTGACTTTGTCATTTAATATCCTTTATTTAAGAAAAAAAATAATATATATATATATATATATATATATATATATATACATATATATATATATATATATATATAAATATAAATTACTAGGCGATCCCTGAACTATTTAGAAAAAAGATATAGATTTATATCATACTATTACATTAATAAAAAATGTTTGACAATAATTATAAAAAAAGTAAAATTTACTAGCATTGCCATGAATATTAATAAAATAAAATTCTAAAAATTCATTGTTTTTAAAGCATCAATGGTGTAATGTTTTATTTATTTATATTTGCTTACTTGGAAAACTAATATCAGTAATTCTTTTTTTGTTAATAATATGACTTAAAATGCCAAAAATATGTAACATACCTAGAGAAGAAACATTTAAATATTTAAACTGACTTGATTCTTACGTGGAGTTGATTTGGTATTTATTTTAAAATACCAATCATAATAATTATTAAGTGGATCATTTAAAAACT
The DNA here is from genome assembly GCA_948150685.1 of Rhaphigaster nebulosa. Classification (NCBI taxonomy): domain Eukaryota; kingdom Metazoa; phylum Arthropoda; class Insecta; order Hemiptera; family Pentatomidae; genus Rhaphigaster; species Rhaphigaster nebulosa. Next base: position 85,728,368 of record OX411309.1, on the reverse strand, counting down.
CATTGATTCCCTTCAGACTTAAGTCTAATATTTTGTGATTTAATTATTTAAACATTCAATATATTAATGTAAAATAAGTACAATTCTTAATTTCTGGGGTAAATTAAAAAATAAAACAGAAAATTAAATGGTATTTTAAAATTTGTGTTATTTTTAATCGGAATGTGGAAATTCTATTTCTACCTTCTTAAAATATCCTAATCCAATTGTAATATTTAACATTCCTATTTCTAATGTTTAATCTGATTCTAATATTTGGGTTAAACGTAATGTTTGTGTTTGTGCGAGGTGAAAACAAGTCCAACCCCACAAATAAATTGAACATTCTTTTTTTTTTTTTAATTTTAAGAAAATATAAAAAAAATTGTACTACCAATTAAATAAAAATAAATACTTCTAATACTAATAACATCAAAATTTTATTTTTATTATTTTATTTTGTAGGAATGCAGTTTAATATACATTAATAAAAAAAAAGTAAATGCAAAAATTAAGGTCCCAAACAAAACATTGTTTTCATTAAAAAAAAAAAAACATCGTTCATATTAATATTGATTTTTTTTTTTCTACCACTGATCACCTCTCCCCTCCCAGTCAATATTATACACACCATTAAACAAATATCTCTCTTTTATTAAATAAGAGAGTTTATCATATAAAATACAAGATGCGTCCGTGCCCCTTCTTTAACATGTATCAACAAGGTGCCAGTAAGAAAAAAATTCTGAAGGACAAACGTTGAACTCAAGCAGGATAGGAGGGAAGGGGGATTTACAATTTCATTCAACTCACGAAGGATGAGCTGACAGAAAATGGAGCGAGACAAATTACGATGGCACAAAAGCGATAAATAAAGAAGAAATGGCGTCAACCGAGGTTAGAAATAAACACTACTTAAATATTTACAAGTTGTGCTCTTGGCTACTGCTTGAGGTTGCACTGCTCACAGCCAATAATTAATGACTGATTCAGAGGAAACTAGAGTAATTTAATAAAGATATTAAATTTTTAAAAAAGTAAAAAAAAAATCAGTCAAACATTTAATTGAAAGTGGTTTAATTGATTTTTGGAAATGTAGATCGCACCTTTACCTAAGTTAATGAAAGTTTTAAGATCTCGAGTTTTATATTTATTACAAAACTCTTATAAAATCTTTCTCGATGTAAAATAAAATTAAAAAAATAAAATAAAATTTTCCATTAAAGTTTCTTTTTTCACCGAAATTAAATTTTTCCACGGCAGTTACAACATTTTTTGACTAAATTAACGATAAAATAAAACAGCTCTTTCTAAACTCCTCGTCGGAAAGTTATACGCAATAATTGGAAAATCGTAATTGCATAATAAAATTTTACGATTCTGTGCGCTATTGCCCTGGAAAAACGGGATGTAATTCCTGTAAAATAAGGGACAACGTGGAAGGACTATATCAAGGCTGGAAAATGCAAAGAATTTCCACACCAATAGAGTGGGAGTTTAATTAATTCCAAAGAACAACACGGCAACGCTTCGTAGAACTCACAATTAAACCAATGCTTCCCTTTTCGGAATAACCGGAGCTAAAGGAGATTTAATACTTAGAAATTTATTTTTAATTAGAGTTTATTTGCTTTATACTAAGTGGTTGCTTCATTTTAAGATAGAATTGCATTGTCGCATCATGCAAATACACGATTCGGAGAAAAGAACAATGTAATGTACCTATAAATATTTAAACCCCCCTGAATATTGTCGCTTTAACATTAGAAAAATAATTCAGTTTCTTAATTAATAAATATGAACTGATTTCCAAACTAATTCCAAAGAGCAAACTAATAAAACAACACCAACAATTTTTCAATTAGTTATTCTGACCTCTCTCTCTGAATGCATTAGTCTATCAATGCATTTGACAATAGCAATTAGTCCAAAAATGCATTTAAACAATGTCTCTTCCTGCCCTCTTCCCTTCTCTACCATTTCCAAAGAAAACTGCGTAATTTGAACATTAATTTACATTTTGTTTTAGTTTCTCTCAAATCTTAAAAGTGAAAAAATGCCTCTAACCCGTAAAAGACTTTCATCAAAAGAAAAAAAGGAAGCTATTGATGAGTATGAAAAAAGTGGAAGGATAAATGTAAGAGAATTAGCCAAAAAAATTGAGTCTTAGTAAAACGGTAGTGTCGGGTATCTTGAAAACCTTTACGGGAATCCAAAAATTGGGGAATAATATAAATCCACTATCGCATAAAAGTGACATGTAAAATGTCACTCCTTTTCCCCAAACACCACAGAATTAAATTTACCAACTTTTGTTGGTGAAATTTCTTAATGTTTTCTTAATACATATTTTACCTATACAGATATGTACAAATGTAGCTTCCCTATGATATACATTATGAAGTTAAAGATCCAAATGTATGAAAATATTTACATTATATTTGATTATATTACATTTTTAATAGAATTATATTTTGATTTAAATAAGCATGAGCCTTCTCCACACCCTTTTACATTTTTATGCATGTATATTTATATTATTATTATTATTTTGTGTATGTATATTTATACAATTTTTTAAAAACCTCAAAATTAAGGTCACATCTTATTAAAGGACAACAAATAAGTTACCGTGACTGTCCCCTATTCACAGGTTTCACTGTAATACTCAAGTAAGAGAGAGCATCCAATGTAAATTGAAGTGGATAAACGGGATTTTCGAAGTTTTGTAGAAATTAAAGGAATTATAAGTTGCTTAGGTATTCCAATTCCATGGCCTGAATAAAAACGCAGTTTATCAATTCGCTATATTCTATTCGTGAAAGTAATACAAATAGTGTGGTATGCAACGACAATAAGTTTAAAGACTCAGGAGTCGTTAAATATAATTTAAAATATTTAAATATAAAAATAAATGAAGCACTTACCCCAGTGGCAGGATTGTATCCCACTATGACGGCGGTGTACCACTGGGTCGTGCCTTCGACCCGATAGACCTGTACCCGATACCCGACGAGTATGGAAGGCGTCGTGAGGAGTATGCCCTGCCCGTCCTGGCACCTGCTCCAATCTCTCACCGATTGATCCTCCCTGCACCTCCTATCTACGTCCTGCAACAGGATAATGCACAATAAATATAGTTTAATTATATGCACCTACATATTTAATAAAATAACAATAAATAAAACATATACATCTACCTTAAAATGGCCTGGCATAGCACCATTCTTGTTAGCATTAACCCGTTTTTTGTCTGTACCTTACCTTATATACCTATCGAATTTTGAAAAAAATATCTAACTTTTGTGGTTAACAATGTGCAATTTATATTATAAGCAAGTTAACTATGTATAACTGCAGTTATCAAATCCACTCTTCATTTATCATTTAGCAACAATTCTAACCTCTTTTTTTTTGTTTTTTTGGTTCAGTCACCTCACGGATTCAAAGTCAGGCCAGTTTATGGTATTTAATTGAGGCAATAATTAGGTATTAAATTCAAAATATGTTCATAAAAACGTGTTTATGCTTACATGAATATGCAATAAAAAAATAAATATTTCAACAAGGAGATGGTCCGTGTGGCGGTCAAGAAAAAATTAAATTGTTGTATTTATTTAATGCCGACGTTTTGATCCACATTGTAGGCCTTCATCAGGGCTCTACAGCTTATGAAAGATAGCCTGATGAAGACTTACAATGTGGGTCGAAAAATAAATCGGCATTAAATAAATACAACTACAGTGGAGCGTCGATTATCCGAACGTTCGATTATCGGAACGGTTTTTTTTTTGTTTTTGATCATGTAAATTACTTATTGGTATTGCTAAAATTATTGTTATTTTGAATAAAATTAAACGAAAAATAAAATTATTTTTCCCACAACTTCTATAAAGAAAGCCATCCTTAATTATTTCTCAGACACTGCTTCGTTAAATAGTATTTGTATCTGGTTCATAAGTGTGTGTGTGTTCAATGGATTTAAACGTTCAATACGTATTTGCTTACTTAGAACTGTATACCTAATTAGTTCATTGCATTTGTTTCCGTTCATTTGCCTGGTTGTAGATAGCTTACTTTCAGTTTTGAACCGTTCTTTGTGAGGTGTATACCGCATTTGTGATCATTTTTTAAAAATTAAAACATGTCAGCAAAAAGAAAACGAGTGTTTTTTTCATTAAAAGATAAAATAGAAATTATTACGCGGCTGAAAAAAGGTAAATCGGGTCAGACATTAGCTATCGAGTTCGGTGTTGGTAAATCAACGATAACCGGAATAAAAAATAATTCTGATTCAATCACCAGGTGCGGACATAATCTTGACAGTGAGGCGGGCAGTAAGTGAATTGGTAGAAAGATGCTGTTTACACTTGGTTTTTGCAAAAATGGTCTTCTGGGCAGCCCATATATATATATATATATATATATATATATATATATATATATATATATATATATATATATATATATATATATATATATATATATATATATATATGTGTGGGTGTGTGTGTGTGTGTATGTGTGCGAGCACGTGAATTTCGATTATCCGAACTTTTGATTATCCGAACCACCACTGACAACATTAGTTCGGATAATCGACGCTCTACTGTTTCATTTTATTCTTGACCGCCACCCGGACCATCTCTTTAGTCGAACCTCTGTATATCGAACTTCTATAAATCGAAAATCTCTATATATCGAACTTTTTTTAGGAACCTCTTTCGAACAAAAAATTCCCATTAAAATATAAAATATGATTATCATCAAAATAGTCCTTAATTTAAGTCGTAAGAATAGGCAATAATTAAATAAGAAACAAAAATGTTCTGTTGGTTTGTAAAGCAATGGAAATTCAGAGATCTTATTTCAGAAGCACAAGTGCACCTAAATTCTCTGAATCTCTTTCCTAGCGTAGAAAGTGTAATTTTCATTTTAAATTCAGTTTAACATAGGCTTTCTTGATGTGAACATTGTTCCTAAAAATGACTTCGGCGATGAATTATACACAAAACAGACATTATAACATAGCGCGAAAACAAAAATAAATTAATTTGCATATTTTTAATGCATGTTCTTATTAAATTATAAATGTACATTCGTAAAAAATCTGCAATCACAATTTTTCAAATAAGTGTCATTGGTCGTTCAGTTTTGTTTTTCTTAAACCCTAAAAAATTGCCCTCGTTACATCATCAACCCGAAACAATTGCCTTTAATACTTGTTAAACCCTAAAGAATAGCTGTAATTTTTTATAGTCTGAAAAGAGGAAAAAATGGCGGTCTTTTTAATATTGAAATTTCCATGTATCAAATTTTTTTCAGGGAACCTTCATGTTCGATATATGGAGGCTTGAGTGGATTTCATTTTAAAAAATTGGAGAATGAATCTTCAAAAAGCCTGATAATAAACAAAATGTATAACTTCTTAATATGATATAAGGTTATAATAATTAAAAAGAAAAAATTACATTAATTTGTAACGGACGGCTTCCGTCTCTTCTCTTCTGCTGCTAGTTCTCTAGGGCAGGGTGTTCCCAGTAACTGGGTGTACCGCTACTTTATCTTATGGTATCAAAATTATTTCGTCTTCATAAATAAAGACAAACTGAGTCACAAAAGTTTATTTAACAGACAAAGCAATATATGTATATTACAGTAAATTTACTTGATAAAATAATAAATTGGAAATAAAGTTTAAAAATCCAGAATCAAAAGTTTATCGATTTAATTTAGCAAAAGGAACAGTAAGATTCACACAACAACAACAGATATTCTGCAAATTAAAGTATATCCATCAAAAGTAAGACATTTGACAAGAATGAAGAAAAAAATCAATATATTTTAGTTGAGAGCATGTTGTTTATTTAAAATCACAGCATCATTATGATGTTAGGCATGATGGAGCTCAACTTGTTTTGATGCTGAAATCCTCCTCAATACTAAGTGCCTTTACTACGGTAATCATCCTGCGTTATTTTTATTAATTATAGATCGCGTTTATTCATCTTATAATTGATAAATTCAATAATAATTTTTAATAAAATTGTTTCCCTCATTCAGCGTGTTAAAAAAAAAACATTTTATCCATGATTTTATCTTGATCGGCCACGTACTACCTAGAACTTCCTTTCATGCGAGTACTACGTTAGGAACCCCTGCTATAAGGCAAAACTACCTCCCACAAAGTCAGGAGGCTCCTACCCTTAGCCCGCTAATTTTTATATCTTCGTTGGTTCATCCCTTCGAAACCATCGGTCTTTCTTCTTCGACTGCTAAATCCTACTAACACGCCCTGTCGAATGGTTTCTGGTACTCTCTATCACCCTTACCTCGTCAATTGGTAACTACATTAAAAATACCTCGACTAATCGTAAATCTCTTCAAATAAGATGAATCTTTAAGTTTTCAAAAACAAATCTTCGACGACTGGATCGCAAAATCGATTTTCATCGACTGAACCAACGATCCACGACTTTAAAACAATAAAATCTCTATGACTAAGTTCAGAAATACGTTACACATTAGCTGCAATACAACCAACAACACGTTATTCCGCAATAATTTTTATGTACGTCAGTCCAGAAATTCTGTTCAAAGCATCGTGTAGTTTTTTGATTTTTTTATCGCACAACCCTTGCCACCTTTGAGGTCATTACATTTTTCAATTGTCTCGTCAACAAGTTTTAAACCTTCAACAAAAGCCTAATGTTGGCATTTTAATTTTTTTAAGATATGAGCTAAAAATGTGATGTTACTGGTTGTGTAAACAAGTTTTTGCTTTGATCTTTCTCCTTGAAAAAAGGAATTGGATTTTTCTATTGCCGCCGAATCAACCTTGAGGCTAGAAGCTATATATTTAATTCCATCGAAATGCACTGTATAGTACTCTAACAACGTTCCTCATCTTGAAATAACTGGTCTTGGCGGTAAAATAAATCTGAGTATACGTTTCTTTAAATAGATTACTTCGACTCGAGGCTTTGATCAATATTTTTTTCACTGTCAAGGAGGGGAAATTATAAATTAGTACAAATACGGGCTAAGATATGTACTTTAAAAAAAAAATTTAAAACTATGTAAAATAAGCACTATTTAAAATATCACGAAATGTGTCTAGAAAGCATAAACGATATAGAAATCGTAGAAGAGAATATGTGAAAATATTAAAACCCCATCCCTTGTAATAGTTTTAAAAAGGATCGCAGGAAAAAATATAGGAAACAGTAGTAAGATTAGCACATATTTTCGGGAAAATGATCTCGGTGGGCCAGCCATATCGTCGGTCCCAAGTTAAACTTACGAATGTAAAAAAATTGATCTTTTGTTTTTGTTATTTTTCGATAGTATTTCGGTTGATACAGTCTATAGTAAAGTTAAGAATCTGTTCCGGTGTTATAAAGTGCTGAAATCGAAGTTGCACTTTTATGGAAAACGTCTTAAAATCTGAAGCTTCCTTGTTAAAGTAACGAATATACGTATTATTTTAATGTAAAACCATAATTACACATGGAAAAATGGGATAAAAGAAACAAAACACGAACAAAAAGTTTTTATATAGCCGAAATCGGCTCTTATACACAGAAGAATGTAACAATTCCTTTGCTCTCCTGAAAAGTAGCGATTGTGACATTAGTAAGTTTACCATGGGGACGGCGATATGTTGAGATTATATTCTGACTCCATAAATTGTTTCGTGTTTATGCGAATTTAGGCCCCGATCTCAACTGAAAAAGATACGTTGGGGGTATGTTGATCTCTTGAGCGAGCATTGCCAGCGGAAGTCGACAGTTCCTAACTAATTAAATCAGTAATAATAATAGTGTAGGTTATAACTCACAATAGTCGACCGTTAAATAATAAGTACCATGACCTCCGTACTATCGTAAAAGCGTACCTTACATCTACAGCTCTATAATAGTTAGTCTTAAATTAGATCCGTCTATTTATTCAAGCGACTCTAACGGCTCTAAAGGGATCCAGGTGAGCAACTATCACGGAAACTACAACAGATCAAAAGAGGTGGAAGTTACAGAAGGGGAGACGAGCCCCGCGCTCTCTATAAATAGTTTATACATCCCGATCTGGATTGCGGCCATTCTATCAAACTTGCCCGCTACAATTCAATGGAACTAGAAACCAGGGCATATTCATCCAAAGCTATAGCTAGAACTAATATAACTACTGGGGGAACTAACTTAGAACACACGGCAACATTATATAGTTAGTTTCCATTACATATGATTAATCCGCGGGAAGAACAATTTATTTTTATTTTATTAATTTGTTTATTTTCCTTTGGGGAAAGCCTTCATACATTCAGAGTTGGCCTGAATTCAACATGATAATGATTAATTTACAAATCTATTAAGGAACAAAAATACATTTGCACAAATGAAACAGAATATAAAATAATTTAAACTAAAAATAGAAGAAAAAAAAAGAAGCATAAAGAATTATAAACAATTATATTCAAAAGAAATGCAATTTTGCCTAAGCGTACTTACAAAAAGGAAAAATAAGTAAATTAAATTAAAAATAACCTTCATTCAGATTGATAAACTATTACTACTTATGACAAGATATAGCAATAGGAATGAAAAATAATAATTTTATATACATTAGTGAAGTGTTTGCGATCTCACTGATGTTTTATGGAAGAAAGATTTTAGTCACAAAAAATTCAACGGAGAAAATTTAAGTTTAATATTTCACTTTTAATTACATAATACTATTTCAGAATTTGATGGTTATGAAAATAGTGTCTCAAATTCTGAGACTTGACAATCAGTAGGATCATAAAAAAAAAAAAAAAACAGGATGTGAATGAACTGAAAATACAAAAAATCGTAGAATATAATTCCTTCTTCACCACAAAAATTAAGTGGTCAACTCGTTTGGTGAAAAAAAAAAAGAATTCTTCTTAGTTAAAAAGTGAAAAAAAAAATTATAAATTGAAAAAAAAAATCGTATGGCATATATCGTTTTTGTTTACAAAAACTAACTCGTCTACTCGTTTTCATCAAAATTTTTAGTTGTAAGATCATTTTACCTAATTTATAGTTTCAATGAAATTAATACAGTATTTAAGGTCCATCGGGTAGTGAGTAAATCAAATAGGCGGGCAAACAGCTCGGTGTACTTGGGTATCACTCTCGACAGTCATCTGGCTATAAAGCCATTGACAGAAGATCAGGTCGATGAAGACCAAGTCTTCCACCTGTCCACAGACCAAGCCACCTGTTGACATCTCCAAATATACCCCTCCATCTCAAATTATTAATTTATAAAAGCGCAATAAGACCGCGACAACGGCAAAAAACTCCAGCAGTTTCAGAAAAGCGTTCTGAGACCAATTGTGAGTCACACCTAGTTACAGAGAACAAAAACGGACTTAACCTGCACGACCCTCGAACTACCGACAGCTACTGACTTTACCAAACTGAACAATATCAAATTTTTTGATAGCCTCCAACAGAGACGAACCCACTATTCAGGACAGAGATGGCAAACACATACTAACAGCCTTTGACAAGACAGTGAACTAACTAGACTGACTACAAGACCAACTAGTGAGCCCCATCACTAAGATCTAACTCCTAATTCCTTAAATCCCCTGAAAAATGATCTACTCCTCATATCCCTCTTACAATGCATCCAATGCAGTTCCCATCCAACCCTCTACCTTTATTCCCTGAATATCAACCCCACATCCCACGGGGCTTTGAAAAAAATATCTATAAACAGTATTTAAAACTTCAAATACATCACCCGAAAAAACGTGAATTTCGAGTTATGACGTTTTTGCAGCAAGTAAGCTTTATATAAAATATCCTATACATAAATCCTATTAAATGTAAGTATAGAATGTAATATATATAATGGAAAATTAGTTAAGATTTCATTCAGATACATTCATAGAAAAGAGCTGTATAAGTTTCAAGTACGTCACGACCTTAACACAATTCTTAAATAAATACAAAAGATAAATCCAATTTAATCCAGTATATGAGGTTCCGAATTATCCATGCATACAATGGGGATAATACCGGTAAATAGGCAATTTTACGTTGTAAAGGAAAATTCTCGAAAAGGCACAATAAATATAGCAAAGGGGGTTCCTGGAAGGTTTTCAAAAGGCATCGTCAATTCCTCTCTGGAAAAGACCCATTTGCACATAAAAGCTGGAATTTTCCGTTCCGAGAACAGATGAAAAATTCAATGATTTCATCCAGAGTTTGATGCTAATAAAATTATTTGGGAACAACTTTTAAATATATCAAATGACAACATAAAAATAAACTTTCCTTCGAGAATACCTGATAAGATCCACCCTTTACTCTGAGCGTCAAGGAAAAGTGGACAAATTGGATGATTTTCTGGAAAGCTGATCTAATTACGGAGTGTGTTTCCTTCGCCGGTCAATTTCCTTTCCCATTGGGACAGGAGGCAATATTCTGGTAATGATTCAGGATAAAAACAGAAGAGTCAACTTGCGTACAAGAATGAGTGGGACTTCATTGAAATGGTGCTTTTACTGAGAAATGATTGAGTTTGTTAATTATTTTTTTATTTTCAGTCTCCAATTAACTCAACACTGAGCTACGGTAGAAGAGGATCTCTCATCCAGCACAATTTTAGTCTCCTTCTCGTTTTCAAGGAATGTCAGTAGTGGCAATTTTCTGAATGTCTATTGCTATGTGATATGTACGTTAACATAGAATCCTTGATGAAGAGTCACAATCAATTGGTCAACTCTTGGTAAGCATAGCTCAATATGAACAGTTTTGTTAGTTACATACCAAGATGCTTTTATTCAATTGTTATTAAAATAGCTGCGCTCCGCGGCTTCACTCGCGTTAACTTTTGGATTAACCTCTAAAATACAAAAAAAAAAAAAAAAAAATTGAAATAATAACTTATTGTATGATGTGCAGTCTCGTTTGTTGGTGACATTTTCGAGGAACAGGGCTAAAAATAAATTATTGTTAACGGCAATAAAATTTCATGTTTACGATTTTTTTTTCTCTCTTAGCCTCTCATTTTAATAAGAAAATAATTTCACACTTATTAAAAAGTTTGTGTAGTCAACTTTCTTTCATAGGTACGATGGCATTCAGCTTCATATCGTTGTATTTCTCTTGGCAATTTATTTATGGTTACCGCTTCGATCCTATGGTCCTTAGGGCGATATAAAGCCTCATTCATCAATGCAAGGTCGATCTAGCACGAAAAGAATTTTTCAAATCGGAAAGGTAGTTACTGGAATTAGCACGTTCATACAAAAAAAACTCTATAACTTTGCATAATAGCATAAAGTTTAATAATAATTCTGTACTTACTGTTAATAAGTGGTCAATCCTGAGTTTAGTACCAGTACTGAGTTGTAAAATTTTGTTCATGGCAAAATTATATGTTTATATAAAACAAAGTAAATACGAGGCTCAAAATGAGTCAAATCTCGAACGTGACGTAGAGTCGTGACCTGTATCCTACAACAGCTGGGTGAGGGAAGGGAGGAAGGAGGAGTTGATGGCATAAACCACACTAACACCATCTGTCTCCCTCCCACTTTGGACTATTTTTATCCCCATTGTTGTTTGCTTTTCAGCGCTCTTCCAATTACGGCTGCTGATTCGTAATTAACCAACTAACCAATAATTTAGGCTTAAGTATCAGGATTAAGTAATAAGGAAAGGCTACCTGAACTGTCTTGAATGTGGTCGGATCGCGGAAGGCCAAATGCCTGTCTCGGAGGAATTCGACTGCTTCTTGTCCGGATGGAAGTTCGCCAACAAGAGTCGTAAATGTCTGCAAAAAAACAAAAAAAAAAACAATAATTATTGAACGATTACCTAAGAATACATAGCATAATATAAAAAAACCAGTATAATATAAAAAAAAAATATTAGACTTCAGTTTTATTAGGAGTAATGTAAAAGAAAAAAATAGAAGGAAAATAAATCTTAAGCAGTCAATAAATTAAAATACTTCATAAGAAGAAAAGAGATTTTTTTTTAATTTATAAAAAAGTATATGTTAGAGTCTCTCACTTGTACGAGGAATTTATCATTTCCCGGCGAACTTCATTAATTAATTATTCACAAATACGATACTCAATTATACAAAACATTCACTTATACAAAAGGAAATTCGATCCCCAGGTGTAAATATTATTCAGTTATACAAAGATACAAATCTAAATTCCTAACACTTTTAAACGGATTTCACAGTAATAATTTTTTAAAATTAAAATACAACACTATATCGATAAAATCCCAATTTTGTAACTTAAAAAGTTTTGGGACGGCTAATAAATTTTAGTAACTCTTTGAGTAAAATGTTTCACCAAACTTTTCGCAGTTTAAAATAGGTTCTCAAATTTTTTTTAATATTCAAATTATTGGGGAGGGTGACAATTGAACATTATTCTTCCTAAAGCTGGAACTTTTTAGGCTTTGGAGAACGATATATGAAGCGGCAGACGATATAGGCGCTTCTAAGAACTCCCTCGGTGGCCCAATTTTTACGAAATCGCCCGAGTAACTTTTTAGCATTTTGTTGAATGTGAAAATCTTACTTTCCGCGCATCCCAAAGTGGCCAGGTAATTAAACCCGAAGGAATCTTAAGCTTAGTCCACACTAGTAGACTGTCTTCTGAGACCGTTAATTGTTTCGGTATAGCGTCCACACCTAAATTTGTTTAAAAAAAAAAGTTGGCAGGGGGGTGCGATCAATGAAGAACATACTAATAAATGTAACTTATTTTATTGTGTGTCAACGTTCATTGACCGCACCCCCGAACGATTTCTTCTTAAAATTACATCTACGGTCACAAAAAAACTCTCAACAATATAAATTTGTTTTAGTCAAGTTATTATCGTTTCTTCATCATGGCCGACATTGCTATGTGTGGGATGATTGCTTGCATGACCCTAATTTTAAGTGAAAAAGAGGAAAAACGTAAACTTTAGTTGTTAACTTAGTTGTTCGCAGGAACTAGTTTTGGGTATCAAGTATCATAAAAATAAAAAACTGGAATAGGTCAATAAATTCTAATTTTCTTTTGGTAAAAAAAAAACTAATATTAATTTATTAATCATTGCAATTAAAATGATTAATATATTGGTAACTAATAAGGTCCAGGTTGAAGCATATCATTTATAAATCTGGGCTGGAATATTAAACCATTACTGCCCGAATAATTAGTTTCTTTAAAATTTTGATTTTAATGCTATTTTCCTTTTACTTTAGCCTACAATAAATAATAAAAAAAATATAATTTATCACGAGAGCAGAAAAGATGCCTACCATTTATGGTCCACTAAGCATTGACGGGGTCGAAACTGGGCTAACGAAAATTTGTCTCCTTTGACAAAAAAACAAACTTTATTTACACCAAAACAATTTTATGGTTACACATTACACATTGAATCCTTATCTGTCAATTTAAATTATTTTCATTGTCATCCAATAGGATGTCAATTGCATCCTCTACTGTAAAATCTGGTCCAAAAAGCTTAGTCAATGCCCTAAGTGATAATTGTTTTTGTTTTTTTTTTTGTTAGTGGAAAAATATTTTTAGTTTTGGTATAAAAATCAGCTAAGAATAAAACAAAATCACAAAATATTAATAGATGAAAAAAGTTAATAATAGGAATAATAACAGGAAAAAAAAAATGAACATATTCATAAATTTTCTATTAAAATGTTTCAATACTGCTCAGCGTACCATTACATCTATGTTATCCAGTAAAAAATCAAAGAAAACTTTTTATAATTTTCAAAAACACATTAAATATTATTCCTAAATCAATTATATTATCATGAGCTTCTCTTTTCAAATAAAAACAAATTAAAACTTACTCTTGGCCAATATTCATTCTGAAAATCATGATCGAAAAAATCACGAAACGGAACCACCTATTAAGACAGACAGACACAAAGCTTTCAAACAACTGATTTGGAAAAGGGATAGGACTAAAGGGAGAAGTTAATAAGAAACTTTGAAAAAATTTAAACATGAGAAATCGTTTTCGCTCCCTTTGAGAATGGAACAAAAGAAAACATATGTGTCATGGGACATAAAAGGTAATCTGGGTACTAATGGATTAACATTGTACATTTATATGAAATAAAAACTATTCAACTCAAATGGCTATCGAATCTATTAATTATAATTTCAACTCAAAAAATGGACGGAGAAACTTGAGCAAGACAGAAGAAGTTGCAGCGTTTCAACCGTTGCACTTTGCCTACCATCCGGTATGGGAAATCATGCGATTTTTGGTCTCGAAACGAGTCCTTGGACGCCAAAACATCTACCAGTGAGTAAAGACAAATCGCTAGACCAACATTTGCTAACAGTAGATCCTTCGATGCATGCAGATGCATTTCCTCTAATCTACAGACTTGGGTAATTGAAAAAAAAATCGGGCTATTTCGTTATTCGTGAACGTGTAATTAGACAATGCAGCTTGTAGAAAAACAGAGCAAACTAAGATTACCGAATTTTTTTAGAATAAATTAGAAAATTTATGAAGATGTTATCCGAATTAACGTACGTACCTCGTTGTTACCAACTTTCATGTGATTTTCTGTTTTTTTTATTTTAGAATTTCGAGTTATAATATTTTTTGTAAGTTTTAATTTGTTTGGTGTGAAAGTTAATAACTATTACATGTCGTTGTTTACAAAGAATTTTCTTTATATAAAAAACAAAAAAAAAAAAATACACGAAGCCTTTCCCTGTTCATTATTATGAAGAATTTTCCTTCCCCGACATATTTGTTTAAGTGAGAGTTTATTGTACCATCAATTTTGGTTCCCAATTAACTAATCATTTCCAATCCTCTGTCCGTGACAATAAATAACAGCATGATTAAAATAAGTTTTAATACTTCAGCCAAACAGTTAGGAAGCTAAGAATAAAGTAGTATTACTTTTATAATCACATCAAAATTAAATGAATAAAATATTAACTGATTCATAGAATAAGTACTATATTAAATTTATCTGATAAAACTACTATTCTACTCAAAATTAGTCATTGAACATATCATAATATATATTGTGATTCTAAACAGCTTTACGCTAAGTATACTGTAACTATACTTATCAAAGGTATATCCTATTTTTGCTGATAAAACTGGGGAATCCATTTAATCCTTAATTTGTCCCATTTTCAGGTGCTCCTCTTTTACTGATAAAACTGGGGAATCCATTAAATCCTTAATTTGTCACATTTTCAGGTGCTCCTCTATCAGTGTGACGTTTCGATCACCGATAACATTGCTACTACTTACCTAATTGTTCATTAGATTTTATAAATCCATTTCATTATTTTGAACTTCATAATATCGAACAATACACATATATTTTAAAAGTACAAGATTCACCGTACCAGGGCTGGGCCGAGGGAGGAGGACGGTGACCTCGGGGATTCGGCGCGACTGCACCAGATGAGGGTCCTCTCGACCAGGAAGAGCTGGAAGGTGCCGGCCTTGTGGGGCTGCACCCACTCCCTCCGCACCCACTCCCGGTCGTCGTACTCCACCAGCAGCTGCAACAATCAAATAAAATAACATAAATATACAATAGGTAATGATTTTTAAAAAAAATAGCTAATCGTAACTTCATATTCCATTAATATGCCAGTAATAAACAGAAAATTGTACAACATATTACACCGAAATATTCAAGAAATATACCAATAAATTTTATGCACTTGTAATTTTCAAGAATATCAATAATATTTTATACAACGATCCAGTTAACCAACAATATAGGCATCTAAAATGAGCTTATATGGGACATTCTCATGAGATTTGACTCCATTTTTTTTTCTAAATATATATTATTGGTGAGTACACCTCTCATTAAGTAAATAGTAAATGGCCAAAATATTTAAATTTAAAGTAAATTATGGTTAAAATAGTTAGGTCATCTAGAACTAAAGTCTTCAGGGAATAGTGGAAGCGAGCTCCCAAGTATGCTACCACTATTATTTCTACCATTATTACTTGAGGATTCGTTTTCACCATACCCTGGTGACATAAGTTTATGAAGAACTCCCAGGCATTGAAAATGTTCAAAAATTTGAATACCATTTATTTTTTTTTAAATGGCACACTTGTGCTTTGTAAGTACTACTTTCAATTTGAGCTAGGATTTTTTTTTCATCAGCTTACGTCAATGTGTATAGTAACATTCGAGAATTTTAAATTTACTTATATTTTATATAAAGCATGTAGTCAATTCCATAATAATTAGAGGCATGTAAAAACAACCTCAAAGTCAAAAGACACGAATTTGGTATGTCTGATGTCAGAATGACCCACATACCCTGATTATTAAAGAGGACACTATTCTTTGGATTTCCTTAAAAAAAATCTTCAAGTTCTCTGCAAAGTTAGGCCAGTTGATAGAGGCAAAATTTCATTGTAAATACAATATACGATTTGTCGTAACAAAGTTGCGTTTCCATGCATAAATCGACAATCATTCTGGTTCCAGTACAAAGTTAAAAAAAAATATTTTTACAAATCTCTTTTGTAAAAATGACAGACACGCACCCCCACGTACGCGCACACTTGCACGCATACACACACATATATATATTTTAATGTCAGTGCCGAAATAAAAACAATTAATTGTCACTTCTATTAGAAGTGTCAAATATTTATCAATCCCTAATTAGATTGATCCTTCTCTGCCATCATGCGGACTTCAACTGAAAACAATTAAATCCATCAATGAATTCAATGCCTGATTTATTTATTGTTGTTGTTTTTTTAATACAATTCTTTAATAAAAAAAATCATTAAGAATTCAGTTCCTAATTATTATCGATATCCAATCTATCTGAAGTATAACTGTTAATTTAATTGGTCGAGAAAGCTTAATTACCTATCTAAGTTGCCCTCAGTGGGTCTTTGGTGTGACTTAATTTACCTTAAAGTTTGTTTAGTTTAAAATATTTGCATTGCCCCCAAAAAACTAATGTTATAGACTTCAATAGTATGATGTAACGTTTCTAATCTTCCTTACTTATGGTTTCGTCGAAAAAAACATAAAACACCTACGTTTCGGGGTTTTGGCCCATCCTCAGTATTTAACTATACTGTAATTAACTATGGCTAAAAATTTTAGTACAATACATGCATAAAATAAATTATTACAATTATTTATATATACATTTTTTTTTCGAACAATATTACATATATTTACCTTATTTTCTCAATTTATCCATTAATCTATCCTTTCCTTCAACTATTTCGTCAATATACCAGTATGCTATTATAAAACTATACTAGGAGGGGAGTATTAAAATTAAATTTTATATTTCCAAATTTCTTTGACCCTCATTGCATTAAGCTTAGATGTTCCTATTCGTATGTAAATTTTTAATTTTTCTAACTCACATGCTTTATTTTTATAGGTGATTAATGTAGGTCGTTATTTTACTATTTCAATTACCTAACTACTTTTTTTTAAATTTTATGAATACATTTCTATTGCTCTGGATGACCATACTGCCGCCATAAGCTAAAAGGGCCTAACTCCAAATCATTTTTTAAATACATTTTTGTATTGTGCCCGAATTGCTCTAAAAACTAAACCTTTTTATGATATAGAAAGCCCTAAAACCAATTATTAGGATGTAACCATTGGATTTAGGGTTTTTGGATCATTTCTGGAACAATACAAAAACGTAATTAAAAAAAAATAATTTGGAGCTAGGGCCTTTTGGCTTATCACGGCAGCATTTATCTTTTCATAAATTTAATTATATGAGGTTGGTTACTGAGATTTCTGGTACAAGTTATAAAGTTAAACGTTTGATATATTTTTACATGTATTATATTATTTAATTTTTTTAGAAAACATAAATAAAAAAAAACAACCTAGATCTCATTCAATTAAGGCAGTTCTAAATAGGTATTGGAAAACAAAAATCCAAATGGAATGGCTCAAAAGTAAAATATCCGGGCACGTAGTTAAAATAAATTAAACATATCCAAAATTTGTTTTTGTAAGATTTAAAAAAAAAATTAATAATTTAAACAATTTTTAACTACATTCTGAGTTTTACTATTTTAAAAGACTTTTTTTAACCAATCAGTATTTTCTTTAATAATAATTTTTACAGCTTTCGATTTTTTTTTTTTATTTTAATCCGGAAAAAAAATTGTTTGTATAAAAAATAATACAACTACCGGTAATTAAATTTTCAAAAGCATCGAAAAAAACAAAACAAGTTTCATTTGTAAAAATCATAAACCTGTAATCTCTAGAACCAACAA
This sequence comes from Rhaphigaster nebulosa, assembly GCA_948150685.1. Taxonomy (NCBI): domain Eukaryota; kingdom Metazoa; phylum Arthropoda; class Insecta; order Hemiptera; family Pentatomidae; genus Rhaphigaster; species Rhaphigaster nebulosa. The sequence goes on along the minus strand of OX411309.1, from coordinate 85,710,084 downwards.
TTAGGTCAAGACTTATAAGGTGTTTAATCGTACTTAATTCCACATTGTAATGAATTCGTGAATATGTTATTTTAGGAGATTCTTTACATAATCATCAGATCACATCTGTAAATAAAATTTAAGAAAATATCCAGTCCCAGGGAAATGCTACCATATCATTAATTATACTGTAAATCCCTGGATTCAGCTGCACGCCAACTGACTTCAACGTTATTACAGCTATCAGACACACCGGCCATATGTCTAATGCTGTAAATTGCAGGCTAGGGTATCTCTTCAACCCGGGTATTACTGATAACCTAGTATTTCTTATCCTCGTGGTTTTAACTATGATATTTTTATTTGCTTTTTTTGTTCGTCAAGATCTGAATTCTTAATCTATCATCATAGTATCATCGTGAAAAATGTTTATTATTTTATCATTATCTGTATCGCCATTATCGGGAAAGGATTTAAATTAAACTATCCCAAAGCATGGAGTAAAGTAATATGAGCTCTTATGTAAGTTACACTGGAGATCTGCTGGAGAACCAAGTTAATTAAGGTACTATGTTACAACAGGATGGAGCTAGGAGATTGAGTGCCTGGGTTCACTGAGACATTTAATTACACATAAAGGTATCGTGTATACTTAAGTTTATCGGTAGAATTTATGTAAATGATTTCCTTTTTATAATTTTTAATTATTAATTTTAAATTTTAATAAATTTATTATAGTTCATTTAAAATGAACTACATAACTTACAATTTTTTTGAAGTTAATGTAATAATATAGCACTCGCTTAAAGATTATAAAAGAGTAAGGAAATATTATCAAATGGGGCTACATTGTGACAGGTGGGGTAACTTTGCAGACAAGAACTTTTTAATTTCCCACCAAAAAACAGCAACAAAAATGATACCTTGTAGGTAGGATATGGGCCTCGAGGGTTGCTGAACCTAATGTGACCTAATGTGACCTGTGTTGCTGAACCTCATGGGTAGTGAGTGGTCTTCCGTGGAATGAAGCGGATAACCTCATTTAAATGTAGAACTTCTCCAGTTTATCCAAAACCCTGTGAGCTTTGTTATGGTGTGTCAAACACAATTATCGTATTGCCAGATTATTTTTTTGTAGTCTTATAACTATCTGAGATAATAATGCCGCATTACCAGTTATGAAATATTGTTTTTCAAGCGGGAAAAGAATAAAAATGGTAATTTTGTGACAAGCGTCAAACTCATGATCAGCTTATCAGTAGCTTCTTTTCAAAAGCAACGGCAGAACCTCCAGCAAGAAAAAGGATAGAGCAAAAACGAAAGACAATCCAGGTGGAGAGACAACTAGTTGGTAACGGCAAATCAATCGATCTTACTCACCTCAGCTTCTTTTGCAAAATCCACACCCAGGAACAAGTCAAACAAGTTCCTCTATAAGAAGAACTGTTCCTGAAGAAGATGAAGCCAGCAACTACACTCACTTTTCCATCCATTTGAAGAATCTGATAAGGATTTCAATCTTCAAAGTGAAGAGTTGGATGTTGGAGAGGTCATAAACATTCCAGAACCTGGACCCTGTGATATAAAGGATCAAACAAACGACAGTACTGCAAACACCTCACAAAATCAACTAGAAAGAGATATTATAGTAGGAGAATACATCTTGGTGACCTACTCATATAGTAGTATACCTGTCAGATTAATTTTTTTGGAGGGGTTCTCGGTTTAAGAAGCGAGGTTAAATGTTTCTGAAGGTGATTAGGTGTGGAATGTGAGGTAACTTTCTGATTTGTAAATTCATGTGTATTTACAATCGAAATTACCGCTCTGACAATGTTCCTTCGAAAGCCGTAAATAGCCTAGATGTAGATTGTTAAAAAATAGTTGAATATGAAAAGTAAATTATATTATGTACCAAAAATCATGAAAACCTCAAAAGTTGCGGCTATAAAATAAATTTAATAACGATACCAAGCAAGAATATTTTAAATAAATATTTTCATAATATACCAATGCAGCAGAGATGGCTATGATTTTTTAAATCACCAATAATTTCCCGAATATTGCTTATTAATAGGTCTAGAAAAATTATTTCTAATTATCTACTTGAATTAAATTATTATTTTACAACAAAATACATTTTATAATACAAAAACAACAAAACAAAACATTGATATAGTTTTTCCAATCTTTACACGAAGACAGTTGATTTTCAAAAATCTTTTCTGAAGCAAGATATGGAAAAAAAACAACAATACTTTCAACATTGTTATCAAGGTAAACCTTTATCTATTTTTACTAGAGATGAAACGAAAAGGATACGGAATTAATTAAATTTACAAATTGGATATTATTCTGTGACCTATATGTGAAAAACATCGCGTTACTTTTTTTTTAAAGTATTCCGAGTAACGAAGGATTCACAACAAAGGAAGATAACAATATTTTTTGTTGTTTTTAATAAAATCTAATATTTAGTAATCAAACCATTAATTATTAATTGTTTGATAAGTAAATATTTAAATTTTCAGCATACATTAAATGATTCTCTCCTAACAAAAACACCAAAACTCTGAAATTTGAAAAGAAAGTTGATAAATTACCCTGATATTCCCTTCTAAAACAATATAAACTCTAAATCCCTATTTCAAGAAACATTAGATTTTAACAAAACATTCAGAGGACCTTGAACCGAAAGAGGAAGTGTAGAAACAAATATGTAATTATAGCTCTCAGACAATCTCACATAAAAGATCTAAATGTCTTAACGGAACCGAAAAAAAAAAATAATAAAAAAAAATATATATATATTTTATATAATTGATGGATAGGAATATCATCTAAAGGTATTTTCAAAAGAGCTTTGCATTTTTAAGCATATATTTTATAATATTAGACATTATACATGATCTGGCACTGAAACAGGATTTCAAAATTAAATTATTTATTAAAGGATTAATTTTTTATTAATTAATAAAAAGTAATTAATTAAAAGTACAAGAATAGCAATTAACGCAAAATAAAAAATGATTAAAATATTTATTAAAAAATATTTTTTAAAAAATGGAATCAATGTGAACTTTATTAAACCGGAATCAGTTTCAGACAATGATCAAAAAAAATATATAAGCAATGAAATATACCAACAAATATATACCTACAAGTAGGTAAGGTATATATGATGAATAGAAAGCAAATTATTTCTAACATTCTTTTAGCGACTAGAAGAGTTTTGAACGGAATAGAAACGTTTACGTTAGGATCAATGGATCAAAATGGATATAGAAAAGTTCAACAAAAACAACAGAAACAAAGGAAAAATACAAGTATAAAAAAAACACACATTTCTTTAAATATATGTAGATAGTTAATTTTAGTAATAACATTCAACACTAGGCACTGATTTTCATTAGTACCCGCCGGATAAATTGAATTGTAAAAAGTCGCTTTGATCAATTTTATCATCACAAAAAATATTATAAGAATTATTACTTAGGTTAGCACTACTATACTAACAAAGATAGCCATTGCATGGAAATACATTCACGTGCTACATTGTTATTTAACTTCATAAAGCCCTAATATATGGAATAAAAATTAACCTAAGTATCCAAAAATTAACACCCAATTATGTTAACTCTCATTTGGTTTCATAGTGCTCTTATTAACACTAACCATAAACAACCTAAAATTGGACTAATGAGACAACCTAAAATTGGGCTAATGAGTTTCTCTAAATTTGTACTGTGTAAAAAAAATTCACTGTTACCTAATCTGTGTAATGTTACAAATAAATATTAAGTCAAACACACAAAAATAAAGAAAAAAAGGACGAGGTTTAAAATTCATTTTTTAATGTTTGTTGACACTGCAGCTAACGCGACGTGCGCCCTATCTGTTGGCAGCAAAGCAAAACTAACTAGGCCAACAGGTAATGTGTTCTGTTCAACATACATATAACAATAGATAAGTATCTATGTAATAGGCTGAGCAACACGTTTATTAAACAATACATATATTTAAAGTAGAAAAAATAAATCTTATAATGGTAATATTTTATTAAAGAAAGGTTAAAAAAATAAATAATAATAATGACTAATATTCGTATTTAGGGTTAATGAATAATTTTTAAAAATCAGTTCCGATTTCAATAAGTGAATAAAATTCTGAAGATTATTTTAACGAATCAATGAATGAAATTTTAGATACCTACTTATATAAAAAAAAATAGGTTTGCCACCGAATAATGATTTTCTTGTGACCTCTTTTTCCTCTGGCCAAGAAAAGCATTATAATTAGGGAAATAACGATGTTATCTTTTAATGTCAAAAGATAAATAAACACAAAAAGGGGGTGTGTGAGGATATGAGGGCAACAATAGAAGCTGCAAGGAAAGGCCGCTAGGGGCACCACCTACCGGAGCAGTGGGCGTGGCCGATATCGCCCCGCCCCCGCAGCCATCTTGCCCCTTCCCCCTCTCCAATTGGTCCACTCCCACTCCGGGGTGGGCCAGTTTCTTCTCTGATGGGGTGGGGTCGTCATTCTGTCTGATTTACTGCCCTATATACTCGTCCGCCTCTTCCTGCTATGTAGATGGTATATAGTCATCTAGCTCCCTTTACCCAACATCTAAACCGGTGTTTGTTTATACAGTTTTCAAGTTTAAATACAGAGAAACTCCATTGATGTTTTCAGCAATGTCCCTCAGAGATTACTATACCACCCGACACAGTAACCTAATTTAACGAATAATCTTGTAAACACAACCGGAATAACTACAAAAACAATGAAATTTTCCAATTTCCAACAATGAAAGTTCTTTTTATTAAAAACTACATAAATTAAAAATTCGCTAATCTTTAAACCATTTAACAGAAGTCTAACATTTGATCATTATAATTTATGATATTAAAATAATTTAATTATATAACAAAATAATACAGACATAAAACATGCAACAGAACCAGATCAAAGTACATATAGATGAGACGATTTCTGGGACCTTCAACCTGAGCACCGGCATTATGCAACAAAGGTAAGTCAAGGAAATCGCTAAGTGTTTCTTTATTTCCTTCCTCTGCCCTACATATTTCAACCTTTAGTCGTTTAGTAAAAATAAAAATGGTTTGAATGATACAATTAAAAATGCCTATTTTTTAAAATTTCTTCTTTAGCTCATGATCATACAAAATTCATTAAAATGATAGTTTTACGGTAGATTAAACGATATATTACTAAATTGTTTTGTAAAGCATCCGTCCGAATCGTAAAACCAGCCGCCGGAAGTTCATGCAACCCTAATTAGGGTTGATACCCTCTTTACAACTGAGATGTTTCAACACGTGTCTCCTTAAAACTGTTATTAGAGTTCTACATAAACCCTATAGGATACATACTTTTATAGAATAGCCGTTTTTTTTTTTTCAACAAGAATTATTAATTTTCCACGAAATAAGTAAATAAAAACAAATGAGCAAACATAAAATTACTAGTGAAGATATAAACTTCTAACAGCAGATAATGATCATAATGTACTTTCAATTAAGTAAAATAAGCTTCGTAGAAATAAAAAAACAAATAAACATCGCACTTTAGGATATTATATAACTAATAAGTGTGAAATCAGTATTTTGAGCACAGGGACATATCCCATTTACTAATAAGTTTGTTTCAGGACCATCCTGTCTTAAAAATTAAAATTATCCACATCTTACTGCTAATAACATTGATTATATCTATAATATATATATATATATATATATATATATATATATATATATATATATATATATATATATATATATATAAATAACCTAAATTGAAGAGCTGAAATAATTTATAGAAAAACAAAACAGTTTCAAAAGGTTTGAAAAGAAAAAAATTGTTATTATTATTTAAATGCTGATTTTTCCTCATTTTCGTATTTATGCCATAAACTTTCGAAAATTTCAGCGTCGTATTTGTCAAGGATGATGGCTTACAACTGGTCTTTCAAATATTAACCTGAATACTTTTACGTTTTGTAAATCTTAAAATAAAGAAGGTAAAATAAATATATTTTGCGACAGCATAAACTCGTGGAAAATTTTAAACATTTAAATAGTTTTACATATAAAATTCAATAAAATGATAGATGTGTCATCATGAATTACTTTTTTTTACTTCCTTGTACGAAGTAAATATGAATTTTGAGATAACTGAGAACTTTCAAAACGTCACATACAAAACTCGAAAACTTTCAGTTTTTAATAACAAATGTTTCGACTAGCCGGTAGTACCTAAATACTTATTTATACTAATTATTTATTGCGCATAATTCTTACTCAATACAAAAAATAATCATAACCATTTTGTTCGATATTTTAGCATATAAAAATTTTTAATTCTATTTGTGAAGAACGACGTATCTATCAAGATATGTACGGTGTCAATATCAAAATCTTTTATAATCATAAAAGGATTATTTTATCGTGGGATCATTTCTTAATACCACTGTAATAATTTATTTAACGTTTCAAAATAATACAAATTTAATAATAATGATCCATTATTATTAATATAATAATAATAATAATAATACTATTAATAATAATCCTTACTATATAGCATTTACGGAATCATTCAATTTTAAGAATTGCAAATTTATTTAATCAAGGTTACTTATTTGTTATTCTTTTTTCATTATGTAGAAATATTAATTTATTTATATGAATATCTGCTCTAATTTAATTTCTGTCACTTTTTGGTAACTGTTTTTAAGACA